>OX104112.1:85385956-85757907 GCA_944474755.1 Limnoperna fortunei | reverse complement strand
AACACATATTATTTAATTTTTAATGGATAGTCTTGAATGGATGAATTACTATTGTATCACTGTATTGTATGTATTTGTACATTTATTTTTTGTTTTTCATTTATATTAAATGAATATTAGATTAGGGTCTCAGGGAAGACTGGTGTGTACTAAGTGTGAAATCTTTTATAAATAAAGCATTATTATTATTATTATTATTATTATTATTATTATTATTATTATTATTATTATTATTTATATTATTATTATTATAAATGACAAGGGTCCTTGTATACTCATTATCATTCTATTACACTGTACTACCTACATTTATTAGCTTACCTGACAATAAAGAGTTTTATCATCACTTTGTGTTATTAGCCTGTCCTTTTTCTATCATTGCTGTTGATTATCATTTTAAATATTTTATATCTCTTATGAGGGGCCTCGGTGGCCAAGTGGTCAAGGTAGTTCGTCTACTATTGATCATGTGGTCTGTCAACACTGAGATTGCGGGTTCGATTCTCACTGCCGGCAGGGTGTACTCGACTCCAATCTTAATTGACAAGGATTGCCAGTTTTCCTAACGCAGGTCGGGGGTTTTCTCTGGGTACTCTGGCTTCCTCCCCCAATAAGAACTGGACGCCATGATATAGCTGAAAAATTACTGAAAGTGGTGTTAAAACAACATCAAACAAACAAACAAACAAACAATATATCTCTTATGAAACTACAGGGCCATTTGGAACAGAACTGTACAAGTATTATGTTTAGAGGATCATCTGCACTGTCTCTGATAGGTTAAAATTTGAAAATCTGTTGGAACTACAGGATTTATAAAATCAAACAGGATTGAAGTATGTGAGGTTTTATTGTCATTTCTTATTTCAAACTTGATTGCCATGCGTAATTCTTGTCTCTGATTTCGAATCTCATTTTTATTGGAAGGTCACTTTTCAGGATACTAGGAGAGGGATATATCTGCCTGGGCCACGGGCTTGTATTTATTGTTATATCTGTACTTATTTCTAAGTACTCAGATTATAGATCCATTTAAATCAAATTATAGATTGACCAGCATCATTTGTGACCTAGATTCTTTCCATCTTTTCAGAGCCTCTTCTTGATAAAAATAAAGGAATTTATGCAGTTAATATCAACAATATTCCCAACAGAAAGTTGAAAGATCGCCTTTATATTTCACAAATCAATTTACTCTAATCATGTCTTATAAACATACCAACTCCATTGCCCAAACATTTTCAACTGCAAACAAGCATTGCTAAACATTGAATCATTCCTCAAACAACATACTGAATGCACTTGTTGTCATTCTCCTTTCATATACAATCTCTCTAGTAATGTCATTACTGGTGATCTGAACATCATTGGCTTGACTTAGAAACTAGATGCACTGTTTAATTTGCTAAGAATAATAAGACTTTTGGTACAATTAGGAATTGGACATTTTAATAATTATCTACCTCATTTGCATTCAGAAACGAGGATGCTATGAGAAGCCTTACTATCCACATGACAAAAATGTTGTTCCCTGTCAACAAGGCTTCTTACAACATTGTGTTTGTATGTAAGTCACATTATTATGAATGCCTTATTAAATATCAAGGCATCCAGGATTACCCCTATAACTCCACATACAAGCCTACCACATTTGACAAGATGAAATCATGGTAACTGAATCATAAGTCCTTCGTGAGGACCGAACACCAAGAAACCTGTCAAAAAAGACATTTCACAAATGTAAGTCCAAGAAACCGACAAAATTGAGAACAAAAAATCATAAATATAGCAACTACAGCAATGGTCATGACTTGGTGAGAATAAATGTTGGGTTAAATCAGCCAAACTATTTATACCACCTTGCATCACCATAAGCAAAAGTCGTGTCTAAAATAAATCATAAATAAGCTTTCACTTCCACATATGGCTACACGTATGATGTTTTAGGTTACAACAATATTTGTTTGTTTTGTTTGTTTGTTGGTGTTTAACGCCACTTTCAGCAATTTTTCAGCTATATCATGGCGTCCAGTTTTTATTGGGGGAGGAAGCCGGAGTACCCGGAGAAAACCCCCGACCTGCGGTAGGAAAACTGGCAATCCTTGTCAATTAAGATTGGAGTCGAGTACACCCTGCCGGCAGTGAGAATCGAATCAATCGATCAATAGTAGACGAACTACCTTGACCACTCGGCCACCGAGGCCCCTGTTACAACAATATACATATTTCTCTACTCAAAGGCAAAATATGCCACAACAGGTTTATAGTATGCTTGATTTTCTGATCGACAACAAATTTATAACTTTGTTTTGTGTTTTTCAGCAGATAATCGGTATTTAAAAGGGTACCAACATGTACAAACTCCTTGGGCGATTTGTTCCTGTATTCGATTAAATTTCTTCGTTTTATCAGGGACAGTCTATACTAAGTTAGAATAGACTGTCCCTGGTGTCCCTGGTCTTATTAAAGACATGAAGATAGCAGAAGCTTAAGTCGTTTACAAAATTTCTCGATTGCACAACGATTGGTGCTGATTGTCCAAGATCTTGTTAATCTTAACATTAAGTAAATTGAGTTGTGGAAAAGAAGAGCAACCCCTTTTTATCCATTGTCATGAAAAAGAAATGATTTTTTTTTTCAAACAATATTTCCTACTAAAAGGTATCAATGAGTTGCAGATAACAGAAGCCAATCCTGCCTACCTACTGCTTGTCACTTAATTAAGACATCGTTACCGCAGTATTTCTTAATAGTTATCACTGAGGGCTATATGGTCCTCAGTATCATTAATTATTTGATATATTAAATTTGTTGAAATTGGGAATATTTTTAGATGACCTCACATAAATCATTTGTGCCAAACATTTCGACGTATACTTTCTGATGAGTAGATTTTAAACATGATATTTTTGTATGCGATTTATCGGTTAATTCTAGTTTTATGTTCATCGTTTTAGTCTTGTTCAATTAAATCAACAAATTGGCAGTAATAAACTGATTTTCAGGTACGAATTACAGTTTTTGTACTAGTTTGCCCTATCTTTCTTGCCTTTACCTTTCTCGCTTTTCTCCTTTTTCCCTCTCTGCTTCTTTCTTCCTCTTTATTCTTTTCTACCCCTGTCTACCTCTCTCCCACTACCGTGTCTTTCCCCTCAGAATTAGACGCGCGAATGGATGATAGAGCATGCTATCTTTAGTTAGCCCTTGAACAAAAGAGTGTACAAATTATCAAAATTATTGACGTTTATTCTAAAAAACGTGTGCAGCAACAAGGAAAAAAATTTACTCCGATCAACCGGGAGATAAAAGGGGGGGGGGGGGGGGGGGGGTAACACAAATAACATGCGTATGAAGTCTTGTCCGAGGAGAGAAAATACATTTTGATATCAATTTACTCGAAGTTAAACATGAACTTACTCTATCTTCAGTACACCCTGAAAACGCGATTTTCGTTTTCACTTTCTAATTTGGCGTTTGAAATCGTGAAACCGTCCACCACAATCAAACGGACGTCATGATAAAACGTTCGTGAAGTAAATAAAGCGAGTTTATGGTAAGTTAACTGTTGTGCCTGGACAGACAACTCCAAGTTTTTTCTATTTTCAAACTATATATAGCCTTAGCCGGATTTTGGTATAATATTTTGGAATTTTGGTGATGAAAGCTCTACAAAAACTTAATCAGTTAAACTGTAGATATTGTTCGAGTTTGAGTGCCAATGCAATGATGCGTTTTAATTAAACGAAACGTGCGTTTATATGTAAATTATATGAACCTTCGTTTCTTCGATGACATTCTATCCATCCTTCAATAATTTGAAGGAAATGCCAAGAGAGGGTTACAAAAATGTAAAAGATTTATATGCTTGTTCCTTAATTGACTTAGAGCTGATGTTCAGATTTCGCTAAAGAAAGCCTTTAAATAGAGTTTGCTTTTTACAGATGTTGTTAATATGCGGTTCCCATTTTAAATTACTACTAATGATTACATCCAAATGCTTAATTTGATCTACATGTTCTAGAGTATGTCCGTGCAGTGTATAGTCATGATGTATTGGATGCTTGTTTTGGCAATAGAGATAACATTGCACTTATCTGGGTGGTTGGTCATTTTCTACCGTTGTTCCCATATGGCCAGTTTGTAAATATCCTTTTGCAACTTTATGACATCGGATTTTGATTTGATGGCAAAATAGACAATAGTATCGTCTACAAAGAGACGGAAAGTATAAGTAATACCGGCTGGAAAGTCATTTTTACAATAGGTTGGTTCAAATGACAGTTTCCAGTGGGAACCCAGACTTGACAGCAACATAATCTGATTTTTCACCTTCGAGAAATATCGCTTGTTTCCGATTGGCCAGGAAATTTGTGATCCAGGTGTGGACTTTGCCATGGACTCCATAGTGGCTTAACTTATGTGACAAGAGTTAGTGAGAAACTTTGTCAAAAGCTTTGGAGAAGTCCATGACATTAACATCAGTTTGTTTGCTAGATTCCATGTTAAGAGTGACATCGTCAAAGAATTCTACGAGTTGGGTTTCACAAGATCTACCTGTACGGAAACCATGATGAAGAGAGTATAGGATATTATACTTGTCTGTGGCAAGCCAAAGTGGACAAAAAGCCGCATTGATTGATATTAATAATTCATCTATTTATATTAATAATTCATTTATAAATATCAATAATTCATTTATTGATATCAATAATTCATTTATTGATATCAATAATTCATTTATTGATATCAATAAATCATTTATTGATATTAATAATTCATTTATTGATATCAATAATGTAATTATTGATATCAATAAATCGGCAAATTATTAATATCAATAAAGCGCCTACATGAGAACAGAGTAAGTGCTCCCTGTTGTCAAAACAACATGCAATCTTTTGTACTTTAGTGTACAGTACACAACAATCGGAACATCTCTCGGTCATTTCCATCAAGGGTCGAGAAAGTGACCTCGGAGGTAAGTGATCTCCATTTTGAACTATTTTCAGTGATTTCAAAGAATTTGTGACGTCACAAGTTCGTTTGTGACGTTTCAGTTCATTCATTTGATTGGCTTGTAATTGACGTTTAGTTGATTGTTACTGATGACGTCAGATTGTAAACAATAACTTATCCATTTAAACGTTGTCAAAGAAGGAATTTTTTGGTAGTGTTAGCGAATTTAAGTTTAAAATATACAATCTTGTATTAGATTTTTAGTTCTGCTTCGATAAAGATCTGTATAGTTGAATAATAAAAGGATAATCTATTTCATCGCACTAAAATAATGTTGTTGTGTAAACAGGCTAACCGCATCACATTTGGACCGATTTTTTGGTCCATATCCATACACTTACCTCCGAGATTACTTTCCGACCATAGGCGGAAATAACCGAGGTGATCCGATTGCAGTACACAAGGGAGAATTTATTATTTGTTACCCAAACGTTTTGGCGACTAGGATTTGAATTATTAATATCAATAAATGATTTATTGATATCAATGAATGAATTATTGATATCAATAAAGGAATTATTAATATCAATAAAGTAATTATTGATATCAATAAATGAATTATTAATATCAATAAATCTGCTCATTTTAAATATGAATAAATGAATTATTGATATTAATAAAGGAATTATTGATATTTATAAAGGAATTATTGATATTTATAAAGGAATTATTTATATTTATAATGGAATTATTTATATCAATAATGGAATTATAAATATTAATAATTCCATTGAGAATTATTAATATTTATAATTTGAATTATTGATATTAATAATCAAATTATAAATATCAATAAATAATTATTGATATTAATAAATAATTATTGATATTAATAAATGAATGATTGATATGAATAAATAAATTATTAATATCAATAAATACGGCTTTTTGTCCACTTTGTCTTGCGATACTTGTCTGCATGTTTCATTATGTTTTACAATCGTTTGCAACAAATGCATGTACGTGAAATAGGACATTAGTTATCAGAATTGTATTTTGCATCCTTTTTATAGACAAGAGAGACATGAGCTGTTCTCCAGTCAGATGGAACGGTACCTGTATTCAATAACTGTCGGTATATGATTGTCAAAATCGGTACAAGCTCTACTGCAAGTTCTTTAAGGATTCTTGGTATTATTTCGTCAGGTCCGGCTGCTTTTGTTCGATTTATCTTAGCTAGTAGTTTGAAAACACCATTTTCATCTAGTGTAAGGTCGGAAATGTTAGGGTAAGGCTCATATCAGGCATGTTGCATTTTCTAATGAATTCTGTGTTTGAGATAATAGATGCTGGTGTGAACACTGATTGAATCTGAATATTGAGGGTTGTTGCATTTTGTAGAGCATTTTGCTTGATTTCAGTTCTGCCATCTAATTGTAGTCTGATCTTTTATGTTTGATGTATGTCCAGAATTTTGTTTTGGTACCAATTTGATTTTCATTTTCATGTGGAAGTATGATACCTTCAATGTATTAACTGAGCTTTTCGTAGCACTTTCTGTTTAAGATGCTTTGCTTCTTTGTATTTCTTTTGAGTGTTTTTGTCACCAGATTTTTTAATTTTCTGGTGGTATCTGTCTTTATATCCCCTTCCCCGCAAACTTGTGACTAGGAATCACCCTGTCTATCTGTCTGTCCGTCTGTCCGGCTGTCCAGATCCCTTGTAAGCACAACTACTCCTAAACCGCTTGAAACATATTTTTATTGACATCGGATATCATTACGAGGAGATAATTGGACTTTAAACCGAAGCGGGGGTATCCCTTGTGAGCGTGCTCGCAGTCCACACTTGTTTTTTTTATATTTGTTTTTTGACCTCAAGGGTTATCCATGGATGACTATCTTTAATACGTGCAGTTTGTGAAGGGATATTGTCTTTGATTAGGGTTTCCCACATGTAATCTACATCCCTTGTTTCAAGATGTTCTTTAAAATTGTAATGAATTTTGTTTAGTTCTATGTTCATTGCTTCCCAGTTAGCCTTTTTATACACGTGGATCATTCTAGTTTTTGGTTTTTAATCTTTTTTATATGACAGTAATCTCTGTGAACACAATATCATGATCTCAGGTGACTTTGACACGTTGTACATAACTGTGTTTGTTCGTGATTATGGGATCAATTAGTATATTGTCATTTCGGGTTGAGTCTCCAACAATTTGTCCTCTAGAGTGTTTCCAAAGATGTGATGAATGTTAGGGTATTGAGTGTTTGGTTTTAAAGTTTTACTCCTCCAATCCCATTCAGGGGGGTGGGTTGAAGTCACCCCTATAATGAAGGAAGCATTTTTAATTTGCTTTTTTGAAATATTGATATCAAAATTGTTTAGACTATCAGTGTCAGAGGATTTCGGGATTTCGGGTTGTAAAAAAGAGACCAGGTATACTGTTTTTCCTTTTGTAATTTAAACTTAAGCCCATACTAGTTCTGTCTTGTCAGGGAGTTCAAGCTCATAAGTTCATAAACATCCGAGCTTATCAGTTCTTTTTTTATTGCTATTATTTAGCGCCCACCGCATTCCTTATCACTGTCCATGACACATTTTTCTGTCATTTATGTACATTTTAAAGTTTTCCGGGAATAATTCTATGTCTCTAATTTTGGGGTTTAGCCAGTTTTGCTTGTATTTTTAATTATATTGTTGATGAGGTGTGTTTTATTTATGGTTACACGTCTGTAGTCCGACAGCCCAATAGTCAGCCAGCCCAATGGTCCGACAACCCGATAGTCCGACAACCCGTTAGTCCGACAGCCCAATAGTCCGAGAACCCAATAGTCCGGCAGCCCAACAGTCTGTCAACCCAAAAGAGTCAACAAATTATCACATATTAGATCGGACCGAAATCGATAATTAAAAAATATATATAATTTCTATGTACCGGAATACATGTATTATATATAGCTTCTGGGTCTGTTTATCCGTTCAGTACGTTTGTTTCATATTTAATTTACGTTCAGGTTAAGTGGGTGTGTAAGTTGGTCCTGTACGCCCTGAAAAAACGGTAAATTCCTCTTGGAGTCTAAGTTAACATAGATCTTATTAGTACTTATATACTTGATATATAAATTGTATCATCTACTGTAATAATTTCTTTATTTATAACTCGAATAATGTATATGCTTCTGAATCATTATTGTTTGTATTGTCATTGCCCCTTGAAGTTCCATAATTCGTCAATAAACTTGTATTCTTGTATTCTTGTATATAGTATTGCATATACACGCATTATCGGACTATTTAGCTGTCGGACAATAGGGTGGTCGGACTATTGGGTTGTCGGACAATGAGCTGTCGGACTATTGGGCTGTCGGACTATTGGTTGTCGGACTACTGGGATGTCACTTATTTTTGCATGGGTAAAAATTTATGTTTACAATTCTGAGTGGTTTCCCATGAACTCTATTTCTCTTTCTGATTGTTATTGTAATATGCAGTGCCTTTTGTGCTGGAGTTATAATAGGTGTTGTAGGGTTGCATGAATTGGTTGTATAATTTGAAGAAATATCGCACTGCTCACAGCAAGAGGTTGATAGTTCTAAGCTATGGAGGTCGAATATATTTATTTCATATCAGTAGAATTATATTTGTTTCAATTGGATAATAATAAGGTCAGCTGGTATTAATTAATTTGCAGTAATTTGACATGAGGGCATAATCACGCCGTGATAACGCCCACGGGCGTTATCACGTCGTGGTAATGCCCTGTCCAGTTACAAGCAACATAAAACTGTTTATTTTACATTTATAAAAAAATATATGTACATGTACAACCCAAATGAGGAAAAAATGTAATAAAGTTTAGAAAACTAACTGTGTATAGCATAAAAATGCCCCAAACAATGATATATCATTAGGCCAAAAATTCAAATCATACAGCAAGCAGCTACAAATACATAATACAGTCTTAAACACATGGTTTCTTAATTCTTCAATAAAATAAATATAATAGTTGCTTATAAAGCTGGCATTGTCATGATACTTGACAGCACTCGGGACAGTGGTATTGCCTTTAACATTGATAATGCCCTCGCCTTTGGCTCGGGCATTATCAATGTTTCAGGCAATACCACTCTCCCTTGTGCAGTCAAGATATCATGACAATGCCCTCTAATCAATCACTGAAGATTATTTACTAGTTACGGTTTAATTGTTTATATACGAAAGTGATAGTATAGTTGGTATATTTTTATAAACGCAAGCTGAATATAATTAATTTATGTTCAGTTAATTAATTTAGCGGTTGCTATCAATCGGATCACCTCGGTTATTTCCGCCTATGGTCGGAAAGTAATCTCGGAGGTAAGTGTATGGATATGGACCAAAAATCGGTCCAAATGTGATGCGGTTAGCCTGTTTACACAACAACATTATTTTAGTGCGATGAAATAGATTATCCTTTTATCATTCAACTATACAGATCTTTATCGAAGCAGAACTAAAAATCTAATACAAGATTGTAAACTTAAATTCGCTAACACTGCCAAAAAATTCCTTCCTTCCTAAATGGATAAGTATTTGTTTACAATCTGACGTCATCAGTAACAATCAACTAAACGTCAATGACAAGCCAATCAAATGAATGAACTGAAACGTCACAAACAAACTTGTGACGTCACAAATTCTTTGAAACCACTGAAAATAGTTCAAAATGGAGATCACTTACCTCCGAGGTCACTTTCTCGATCCTTGACGGAAATGGCCGAGAGATGTTCCGATTGCGGTTGCTATATAAACAACATTTATTAGAATATACGAGTTCGGTACAGACCTGCTCCTGACCCGGAGTGCATTATTTAGGACGCGCCAAACAGAGAAGGTATTTTTTATGTTTATTTGTGGTTCATTTTTAATGTCTGGTTCTCAAAACGACCCAACACACATATTAGGAGGAGAAATACTATCTTATATTTCATCATAATTGTTATAATATATTTTTAAACTGTTTACTAAAATGTAGTTTCTTCCCTCATGCCTACTTTCACAATTTTTTTGCATCTGTTTATGTTGTTGTCAAGCACCGTTTAATATATTATTGGCCAGGACTTTTGTTTCACATAAATGTAAATAACTTGGAAACGTCTTGTGTAACAAAAATCGTGCTGATATAGGGTTGACAAGCAGGTGTTTCTGCAAGCAAGCAATTAATTAGTGACCGTGACATTCTCTATAATAATATTGTATATTACTATTGAAAATGCAAGTTTTTTTATTACCTTTTTAGCTAATGGTACATCAAGAAAAACAAATTCTTTTTTATTCAAATTCAGCTTATGTTTTTATAATATTTAATCAAAGTTCTGTTTATGTACAACATGCTGGTTGTAACCCCCCCCCCCCAATCTGCCACTGACATGCTATGTGCTGGGTACACTATATTAGGTCTGTGGGTTGAGCACTGGAAACCCTCCCCGTATAGTTGCATCGTGGTGATAGTTAATGTTTATTAAAAATATTTGCCCTTTCCTGTTTGCAGGGATATTCATAATATTTTCCTTTGACTATATATATGTTACCATTTACAGACAAACAAAATTTTAATTCTTGCAGAAATTTGCATTAATTGGAATAGAAAATGACAACAACCAAATCATTTTAACATTAATAAATATTACATACATTTTTATTGTGATTGTGATGTTTGATTAGGGGGGGGGAGGGCTTTGGTAAAGGTGAGGACATTTTTGAAGGGATGATTTTGCAGGCAATGAAACCTGTTCCGGTGCTGAGTATATTGAACCGTACAAATGTAGTTAAATATTGTAGGGTATACTTAACATAATGTTTTATATTTAAAGGATGCTGTTGCATTTCAAATATTTCCATTACGTATGCCTTTCATCAATATCCTAGATTTCTGTTGGTTCAAACTGTTACAGATAATGTAGAATCATTTTTTGCATTTCTCAATGAAAGCCATGAAGAGCACATGCTTCCTTGACGACGTCCACAGTAGACTAACAATGCAGAGTAATTTAAATCAACAAAATATAAAATAAAAAATAAAATCATGACCCCAGCATTTTTTTAAATGGAATAAAAGGTAAATTTAAATATTAAATGCATTATTTTGAAGTTTCATTGACATGGGAAATTGTTGATCAAAGCACATTTTCATCATGAAGTGCTACCACTATTTCTTATCCTTTATAATACAATGATTTTTGTTAAGTTGAATTCTTTTAGCCATGAACATTATTTTAGACATTTTTTAGAAATAAGTCAGGGGTTTTCACTTGGTATTATTGCTTCCTCCCACAATAAAAACTGGATGCCATGATATAGTTAAAAAAAAAATGCTAAAAGTGTTCTAAACCTCCATAAAACAAACAAATAATTTTCCCATAAGTGTCATAACTTCATGTGCTCAGATGAAAGATTGTCAAAAGTGTTTTAAATGGACAAATAAAAAATAATTTTTTTAGTTGCTAATTTTATATATTTAACATTTTTGGGAGGGTTTGCTTGACTCCCATTTTTTTGACATTTGATTGCGAATGTCTGGGGTTTTCAGCAGGTACTCTGCTCCGGCTTATTCCAACAGAAATATTTGGATGCCACGATATAGCTGCAAAAATTGCTGAAATGTTTTCCTCAAACAAACAAAAATATAAAAACATCTTGATGTTAACATTTTGTTTATAGAAAGCTTAGTGGTAGACTTTTTTTCAAAGAAATCACCTAAGTACAGCATTTAAATACAAATCTAATTAAAATGTTTAAAAGTCTTGCATTTTAAATAATATATCTCACCTGTTACCTTACAAAAAAAAGACCATTCTATTCGTTAGAAGTTTTCTAACTTGTTGTAAATATAATCATATAAACTCTAGGTGATGATAGAGAATGTTTTTTAATGATATCAAAATAACTAATTTACATGCAATAGTGCATACTACTGTTTTTCATTTGCTTGGCAACAGTCCAATTAGATTGATGTTTATACATGGTTACTTATGACTGAACTACTTATAATAAAATATGATGAAAAGTGAAAGAGTGTACATGTGATTATTAATAATTCAATCTTATGAAATCTATCCTCCAGCTGTGAAATAAATGTAAAAAAAATTATGAGGATGCAAAACACTTTTTATTAAAGAAGTATGTGAACTTATTCGATACTTGAGTTAATCTGATGTTTAGGGCACACTATTGATCATATTTTTATATTTACTCAGTCTAATTGACTATCCTATTAAAGATCTAAATTCTTTTTGTCAAATTTAATTGTTAATCATTGGATGAATATCTGCAAGTAACATTTTGGAACAAAAAACTATTTTTACATTGATTTACTTGGATTTCTGCAAAGAGGAAAATTCTGTATTTCATGATGACAGAATTTATTTTTATTCCTATCTATGTAATTCATTTTTATAATGTAACTTTAAGGCTCACTTGGACCATCATTTACTTTAAAAATTATTTCCTCTATCACTAAGTCAATTGAAACCAAGTTTGGCCTGAACTTTGGGGTGTCTGTTATAAAGTTTGTGTAAACACAACCAATCAACATGGTCACCATGACAAAAAAAAGAACATAGTACTAAAATTCAAGTAATTTGTAATCTTAAAAAACAGAAATAGAATCTAGCTGTTATTTTAATGATTAATTTTTTTATCAAATTTTGTTTGATTTTAAGCTACTTACCAAAGTTTAGTTGTATACAAGTAGATATATTTAATAAATTACATTTGTCCAACTTCGTCAATTCAGTTATAAGTACAATGCATAATTTTATTTGCCTTCCTGATAATGCAAACAGAATCTTTTGATTTTTGTGTCAACTTTTTTTCCTAGGAAGAAAATCATGAAAGGAAGACACAGAATTCTCTGATTCTTTGATGAGGGCAGCGATGGATAAAGTTAAAAACGGTTCATCAAAATCACCAAAATTTGTATGTTAACGTTTTTCTTCTAATCTGGTTACCTGACATGACTGATATTTCAAATAATTTTGGAGTTTTGTTAGAGACACCTGCAGATGATAAAAAATACTGTAATGTGATCAAGAAGACATAACTGTTCCAGCTGATGTGTATTGTCTGTTTAGCTCACCTGACATATGAGTTAGATGAATTATAGTCATCCTCATATGTTCGATCTCTTCTTATTATCTCTTAATGATATATAATTGTTTTCGGGTAAATTGAGCAAAAAGGTAAAAACCATACTCTACAATATAGTTCATGTTGTAAGTGATAAAATGGCTAATTTAATATTAAAGAAAATAATTCAATTACAGTTTTTCGTATTTGTTAAATTCTTCAAGCTTAAAAATACATTTTTTTTGTCCTGATCTAATAAGAAGAAGTAAAAGATGTACATAATTGCATATTAATGCGCTCTTTCTCTGTAGTATGAATAGATCGTTTCAATTGTTATTTTTGGATTATTTTACTATCTATAGGATAAGCCTAGTATTTTTATTAATGCATTCTATTCTTGACATAATAAAATGTATATACTTGCGTTTCTTTTATTAATTAGTTATTTAATTTATAAGAAAAGAGCATTTAAAAATTTTGCTATGTTATATTACGTAATGTATTTCATTGCTTCAATTGTATTTCTTGGATTATTTCGTGATTTATATGTCAAGCTTCGTAATTTTTTATGCATTCTTATTTTAACATGATAAAGTGTATATTTTTTGGTTTCTTTTATTAGTTACTTAGATAATTGACAATAAAAGTGCATTTTTAGATTTTGTTTAATGCACTTGTGACCACTCATCCAGAAAAAACTTATTTCTGTATTATTTCATAATTTATAAGGTAGAAAATGGAACCTTTATGCAGAAAATTAGTCATCTTGAACATTAAATTTAATTTCCCTGGGTTTTGTTTATTGACGGTTTGGAACTCCCAAACTCTCGTGTGTGGTAGAGGTGGTTTTAGGGAGGAGGCAGAGACATTTCTGTGATGTAATTGTATATTAGATGCGCCTTGTTTATTGTTAATTGATTATTCATTACCTGACACTGAACTTTGATGAAAGGTAAAAATGAAAGACCAATTAGACTCGCATAATAAGCCGCTAAAATGGCTAAATTAGATTATGATTTTGATATATATTGTATATAGCCTGTTGTTTTGTTTGTTTATTTGTTACTTTCTCTGTACTAATTGTATTATTGGCTGTGTGAGAATAGCTATATATACAAAATTAGATTTTCAAACAGGCGTGTTATATAAAAAAATTGATGTCTGAATCAGTGAAAAATGTGGTAGAAATTAGTAGGGAAAAGAAATTTCTCAATAATAAAAAAAAGCACAAAAGATATAGATTTTTTATTTAATTCAAGATTTAAAAATTTTGATGTTAAGATATTTTAACGAAGCAAGTTAAATATGTAATAATACAACAGAAAAAAATTCAGTTACGTTCGAATAAAGGTCATCAACCGTTTATATTGTTGAAAATAATTGTAGAAGTTAAAAATCGCATCAATTGTTTTGCAAAATAAGACTCTTCTTCTAATTGTTTTTTTTATATTTTAAATTCTGAAAATTTTATAAAGTTCTTTGCAATGTTTATGCACATGAATGTTAGTTTGACGTTTGAAATACATTTAATTGCAAATCTTTTGAAACAATTTTAATTACATGAAAATTAAATCAATAGAAATTGTAACTTGTCAGTATGTTTTCTTTGATTTTTCGAGGACGCTATAACTGCCGATCTTACATTCACATTTTCCCCACAGAACCACTTGACTATGGTCGATGTATTTTTATTGGTAAACATTTGTCCTTCCAAAACTTTGCTTTTTTTTATTACACTACTCTTCTCAAAGTTGAGATATTATAATCAAGATGATTATTTCTTGCCTTTCACAATTGTCTATATTTGCATCCCTTTACAGCATATGATGAAATTTTAAATAAAACAAATTGAAAAAAAACTATTAAACCAAATGGGATACACCTATAACATATAAATCGAACATCTCTGGATATGGGTTTAACTCGTATCTTTTCTTGTTTTATATTTGTTATCACCAATGTCAAAATCTAGGTCATTGTCATCTGTAAGCGAATGCATGTCAATCTCTCAAACCATTTGTCCAATTAAACATAATCAATGTTCGTTTGATGTTATTATGCAAAGTTAATGCTTTTCATTGTAATCAAAAATTGAAAATAGCAACCAAAATAGGACTTAGTTTAACATAGTATTTAATGAGAAAATATCTTGTATTCTTCATAGAAACTGTTGAAAAGATTGAAAACAAACATATTTATAAGCAATATTCATTCAATGGTCCGCCACATATTTAATGTTTTTGTTTCAATTGGAAATCCAAGAATGGCTTTAACATTTTAATATGAAGCTTATACTGATTAAAAAATTAAACAAAGCAGATTACATTACTGTTAGTTCTCATAATTTAAAATTAATTGACCAACAGGTTTAAAACTGTTTAATAGGAAGTTGACAGAAAATCTTAAGGGCTAATAACTAATTGATCTGCCAATTTTTGGAAAATCATATTGTCTGGTGTTAACTAATGAATATGTTCACAATAAAAGTAAAAGCTTGTATTTTAATTTATATGCAATAAGAAAACTGGAAGCAGAGTGCAAATATGGTACAGTGTAGCTTTACTGTTATTATGAAAAATACAAATGTATACACATTCTACATTTAAATCATCTTAACAAAAAACTTTCTGTTTACTTTCAACTGAAATGTAAAAATATATTTCTATTTAACTATTGTTTCTGTCTATAAATACAATAAAACTTTTTGTTTTTAGGCTACACCCAGTATACTAAAGGGTTACCGCCGTGAGCGTACTTTTGTTGAGGTTCCTTTTAGAAGAAATGTTGCAACACCCAAACCACAGGGAAAAACAGCAGTTAAATCACATGTTGAAAGCGTAAGATCAAACATGCAGCCAACAAGGCATGAAAATGTCAAACAGAGCTCTGCAAAACGTAATACCTCTGAAGGTAATTTATGTATATAAAATTTATGTATAACTATATGCATAAAGTATAAATTATACACAAGAACTGATCAATAAATTGGTACACATATACATGGTGTATACACATAAACTGATCAATCATTTGGTACATACATACATTCTGTATACAGATGAACTGATCAATCAATTGGTACACACATAAACATTGTGTATAGACATTACTGATCAATCAACTGTGGGAGCCTCGGTGGCAAAGTGGTTAAGGTACATGTAGTTAGTCTACTATTGATCACGTGATCTGTCAACAACGACAGGTTCGTTTCTCACTGAAGGCAGGGTGTACTCGACTCCAATCTTAATTGACATGGATTGCCAGTTTCCTACCAAAGGTTGGGGGTTTTCTCCTGGTACTCCGTCTTCCTCCCCAATAAAAACTGGATGCCATAAAATAGCTGAAAAATTGCTGAAAGTGGCGTTAAACACCATCAAACAAACAAAAACAATCAATCAACTGGTACACTTATATACATTGTGTATACACATGAAATGATTAATCAATTGAAACATACATTATATGTTGTGTATACACATGAACTGATCAATCAATTGGTACACACCTAAACATTGTATAGGTTAAGGACCACCATTGTTTTTGGACTCTTCGGCTGTATTAAATTTGATGATTTTGACTTATCCTAGATCATTTACCTTTATTTCAAATAAAGTGACACTTCTGTCCCATATAAATATGCACTGGGTCAACATTCTATCGAAATTTCACTATATCTTTCCGTGCATATAAGAACAAATGCTCAACCTGAAGTCCAAATGGTCTAAAAATCTACTTTCACTATCTTTTTCAGTCCAAAAAAAGTGCATGTCCCTAATTGACTGTCAACATTTTTATGTTAATTTAAAACCAATAAAACTATATCCTCAAGTTTCCTAGAGTATCCATCTTTTGCAAAATACCAAATTTATTCTAGTATCATGTGCAGTTCAAATTCTATATGAGGCATCAGTGAACCGGTCTATTGAATAGTACTACTTTTACATGTAACCAATGGACTGGTTTCCAGTATTTGGTGGTCCTACACCTATATACACATGAACTGATCAATCAATAGGTACATCTGATCAATCATTTGGTACATACATATACATTGTGTATACACATGAACTGATCAATCAATAGGTACATACATATATATTGTGTATACACATGAACTGATCAATCAATAGGTACATACATATACATTGTGTATACACATGAACTGATCAATCAATAGGTACATACATATATATTGTGTATACACATGAACTGATCAATCAATAGGTACATCTGATCAATCAATAGGTACATACATATACATTGTGTATACACATGAACTGATCAATCAATAGGTACATCTGATCAATCATTTGGTACATACATATACATTGTGTATACACATGAACTGATCAATCAATAGGTACATACATATATATTGTGTATACACATGAACTGATCAATCAATAGGTACATACATATACATTGTGTATACATATGAACTGATCATTCAATAGGTACATACATATACATTGTGTATACACATGAACTGATCAATCAATAGGTACATACATATAGATTGTGTATACACATGAACTGATCAATCAATAGGTACATACATATATATTGTGTATACACATGAACTGATCAATCAATAGGTACATCTGATCAATCAATAGGTACATACATATACATTGTGTATACACATGAACTGATCAATCAATAGGTACATCTGATCAATCATTTGGTACATACATATACATTGTGTATACACATGAACTGATCAATCAATAGGTACATACATATATATTGTGTATACACATGAACTGATCAATCATTTGGTACATACATATACATTGTGTATACATATGAACTGATCATTCAATAGGTACATACATATACATTGTGTATACACATGAATTGATCAATCAATAGTTACATACATATATATTGTGTATACACATGAACTGATCAATCAATAGGTACATCTGATCAATCAATAGGTACATACATATACATTGTGTATACACATGAACTGATCAATCAATAGGTACATACATATATATTGTGTATACACATGAACTGATCAATCAATAGGTACATCTGATCAATCAATAGGTACATACATATACATTGTGTATACACATGAACTGATCAATCAATAGGTACATCTGATCAATCATTTGGTGCATACATATACATTGTGTATACACATGAACTGATCAATCAATAGGTACATACATATATATTGTGCATACACATGAACTGATCAATCATTTGGTACATACATATACATTGTGTATACATATGAACTGATCATTCAATAGGTACATACATATACATTGTGTATACACATGAACTGATCAATCAATAGGTACATCATCCTCACAAGTCAGGGTTTCTATGTCCACATGTGTTCACGAACCCCTGACAAACTTAGCTAGGAAATTCCCGGGCTAGAAGTCACTGTTTTGATTGGCTACATCGTACCTTAATGTAGCCAATCAAAAGCTTGCTTTCATTCAGGACTTGGTTAGGGGATATCCCGATATCGATTGTAAATAAACCAAACGGATGTGTTGCGTAGACCTGTGAAAATCAGTGTATTTTGTACAGAAGTGTTAATAGTTTGTTATTACCGCGTTATTATTTAGTTGCGTTACGTTTTCTTCACACTCCAGAATGAGTAAGAATGACTACTGCCAAACCCTTGCTTCTTTCAAGCAATTTCATTAGTTGATATTTTAAAGGATTGACGTCATACGAAAATCTTCTAGCCCGGGAATTTCCTAGCTAAGTTTGTCAGGGGTTCGTGGACACAGAAACCCTGACTTGTGAGGATGTAGGTACATACATATACATTGTGTATACACATGAACTGATCAATCAATAGGTACATCTGATCAATCAATAGGTACATACATATACATTGTGTATACACATGAACTGATCAATCAATAGGTACATACATATATATTGTGTATACACATGAACTGATCAATCATTTGGTACATACATATACATTGTGTATACATATGAACTGATCATTCAATAGGTACATACATATACATTGTGTATACACATGAACTGATCAATCATTTGGTACATGCATATACATTGTGTATACACATGAACTGATCAATCAATAGGTACATCTGATCAATCATTTGGTACATACATATATATTGTGTATACACAAGATACAAGATACAAGATATTTTATTAGCAAATCACTGCGCCCAATATTGAGCATATAATCATCATTAGAGAAAAAAAACTGATCAATCAATTGGTACATACATATATATTGTGTATACACATGAACTGATGAATCAATAGGTACATCTGATCAATCATTTGGTACATACATATATATTGTGTATACACATGAACTGATCAATCATTTGGTACATACATATATATTGTGTATACACATGAACTGATCAATCATTTGATACATACATATATATTGTGTATACACATGAACTGATCATTCAATAGGTACATACATATATATTGGGTATACACATGAACTGATGAATCAATAGGTACATCTGATCAATCATTTGGTACATACATATATATTGTGTATACACATGAACTGATCAATCAATAGGTACATACATATATATTTTAATTTCGTTTAAATACTCAATACAAGAGCAAAGTTGGTTATTTTGTATAGCCTAACTTGGTTTTTCAGCATGTGACTGATTGTGAGGTCATAGTAAGATGTATTGATGACTTTGACTATACATGAATTCTTCCGCAAACAACAAGTGACGACACTAAAATTGTGAATTGCAAATATTATTTGATTACTTGTAAAATATTGTTCTTGTTACTTCATTTTAACTATAGAATTTAAAATATAAGGTTTGTTTTCAATTGTTGGTTAGATTATTGGATATAAATGACTTTGGATCAATTTACGCTGCAACATAAAGCGCTTCGCGGTTTATTCAGCGTAAATCGACCCAAAGTCGTTTATATCCAATAATCTAACCAGCAATTGAAAACAATCCTTAAATATTGTGTATACACATGAACTGATCAATCATTTGGTACATACATATACATTGTGTATACACATGAACTGATCAATCAATAGGTACATCTAATCAATCATTTAGTACTTACATATATATATTGTGTATACACATGAACTGATCATTCAATAGGTACATACATATATATTGTGTATACACATGAACTGATCAATCAATAGGTACATACATATATATTGTGTATACACATGAACTGATCAATCATTTGGTACATACATATATATTGTGTATACACATGAACTGATCAATCATTTGGTACATACATATATATTGTGTATACACATGAACTGATCAATCATTTGGTACATACATATATATTGTGTATACAC
The DNA here is from genome assembly GCA_944474755.1 of Limnoperna fortunei. NCBI lineage: Eukaryota > Metazoa > Mollusca > Bivalvia > Mytilida > Modiolidae > Limnoperna > Limnoperna fortunei. The sequence continues at coordinate 85,737,509 of OX104112.1, read as the reverse complement.
ATGAACTGATCATTCAATAGGTACATATATATTGTGTATACACACGAACTGATCAATCATTTGGTACACATATACATTGTGTATACATATGAACTAATAAATCAGTTGGCACACATAAACATTGCCATCATTATAATGTTAAGGTAATAATATCACTACAATTAAACCAACATGAAAATTGCAAAACTTAAAGAATGGTACACAATAAATATTAACAACAATATTTCTACTAAGGTGTCAACTATTAGTACTTATTTGTACAATTTCAACAGCTATGTGTACTGCATTTTAGTTAAATTACTAGTGTTTGTATGCAGGATATACATGTATATGCCAAATTCAAGCACAAATATTTGTTTTATATCGTCATTAGATCTTTGTGGTTAAATGTGACTGTAATTAAAAAAGACCGATAGTCTTTCTTACTGTGATTGACACCACCACATATTGGCATGAAATGATTGTACTTCTGGCCTTCTATTTAATAATTCTAACACTTTATAGTCTATTAGACATTAAGTGCTATATATATTTTTTTCAGAGTTTGTAAAGACCATTCACGGTTTTTGTACATCAAAGTCACCAGCACGTTGCTATGCAAAACTAGACTTCAATGTCAATGCCTACCATGGAGGGTGTACTACACTTTACTTTTCATCATGTAGGGGAGGAAATAAAGGGAGAGAACTTAATGCTGAGTTAATGTTAGTACGTTCTGGTTTTGATTGTAACCATGTTGGGTTGAAATCTATTGCTAACAGCCACACTGGGTATTTTCCACCATCAAATGCACATTATATTGATGAAGAGGGGACATTTGTTGCTGACTGTCAGTCTGGGTCTAATATTCTCATGATGTTAACAAATGACAGTCGCTATGGCAACCTGCGAAATGGGACTTATTTGGAAATAAAGGATGACAAAAAACCAGTGGTAATGCCTATTGATGTATCAGGCATTGTAGACCAGAATCATGGTTGTGGTCTGGTCATCTGCAGTAGTAAGGAAGACAAGATTTTTAATTCTGTCTTATATATGATCAGAGTTGGTACTACAAAGAAAGAATTTGAAGCAACAGTTTTATCAGGTGCTGATAAATTCAAATTTGATGTGGTAAAAAATGGCACACTTACTGTGGCAGGTCCTGTGGGTACCAGATTTGGAATCTTTTTCAGTAAACAAAACAAAATATTTGACTCTTCTCATGTTCTTGTAAATCAGACCCAGAGTTTAAATGGATCCCATTTTCTGATGAACAACTTGAATGGATATTGTACACTTGTTGTACTATGCTCCTACAGCGATGGAACAGAAGATTCTACTGTTTCCTCCATGTATTGTTTATCTGTCCATGATGGTTCTGTGCTGGTTACTGAGTTGGCAGGCTGTTATGGAGCTGACCACAAGAAGTCAGACTTGTGGACATTTGAACTTGTTACTGGTCATTTACTGGTAACTGGACCAATAGGTCCATGCAGGTATGGTGTTTTATCTAACATTAAAGCCAACAAGAATGAATTGGCAGCATCAATGCAACAAGAAACATGCCTAGCCACAGGAGAAGCCACTAAAGTCAAAGGAACAGTGTGTGTTTCAATGGATGGCATAACTGGAAGTGTTAATAAGTTATCTGGAATCAAAATAATGATAAATCATAAAATGATGGAGAAACTCTCTGAAGATTTGCTGCAGAAAGACGGTGACAAGTACACATTTTCATATAGATGGAATACCATTGATACAGTTCCTGGGTATTACTTAGTCAGAGTATTTGCTGCAAGAAAACACATTTCATGTGAGTGTTTTTTATTGCATAAAAATATTTAGCAACATGCAGTTTCTTTTTCTATGTTGTAATTACTTGTTTGAAAACAGTTTTAACAGATGTCTTTAGAATGTAAAATAACCTTGGCTTGAAAACTTGATTACATTGCCATATAACATATTGTATAAGGGTATTGACATGAAAACAATATATACATAGGGCTTAGAAATAGGTAAATACAAGGCACTGCCTTTCCTGTTTTCCCATTTGGCACAGTCAGTACTGATATAAAATGTATAGCAGCTCGATGAATATTATATATTCTCTGGCTGATAAATCCTGATAGCTACCTATATAAAAGTCATTAATTGTATATTAATAGACATCCTTATATTAGGAGACAGTAAAAAAAATATGGTTAATGCATTTAAGCTTGTTTAATATGACACTTGAAGAATAAAAAAATCTTTTTATGTTTATATATTCATTTTCCAAACTGAATTATTTCAATTGTTTTTTAATTTCAACATAACTGATTTAGTTATTATTTCATTTGTTTTTTAGCTGGGGAAGAGGTATACTTAGAGCTCTGTGGATCACCATATCACTTGGTAAGACAGAAACCGGGTGTTGTATATGCTTTGAATTGTGCTGGACCAGCTTATCAGGACTTTAATGACATTGTCTACATCAGCGAACATAAACAGTTTGCTAAAAATGGTAATAATTTCTTTCAAAATAACGCACCAGTATTTTTTCTGTCATTGACATTGCCTACATTTCCCATAACCAAATTATATCGTCTGTCAACACAGAGATTGCGGGTTCGATTCTCACTGCAGGCAGGGTGTACTCGACTCCAATCTTAATTGACAAGGATTGCCAGTTTTCCTACCGCAGGTCGGGGGTTCTCTCCGGGTACTCCGGCTTCCTCCCCCAATAAAAACTGGACGCCATAAAATAGCTGAAAAATTGCTGAAAGTGGCGTTAAAACACCATTCAAACAAACAAACAAACCAAATTATATCACTAACAAAATTTTCCCATTGAGTGTTTTACACCCCTTTGCAATCTGATACTGCCACAGCAGGGACATTAAGCTACATGTAAGAAGTTTGCCTATGTTTTAATTTTAAATTGTGTAAATTAACAATAAATATTCATTCTGGAATGTAAACATTTAATCAATGATTTATACTTGAGTAGTGTTTGTTTGAATGGAGGATTAAGCATCGTTTCCAACTACATCACTGCCTCAAATATTTATTAGGAAAGTAAGCCAGTAATACCTAGTCACCTGTACATGTGGCTAGAAACGATGAATCCTTCTAAGTTTAGCTTCATTCTTTGCCTGAAATCTGGTTGGAACTCGCAAACCCCCACCCCCCCAATAACTTACATTTAATATTTATGGTAATTTTGGTAATTTATTTTTGCAAGATATATTTCAGTACTATTATTTCAGAAATCAATTTTTCAGTTATTTGATTGATTGATTGGAAAGTTGATAAGTTGATAAATTTTATGTTAATAGTTTACTTTGGTTACAGAGATGCGAAGTAGAGCTCAGGGCAATGTTAGGAATCATACAACTTTACCAGCTTCCATGTTAAAGTCACATGATGGTTTTCTCTATGCAGTTACTAGAGTAGCTAACACTAATCCAGATTCGGATGAACTGTTTGTTTACAAAGTAAGAAAGTATTCCATATTCATTTCAATATTTTAACTTTCTGATCTAGATTTGTTTTTAAAAAATAATTGGTTTTTCTTTATTTTTTGTTCAGTTGGTAAAAGATGAGACTGAAATATTTTACATTGAAAATGAAACATTAAAACAAAAGACATACCATGACAGAATTTTTTCTAACCTAACACAGATATCCAGGCTCCATGATGCATTGTTGTTATGTATCATTACAGGTAGACAATATATCAAATGGGAAATACAAACTACGCCTGCACATGATTGATTTACCTAGCAACATGAAGTTTAACGACAGAGATATAAATACAGAAATAAGGAAGGTAAACTTTCTCTGAGGCAGTTTACAGGCATGTTTGATCAACACTTTGAATAGCAGGATCATGTTGTCTGTTCCTATCAGATAATCTTCTTCTGATAACAAAATAGACATAATTTTCCTTCAACAATTCCCATCAGTGCTGTTATATTCAGTTGTGAAAAACTGCTATTAGTGATAAATATTCCCTGTAATTGGTGTTATATTCAGTCTATAAAGATCTGCAATGACAATTCATTACTATTGAAGAGGGCTCAAATGTACAAATGTATGGGATTTTTTTGGAATGTTATTTTATTTGTATGTTTGTGCAATATCTGTATATTAGTAGATAGAATTTCAAATTCTGATAGCACTAGCATCTAAAAAGTGTCCTAACTTTATTTCTGCAGTAACTATATTTATTTTAATATTTTGGGGTGTTATCTTTTGAACCTACCCAAGCAATAACAACAGCTGTTTCAGTATACAAGTACATGTATAAACTGTCACTACACACACCGTTGTTCCAGAACACCTCTCACATATAAGCAGAGGTCACCACACTCTAAAAAAGTAGAGAGAAGTGACTTCTCCCTGGTAGCCAAACAGGGAGAAGTCAGGCCCTGATAGGGAGACTTCAGGAGACACTAGGGAGAAGTCAGGGGACCATACAAATAATTAATTTCGCAGTAGTACATTTTTCATTATTTACATCAATTTCCATGATTGTTTCTCTTGTGTTTAAAACCATAACACACTTAGATTCAGTTTTTTTTCTTTCTTTTTCATTATTATTCATGGTTTGCAATATCAAACAGCACATAACCTTTATCATTAATCAAAGTTGTACTGATCCAAATTGCTTCATGGGACACCCATCTACAGAACTTATCATTATGTCAATAATTACTATACAACTTTATTCTTTCAAGTGAAACTCAAATACTTATCAAAGAAAATTGTTAAATACAATACTCTTTGAAAGAACTGAAGTTTGAAACCAATTAAAAGTGTTTCTTTATCAAAAATATTACGAATTTTCATTATGGACTGTTGTACATTACTTTTCTTCGTTGTTCACTTCCAGTAATTAGTCACGTCCGGTTAATAAACAAATGGGGCGTAATACATTTAAAGACATAAATCGTTTGAAAATATGTTAAATACGCATATTGTTTGCCGTTTTTTATTGGAATTACACATTTACTGATAAATTGGTAGTCAGGGTGAAGTATTTGGACCAGATTTACTAGTATCTTATGTGAACCATCGGGCGACTTCAGGGAAATGACAGGGCGACTTCGACTTCGCTTTTGAGGCGACTTCAGGGCCTAGTAGGGCGACTTTGTCGCCCACTTCGCCCAGTGTGGTGAGCCCTGATATAAGTATATGAATGAATGAGTGACATATAGAGTTCTTATGTTTGTGAACATTTTAAATTATCCACTGCTTTTAAGATTATAAAATAACCATATAAATATACATTGTTATACCTTAGAATGGGTTTCAACACAACAACTTAAAACTAGACTTTAACATTCACAATTAAACAATATGTCGGAGTAACATGGAAACTGTCGAATCAATGCCACAAAAATTAAACGAATAAAACCTGACAATTACTGCTTTTGTCCTATTAGAATAGACATATGGTTTGTATAGTGTTGTACACATTAACTCACTTGCTTTTGCTCTGTATAAAATATTGGAATGTAAAGGCCCACCCTGTATGTAAATAAGTACATCAATAAACCCCCCACCCCCACCACCCGTGAGTTACTTCTTAATTAAAAGCCTGCAAACTGTTGTAATTTTTAGACCCACTTATACCAAATTTTTGTCATGAAACAGATTTTTAAAGAATTTTATTTTCAATTTTGCATTGTTAACATTTAAGTTGTATGAAAAACAAAGTCCTTATTAATTTATTTAGCATTATAAATGTTATATATATTGTGCCTATAAAAGCATTTATTTTAGAACTTCTATGTCAGTAATACTCTTTCTCAACCACCTAAGAAACTTTTGTGAAAATTGCAATAGAAATTTTGTAATTTTCTTTGCACATTTTTTGGGTTTTTTTTCTATATTTAGATGTATACATTTTGAAAATCAACTTAGATCCTTGACTTGATTTGTCTATTTCAGGAAATAGAGAAAATAAAATCTCCAGAAGATCTGAGTGGTTGTACCTGTTACTGCATTGACATTAATGTGGAAATTACAAACAATACCCTTAAGTTAGAGAGTAGATGTCCTGACGGTGATGACCATCCTGGTATGTTGACAAGGATATCTACTAATGCTAACTGGTGTTAATCCTTCATATTTTTGAGATATCTGATATCTGAAATAATTTCTATCTCTAACATTCTCAAAATTATTTGGTTAAAAAATTAAAGATATCCTAATATAGTTATGGGCCTTTTGAATCAAAGCTGTTTTGTTAGACAATTTATAGAGGTCCTAAGATATTTCTAGATTATCCTGAAATTTAAGCACTGAGTAAAGATATTTGTTGATATTGTGATTTAATTATGGATATTTTAGGACCCCCATAAATATAATAAGTATGTAACTTGCTGTGATTCGTATGTGTGAAATTGGCTTTGGTTTCCATCTACTATAACCTGGAGACTATACTTTATACAATTAAAAAGATACAGACAACATGCAGTCTGATGAGATAATTAAGTACTGTGTATCATGGTCATATTTCTGGCTCCTTCCTTTGCAAATGAAATTGTCTGGCCATATATTGCTGTAATTGTCTGGCCATATATTGCTGAAATTGTCTGGCCATATATTGCTGAAATTGTCTGGCCATATATTGCTGAAATTGTCTGGCCATATATTGCTGAAATTGTCTGGCCATATATTGCTGAAATTGTCTGGCCATATATTGCTGAAATAAAATACTCGATGTATAATGACTTGCCATTCATATGGCTGAATGTGAATAAAATTGTATGATCAAAAGGTTATTGCTATCAATGTAAAAATTTACTTTTACTATTTAAAAATACTCAATTACAATCTATGAATTTTATTTATAGACCAACTCTGTGCATTTGCATTACTTGATAACACATATGTGGATAAAGTACTCAGTGACAGACAACTGAAGGAAGAACTTGAAGAGAAACAGAGACTTGGAGATAAAATGAATCCATTAAACACAATTACTACAAGAAAGGACTTAACAATTGTGGGATATAGCCCTAATTTACTGAAAAATTCAACAGGGGAGGTATTTTTTTCTAGTAAATCCTAGTTTTTTTGCTCATGGCTGTTGTTTTCATTGCTGTAAACATTCCTCCTAAACCACTAAGCCCATTTGAACCAAAGTTAACTTGAGCTGTCCTTAGGTATCATCTTCTTTCAAAATTGTTACTTATACCCTGCCTTCAAACCAATATGGCCTTATTAACTACAAATAGAACATTTTGAGTGTAAAATCAAAGATAAATATGAAATAGTTCTTTTCTATTTTTTATCAAAATTATCAAATGAGTCTTTATAGTTGTATACAGGTTCTTTGAGAAATGTTTACTTTTGCCTGATTATTTGGCTTTATGACAAAGAAAAATAATTTAAAAATCTTCTTGTTTCAAACCACTGGTCATCTTGGACCCAAGTTGGCCTGAATTATCTTCAGGACGTCATTATTAAAAATTATAACCCCCACCTCTACCGAAATTACATTAGTTAGTCCTATCATTCACCCAAGATGGCTGTCATTTTTGAATTATAAATTGCTTTAAAATCTGATTTTGCTTTCTTATTTTTTCTTGAGGAGAATTACTTCTATGTACTCAGAGTTTTCTGAAAACAGATACTTTTGGCAAATTTTGCCAGTTTAAATTAAATGATTAATTGATAGTTTTCATGACATATAGGTTTATTTTGACAAAAATTAAAAATATTTTCTTCTGAAAACAATGTGCCATTTTGTACCACAGTTGATAATCCATAGCTGATCTGCTACCAGAGTTTATAAATTAATTTCACTTTTCAAACCTTTTATTCAAATAGACCACAAGTAAATGGAATCAATCTTGACTTGCCCTGCCCTGCTTTCACTTTGGCTAGATTACTGACAAGAATAACATGTTTTATAAAACTAACCACACACAATGAGATTAAATTTTAATTGCAGCTTGATGAAAATGATTACTCAATGAAGAAACTTTTTTGGTAATATATCATTGGTTTTCAATGCAAACTACTATTTGGTAAATAAGGAATCAATATGAGATATTTTGACCTTCATCAATCTTAACCCAGTTTTACTGTGGGTGCAAAACTTTGCGACCAGGTGAGAAATTAAGTGCTTCTTGTAGCTTCAGGTAGCCTTAGTGATATTTTATTATGAATCTAATACAAAAAATAATTGGTTATGTTTATGGTGTGTTAATTTTTGAGCCTTTGGAAAATTTTGATTTATAGTCCAGTTGTTTTGTATATTCCCATCCATTGCCACAACACAGAGGTAAGGACTTCAGGCATCAGTCCTTTGTTCTGACGGCTTTAAGTAAGCTCACGCCTATATTTCTTTCAAGATTTTTATTAAATTGAAGGCTATTATTTTTATTGACAATGTCATGGGCGAGTTTGAAAATGAGCACTCACTATTAATTGTTTATTATAGTTATGCCCCTTGAAAATGTAAATTATGTTGAAAATTGTCCTGCAAGCACTCTTATGCCCAAATTTCTTGCCGGATTTTTAAAAAGTTTATTTGTTTAATTAACTTGTCATATAATCAGTAAAAAAAATATTTTGTTACACTACAAAAATTAAATATTTGCTTTGGTAGGTGATTTTTGGAATGTTTTTTTGTGATTAGTATTATATATTGTTCATAGGTATTCTATTTTTGTGTATTTTTATTGTATACAAGTTTTGTACAGCATGGTCTTCATGCAGCAATGTTAATGTTTTTTATGCCAATAAAAACCCACACAAACCATGAAATGACCTGCAATGACAAAGCATTTTTAATTTTTCCAATTTTAGTACACTCCTCATTTACTTAAGGTGGTGTAATTTGTTACATAGTTTGCAGTCATCAGTTCTAGCTCACCTGGCATGAATGACAAGGGTGCTATAATCACCCCTTTGTTTGTGACTTAGTTACATACCAATCTTTCCTTTGAAACCACAGACAACATTTTATGTCACATAATCTCTTAAATAAATCTTTTAAAATACATATATTAAATCAATTACTTTTTTAAATACATGAACCATTTTTGATGATATTAACTTTATTTAACAGCATGGTGATATGGAGTACTGGAAGGTTGAAGGTGACATTGAAGCATGTTATGGAGGATATGATACAGATACATGTTTCGTCACTTCTTATATGTGGTGTTCTAAATATCAAGAAGTCAACCTTCTGCAGTATTTTACAGCAGAATATCTTGACACTGCTCCTGATATAGTGGTGTGTATCATTTAAAACAATTTTCTCAATCCAATATAAAACATGTTTTTAATTTCTATTATTCTAGAAATCATGCTGGATACAATTCATGGTTTGAGAAAATTACATGTGTTTGAACATGATTTTGTATTAGGTAGCGTGTAAAACCACAGTCATTCCATAATTCTGATGCTTGTCTCGACAGATAAAGTAAAGCACTGCAAAAAGGAGAGATACTACAAGATATCGCACATGAATCTACCATAAATATAAAAAAAGAAATTTTATATAAACTACTGACCTCTAAAGTTCTACCTGATTTGTTAATAAAGTTGACATCATCATGCATTTAAGAATTGAATACATACTGCGCTTCATGATGAAAATGTGCTCGGTCAATTATTTTATACATCAACGAAACTTTAAAAAAATGCATTCAATTCTTATATTTACATTTTATTTCATTTTAAAATGTCTGCGTCCTGATTTTAATTACTACACAATCTATTTTCGTTGATCTACAGTCAAGGAACCGGTTATCACGCGTCCGGTGATTCGGCATATGTTACGTATCTTCCAATTTTGGTATTATTTAAAAAATATATATTTAATTTAACCTTCCATTTAAAAATGTGGTCTTTATATTACATTTTCGGATATTTAATTCTACAGCGTAATTTTTATAAAAAATTTGTTTCTTAAATATCTGCAAAACTGCTAACCTGAAAGACACGATCTTTTAAACTTCAATCAATCTTTAGTCTATCAATGACTGTTTTATTTCTTTTATTGTAAAAATTGAACTGTTTCATCAATGTTTAACTTCAGAATTGTTACATATAAAATCTTTTCTTAATTCAATCCTGTATTGATTTTTATGCACATGCACATGAACATATCACTGGACATACCATTGTTTACATAAAACCAGGTCATGTTGAACAAATGAAAAAATTAAATACTTTGCAGACGAACTTTAACAAATTAGGTTGTTTATTTTAAAACAAAAATTTCTTACTAGTAGGGAAGCGCAAGGGCATGGTTACAGGTTTCATTGAGAAATGCAAAGAATGATTCTACATTATCGGTAATGGTTTGAACCATTAGAAATCTAGTATATCGATGAAAGACATAAGTAATGTAAATATATATTTATATTCCAGGTACTTGAGGACTACAAGGAAGGTAACTCTGGTGGAGGATTCTATTGTTTCACAGCACAGTTGTTATCTGAGGATAGGAAAGTAAGATCTACAACACTGAAATTTTATTTAATAGGATAATCTTTAAAAAAAGGTTAGATTACATTAAAAACTTTGCATACGTGATGAATTTTTTGCTGGAAAGTAGGAGGTCATCTGTCTAAGGTAGCAATAAATCTTTAAAAATGGTTTATCACTTATACCTGTGTATCACGCAAGAATAGTCCTTTCTTATGCCTTTGTGAAAATGTGTGTTTTGCAGGTGCTTCAAGAGTATACAACCGGTGAAATTGGACCATTATATTTCCTTAAAGGTGAATGGGGAGAAGCAAATGTAGTATTTTCTAATTATGGTCCAGGCGTACGATTTGTTGCATTCAACTCCAAAGGTATTCTTAATTTTTCTTTATGTATGTGTCTTGGTTCAAGTCAATCTGATTACCTCAACTGTTTCCACCTATTTCTGTTTGGAAAGTGACCAATACTACATGCCACACACTGTGGAGTCCATGTTTTGCTTGCATTTTTTAATTATTCGATATTTTACCTTTTTATTACGAAAATCCAGTAGAAAAAATTTAGTTATGATAACCTGTCCATGTTTTATACTATGCCTCTGTTGTTTACTTGTTAATAATTTTCCTTGACTTTTGCTACAGGATATTACATAGTAAGACAGCCATTTTTTATACTGAAAGGACCTTGTGTTGTTTACAAAAGTTAGTCTGCTTTCGTGATGTTCAATGTTATTCAGACAAACTGTGAGACTTTTCCTGCCTTAACTGCAGACGATATTACCTGAAGAATTTTAAATATACAACAATCGATTGTTCCTAAGTACACTTCCATTCTAATTTAGGTCAAATTTTACTATGGAAAATAGCCCTATCAAAATGAAAAAGAACTGCCACAATTCACAAAATGCTGAATATCTCGAGGTCTCAAGGGAATAATTGTTGATTTCAAGAAGTATTTATCTACATCTACAAAAGGAATATAAGCTGGATAGGAGTAAGTTGTTTGGATATTGACTAAAAACTGATCCAAATGTTAAACTCTTAGCCTGTTTACACAGCAACAGAATTTTAATGTAAGGAAACGGATTCCAATTCCAATAATTTCAATATACAGATAATATCGTAGCATAAAAAAAAAATCTGAAGCATCATTGTATTTTTACTAACTTTAACTGCAAAAAACAATCTCTTCCCAGACAACATTTTGACTGAGAAGTATTTGTTTAAAATCTGACATCATTAATAAGAATGAGCAAATGATCACTCATGAACCAAAGGAATTAACCGAAAATCACAAACAATGTCCTGACATAAAACCAGTTATTGAAAATGAATGAAAGTAGTTAAAACTATTTATTGATATAGACCAAAAGTAGTTCAAAATGGAGACCACTGACCTACAAGGTCACTTTAAGGCCCATGACATAAATGGCCAAGAGATGAAAATTACAACAAACTTAAATTGTTTTAAACAAAATGTTATATAAAATAGGTCCTAAAATATGTCCATATATTTTGGGATTAAAAACAGTAGAATGGAGTTATTTTAAAGTGCTTCAAACTTTCAAAGTTTTATGTTATCTATCTTTTTTTGTAATTCATGTTCTATTTGTTCAGTATAGAGTTCATACAAGTTATTTATTATAAAGATATGTATATCAATCAAGCAAGATGTAACTGTCTGCATTTATGTATTGGTTTCCTAAGAAAACTTATAGTACCAATATAATTTTACTCCTTAGGGAAGGATGATAAAATGAAACTCGGACATTGTGGGCCTTACATTTCTGGAGCAGACGTTCGTGTTAAACGTTTAAGCACTGGTCCAGCAAAAGATGATAGCTTCACTGACATACCAAACGTATGTAATTTATTTAAAATAGTAAAATAGTTAATATACAATGAGCTGTCAGGTATTTTCTACCTACTGGTCAATCGTTTAAATACAGATAACAGCTGTTTAGAAAACTGCTTCAATCTGTTTTCTTTAAAGCTCTTCATAAGTAATAGCTGGACATTTAAATTGCAACTACTCATTCATGACTCAGGTAAATTCAAACTTCTAACTCTTGAGGATTGTCATAAAATATACTGTAAGAGAACCAAGTTTAACAATTTTTAATCACGTTAGTCATGCATGTTTAAATAAACAGTTCAGATTTAAGTGCTGTTCAAGCTATTCATGCAGTTTTCTGTGTTTGTTTTTTTAAATATTTGCTATTTTTCCAAAATGCTTGTCATTTCTTATTCATTTGCAATTTTCTGATCACATCATTGAATGTAATGGTTTTTTTTCTAAAATAGATGAAGTGATCATGAATCTTGATTAATGTATAAGCTCATGTAAATTTTTTGTCATTTTAAAGATAAAAGGACCTGAACAAAAAACCCAGATAGAACAGTTGCTGGCTAAAATATTGACAGATAATAATGAGTTGATGACAGACTTTTGGAAAGAAGGTGAGTAAATAACCACTTAAGCAATAGAAAACAACTATATTGTAAAATGCTAAAAGCTGGTATATTTATACAAAGAGCTAATAAAAAAAAAATGGGAAGTATAGGACAAGATATAAACATCTAACTTTCCTATAGCATTTTGAGATGTAGAACTGATATAAATTCATTATTATATATTTAGATGTCCAGGCTACAAAAACAATTGAAAAACTGATACCACAAACAGATACTGTGGATAAATGTAACCACTGGATGGTTGTAAAGAAACATTTTTTGCTAAAGAAACAATATTTCCAAAGAAGATTACAGAAGAAAAGAGAAATCAGAGTCTTTGTTTCAAGCACTTTCAAAGATTTTTCCAAAGAGAGAGATGAAATAATTAAAAAGGCATTTGGTGAGGTAGGGATATTTTGGGAATATTATGGATTTTTTTTTTGCCACAATTCATTTATGAACAATTCTAGATGTGTGTATTTAAACAGACCAGAAACACCCAGGCTTTATAAACATATCAATATAATTTTTAAACTTTTAAACCATTGATTCAAAGCATATTGTCTATCAAAATATTTTTATTAGCATCATAAATTGTACTATGAATCAGATATGTTCCAGTACTTGGAGAAAACCCCCTACCTGCTGTAGGAAACCTGGCACTCCTTGTCAATTAAGATTGGAGTCAAGCGCACCCTGCCTACAGTGAGAATCGAAGCCGCAATCTCAGTGTTGACAGACCACATGATTAATAGTAGACAAACTACCTTAACCACTCAGCCACCTAGGCCCCTACAATTTAAAAATCAGATAATTGCAAAACTGTCTGGAATCGTAACATATTTTTACAGTGTGTTTACTCATATCTTCACTAATTATATTGTATGACATTTTCTGTGGCAGATTCTACAGCAGTGCCACATGCACCTTGTATTTTCTGCAATAAGATATAATGTAGGTAATTTTAATAACCTGGAATATTGGTCTAAATATATTTATGGCAAGTTTGTGCTTGTGGTGTCACACAAGAGACATTTTATATTTAAGGATGTGAGCTGTTTCAGTTTTTTGTTATAATATTTTAAAGTACCATCAGAAAAAGTGAGATTCCTAAACTTTCAAAACTTGACCACATCAAACATTATTTCAGTATATTTCTTTTACATATAATATGATAAGATTTTTAATATGTAAAGGAATGAAATAATAACTTCCTGGATAAGTAAACAAGTTTGCTGTATCTCCTCTACTTTGTATATTGATATCACAGTGCTACTTAACGGTAATTCTCGTTCATTAAACAACATAGTTGTAATTATAATATCTGTAATAACATGTAATCATTATTCTTTTTATTTAAATAGTTGTAAACAACAGTTTGAATTCCTTTCAACAGTTCTTCAACTGTTCATCATATTAGTTTTAACAAATTTATTTAATTACAGATAAACAGATTGTGTGCAGAAAGAGGTGTTTTCTTTACGTATATTGATCTACGTTGGGGCATAACTTCAGAGCAAACCAGTGATGGAAAAACAATTGCTATCTGCCTTCAAGAGGTAACTTTTTTTCCGTGTTATAATGTTTGACATTACTCTTCAAAATAATATGGCATACATCTATTATTTTAGAATTAATAAAAGCTACAATAATTTTTGCCAGTTTTACTATTAATTTTAAGTTTAAGAAGTCTTCTTTTTTTCTATATATATTTCAAGATTGAAAGGTGCAGACCATACTTCATTTGTTTAATGGGTGAAAGATTTGGCTGGTCCCAGAGAAAAGATGCACCAGATGATGTTCTCAATATGACATTTGACTATGCAATAGAGAATTACCCAAACCTGAAGTGGATTGAACAGTACCGGTACGATTCCAGTGTAACACAGGTATACTTTATGTTACGTTTGGTCACACTATAAAGCCTTGTGTGTTTTAATTATTGAAAACTAAATTTGTTTTGTTTTACTTCACTTGCAGGGAGTGAAAGAACTAAATTTATTTCACATGTGATTTACTAGAATTTATTTCACTGAGAAATATCGATATTTCATCGCTGCCAGTGTAATAAATTATTATCTGTGATTAGTACAGTTAACTTTTTCTTGTACAGTCATCTATGAAACAGGCATCATGACTTATGTTGTGATTGTGTGGTTTATTGTAAATTTTATTATGAAGTAATCTAAGTACATAAAAGCTTTAAATTACAGATAAATAGAATTATCCCTATTTTGCAGTATTGTCCTTATATCTTTATGTATTATTATTAAGATTATTTATGTTGTTTTTGAAAGTCAATGCATTTTCTCAACCAACCTCCTCTCAGGAAAACATCCTTCAAGAGAAAATGCATCTCATTTTACAAAAAATATATAATCTATAATAATAGTTACTTTCCATTTTGAGACTGAAAATATTCCATGAAATATCAAAATTTGCTTTGATGCACTCATCTGGATATTCCACGTGATACTGTGAAAGTCTCAAAAATAAGAATTATCTACTATTCTGTATTTACACAACAATACCAGAAAGAAATGTTACACTTGTTATCATAGTTCGAGCCTGTGTCAAATACAAGATCTTGCCAAAATATATATTTTTGAACACAATTATTTTTTATAGTTCATTGTACCTGTCATTTATTGTGGATAGAAGCTATTCTAATATTATTTTTAGAAGAAACGTTTTGTCAGCTGCATAGCTGTCAACACGCTGGGATCATTTTCCATTACCTTGCATTGTCACCTTTCTTGTTTATGATCAACATTTATAAAGACTAAAGGAATTAAACTAAGTTGGCACACCATCTAAATGTTCAACTGCTACTGTGCATGAGCTGTTGTATGTCCTTTATTCAACTGAGGTTTCTCTATTTACAGATTGTTATTTATAGAAATTAAACAAATTATGAATTATGTGCACCAGTTTTTTTTTTTTCGTTATCTATAGGATAGATGAACTGAACTCTGGGGCTTGATGTCTTCCTTTTATCTACAACCCCCTATGAATTGTAAACTTAAAAATAAATTAAAAAACTTGCACATATCGATTATTGTGAATTCCTTATAAAAATGACAAAAATGGCCATTTTGACTAAATTATATTGAACTGACAAGGCTCTATTTTCTGTTGTAACCACTCCTCTATCATTATAAATCTTCATTCTTTAATTTGTTTTAGAAGGTATTCTATGTGTAGTCTTTCATATATTTATTATTTCAAGTTTAATATAAATTTCGGTAGTTTAATAGTGGGAATAATTTATTACTAGTAATATGAATATTTTTCAGCTGGAAGTGCTTCATGGAGTCATCAATAATCCACATGTAGATAAGGAAAAGTGTTACTTTTATATGCGCAATCCACCAGTTAGAGAAAAACTCTCTGATGTTGAATATGAGGTAAAGGATAAAAGATTATCATAGAAATCCTATTATATTGATTATCCTTAGTTTATATATTCACTTACTAAAATGCAGGGTAAGCTCTCAACCTAACTTTTTTTGTCATCACTTTTAACATTTTAATCTTTTCTTCTAAAAGCTCATCACAGAAATGATGTTTGGTTTCTACAAAGTTTTCTCATTTCTTTGCTAAGAAAATTATGATTGCCATTTGTCCATTCTTGTGTCCAATTTTTTTTTACTAGGAACAAATAATGTATGTGATATCACCTACAAAGATTTCTCAATTCTTTTTGATCACACAAAAAAGCTTGGCCATCATGGGCAATCCTTGTTTTCCATTGACTGCAATATTAAAGATTTTCTCCTCTGAAAGTTCATGACCAAATATGTTTTTACTTGCTGCAAATGATGTCATCCACAAAGATTCCTTAATTCTATTAATAGGACAAAAGACATGACATCCATAGGCTATCCTTGTATTTAATTGCACACAATTGTTTAATATTTCCTGAAAGTAAAGTCCAAATTGTTTGTTACTTGGTATAAAATATAATATGGGCCATCCTTCTTCTACACAGATTTCTTGTAATATGGCACAAACATGACGAAGTTGGGCAATTCCTGTTTTTGATTAGCTGAAATTAAGAAAAAGTTTCTTTTATTTTTTACAAAATTTTTTGTAACTTTGTACCATCGTGGGATCATTACAAATGTTCTTCATTTTGCTTTGATTGAACAAATAACATGGTCGCCATAGACATTCTGTCTTTTTGATTGGCTGAGATGTCTTTAATATCCTATAAAACTGCATGAACTTAATGAGACTTTGAAGATTTGCAGTAAAATATATCCATTACAAAAATTCTGAGGGATTAAGGTAGTCATCTACTACTGATCATATGACTGTTAACACTGAAGTTGTGGGTCGGAACCTTTTTAGTGGGTAACAACAAGTGTACTATTAACTATCACATATTAAAAATGTTTTTGTTTATGGTAAAACTACCAACACATAAAACATTGCAAAATGACGATTGCATTTCTTGGGTAAAATTTAGTACAAAGTGTTTTTAAAAATTAAAAATATATGTTTATGTATATACATGTTACATGAAATGATGTACATGTATTTATTAAAGCATAAAATACTTATTAAAAGTGAAAGTGAGAGCATTTCTCATCAGGGAATCATCATACACGGAATTTGAGAATAAATGTCAGAATTGATCAAAATCATACTAGGTGTAAATCAACAAGGTTTGTTTTCATTAACAGGAGCTCCTTATGATAGGGAGTAATGGAAATGAAACCTTTGAATTAGCAATGCAGTTCTTCCTGTCTATAATACTGTCATGGTCAGTTCTACATGCAAATATGTCTGTTTGAGGACTTGTAGTTATCTCTAATTACTGAAAGACAAATCTGATAAGTTAATTGTATTTGCAGGGTACTGTAAACCAATGTGTGCAATGAGAGAGTCTATTTCATGATATATATATATATATATTGTTTTATTTTCAATTTATGACAATATTTACAATAAGATTTTTCAAATGAAATAAAAATTCTGAAAGTGTGTTTTTATTGTACTTAGCTTCGTTCGTCAGAATCAGAATGGCACCATGAGCGACAGGAATGGTTGAAGGCCCAAATCAAGCAACAGGATGGAATAAAAGTGTGTCATTTTGCTACTCCAACAGAGGTTGCAGAACTGATTCGTAAGGTAAATTTTGCAGCATTATAATACACCAACATTAAAAAATACAAAACAAGAGCCCTTTACAATTTAATGTGATAAACAGATAACTTCAATAGTTTTATAATGCACACAAAAAAACCCCCAAACCAATACATATCACAAAACATAACATTGGAATAGGACAGGTCAAAGTTTAACCGATGGAGGATTTGTTCGACAAATTTTCTGTTTCTTTCCCACTGGTTCCCTGGAAATTACCTGTTTGGCCATATTCTTTTAGGCAATTACCATGTGTTTTTGATTTCTAGATGTTTCCTTAGATAAAGTCATGGATAATTTAAATGTGTTTTAAAAAAGACTATGATGCAAGTTTTACTGTAGTTCATGGAAGTTTTGGCATATGGAAAGTAGTACCTGACATCATTTAGCCCCAATATAAGAATTGTCTTCAAAATATGTGTTCGTTTATCTTTATAACATTATAAATCACAAAGGTTTTATAACAAATGAATTATGAAGATGTTTTTGATTGGTTGAATTTTTTAGGACAGTCAAATTTGCACCAGTTAACATAAAGCCAAATTATTACATATGAAACTATTTGGAAATGTTTTGGGTTCAAGTATAGTAAAGGCAGTTAGTCATCTACTATTGATAACCAGTGTGTCAATATTGACATCTACTATTGATAACCAGTGTGTCAGTATTTACATCTACTATTGATAACCAGTGTGTCAGTATTGACATCTATTATATTACATAATCCTGGGCTATTCTCGTTTTAATAATTGAATCGATTATTTCGTATCAGGTCGCACGCCTTTTTTCACAGCTGAGTGGTTTTTAAACCCCACAGCATAATAAAACCAGGTGTTCACCTGTGAGTTTCCTCTTTTATTTCAAGGCCGCACGCCTTGTCAGTTGTATTGAATCAGTACACTGGTCTACACTGTTAAAACAGTTAAGAACAGAATCTGTTCTTTAATTTTGAATTGTAAAAGCCACTTCGTATATACGATAAATGGCTCGATCTCGAAGAAGGGACGATTCGTCCGATTCGGATAATTCCGAACATAATAAAAATTCAAACGGAGAGATTGTCGAGAAGTTTTTTAGATCTGACGAAGGTGAAGACAACGATTTTTCAGGGTTTTCCCCTGTTAGCAGTGTAAATGTACATGCTGTCGCGGAAAATCATCTTAGTCAACCGGAAATTCCGGCATCGTCAAATTTACAATTACCTAATGAAGGTCAAGGTGTGACTTCTCGTAAAGGTCCAGGAAAAGGTCCTGGGAAAAATAAGAAGGGTAAAGCTCCTAAAGCAAAGAAACGTAGCTGCCCTAATCCTGACGAAATGTCTAGTTATGATGTTGAATCTAGTCCACCCCCAGCTAAACGTGGGAAGCGAAGTTCCGAAAGTCGGAGTCGTCCTAATTCTCTTCTTCAGGATACTGTATTAAAGTCGATTTTTGAAGACTTATCAAGAAATATTATGACAGCTATAACTTTAAGTAAGGGGGCTGATAGTAATAGGCCCGATGAGAATGATATCCCAGAATCTGGCGATAATGTGGAAAATGACAATGATAATTATAGAGTAAATTCAAGTAATTCTGGTCAAAATTTGGAACATGAGCTATTTGGGTCAGATGTTTCTGATGTGGAAGTACAGAATGATAACAATCTTGATGAAGATGAGGCAGATTTTGATTTTAGTATGCCAAAGATCTTTGATGATGACAATAAATTTGGTGAGGATGCGAATGCCTCAATTGCCAAGGCCATAAACTCAATTTGCCAAAACAAATCGGATGTTTCATCTGTTACTAAAGACCTACGCATCCCGAGTAATTGTAGAGCGTTAGCAGCTCCTCCAGTAAATACTGAAATATGGCAGTTTCTTGATAGAAAAGCTAAGGGAGATGATTTACACCTTCAGAATATTCAAAAACTTGTCGGTGCTGGGCTAATTCCCATAATTCATGTAGCAGAAAATCTGCGTAAGAAACAACCTGATGTTAAACTTCTCAGAGAGCTTATTAGCAAAACTTTGACCATTCTTTGTAATGCACATTTTGAACTGTCAGTTAAATGCAGGTTAAGTCTTAAACCCAATATAGATAGAAGATATCACCAATTGTGTAATAGATCAGAAACTGTTGGAGTCAAATTATTTGGTGATGAAGTCAGCAAACGTCTGAAAGAAATAAGCGAGATGCAAAAGCTAAACAAAGGTATGGTCTCAAAAAACTTCCGAGGTTCAGGAAGAGGCTTCCGCAGAAGGCAACCTTGGGACAGAAACTTGACGTCTTACATGTACAATCAAAACAGACAGTACAATCAGATTCAGCCAAGACGAGGGAGCTATTTACTGCCTAGAAGCCAGCAGGCTCGGGGCACAAGCAGAAGAAAGTTTTAGAGGTAAAACAATGCAATTTTGTAGCAGGAAAACTGCAATGTCATGTCAGTCGATGGAAGAATATAACTAGTGACCCCTGGGTGCTCAAGACAATTTCAGGCTATGAAATTGAGTTTAATAATGTTCCATTTCAACATAAGTATAGTATTCCAAAATTACAAAGTTTTAATGAACATGAAATTGTCTTAATTGATTCAGAAGTCAATGATTTGCTGAAAAAAGGTGCTATAGCCCCTACCTTGGAGGAAAAAGGTCAATTTATATCAAATATTTTTTTGGTGAAAAAGAAAAACAATAAATATAGACCTGTTATCAATCTTAAAAAATTGAACGAGTTTATTGAGTATCATCATTTTAAGCAAGAAACTTTAGATTATATATTAAAGTCTATTAAAAGGAATAGTTATTTTACCAGTTTAGATCTTTCTGAGGCTTATTTTTCAATTTCTATTCACCATGATTTTAGGACGTATTTAAAGTTTTATTGGAGAAATCAACTTTATGCTTTTCAATGCCTTCCATTTGGAATTTCATCAGCACCCAGGGTGTTTACGAAGGTTATGAAAGTAGTTTTTTTCCCATATAAGAAGTTATGGTATTAGTTCATTCTTTTACATACCCGGTAGATGATTCTTTGTACCAAGAAGCAGATTATCAGATGGCGGTTAATAACACTCTTATGGTACAGAATTTTATGGAGTCCTTGGGTTTTGTTATAAACAAAGAAAAGTCTACTTTCATTCCTACACATAGAATAATTTTTCTTGGTTATCTGATTGATTCGGTTGCTTTTAAAGTTTTCTTGCCCGAGGATAAAATAGAGAAGATTTTAGTGTTGTCTAAATCTTTGTTAATCAAAAATCAGATAAGAATAAGAAACCTGGCTAAATTAATAGGTTTATATTCATCAGCGAGTTTGGCTATTTTATATGCTCATTTGCATCATAGATATTTAGATATTGACAAAATTAGAGCATTGTCTATTTCTGGGCATAATTTTGATGCTTTTACAGTTTTATCTGAAGAAGCCAAAAATGAAATCAAATGGTGGATTGATAATGTTGTTGAATTAAATGGTCGTCCGATAAGAAATACCCAACACATTTTTTATTTAGAAACTGATGCAAGTTTACATGGTTAGGGTGCTGTTTTTGGCAAAAATTCCACTCAGGGAAGATGGAATGAAGAAGAGTCTGTAATGCATATAAATGTTTTAGAGTTAAAAGCTGTTTTATTTAGTATAAAATCTTTGTGTTGCCATCTTCAGAATGTTCATATTTGTATAAAATCTGATAGTTCTACTGCTGTAAATTATATTAATAATCAAGGTGGCTCAGTTTTACCACTGCTAGAAATTACTAAACAGTTATGGGGTTGGTGTGCAGAAAAACAAATTTTTATTTCTTCGGTTCATATCCCTGGTAAATTAAACACAGGTCCAGATAATCTTTCTAGACACTTCAGTGATACATCAGAGTATAAATTAAAAGAAACAGTTTTTCACCGAGTCATTAAAAGATTCTTCATGCCAGATATAGATTTATTTGCATCAAGACTAAATGCTCAGTTAGATAATTTTGTAAGCTGGTTTCCAGATCCAGAAGCGTTATATGTAGATGCTTTTTCTTTTTCTTGGCATGAATTAACACCATATATTTTTCCTCCTTTCAGTCAGATTCCAATGATATTACAGAAAATAGAAGACGATATGGTAAGGAAAGCGATTTTAATTGCTCCATTTTGGACAACTCAGCTCTGGTTTCCCAAATTACTACATTGCTTGGTAGATTTTCCAGTAAAATTGCCAATGTGTTCAGATCTACTGAGACTGGTTCACAACGGAAAGTTTCATCCCATGAACAAAAGAAAACTTTTTCTCATCGCATGTATTATATCAGGCGATACCTCCGTAATAAGGGATTTTCAAAGTCAGTTGCCGATATTGTCTTCAATTCTTGGCGAAAGTCAACTAACTCACAGTATGAATATTCATGGAGATTGTGGTTATTTTGGTGTAATTCAGAACAAGTTAATCCATTTGAACCATCTGTAACACATTTTTTAAAATATTTATCAGCCTTGTATAACAAGGGGAGAACATATAGCTGTATTAATTTACATAAATCAGCTATTTGCCAGACTCTGGCTATTTTGGGTAATAATACTTTTATGAACTGTCAACTAATCACTAGATTTATGAAAGGAATTTTTAATTTGAGACCTCCTCTTTGTAGATACATTTTTACATGGGATGTAGGCATAGTGTTGAAATTTCTTTCTAACCTCTTTCCTCTCAAGAAGCTTACTTTAAAATGGTTAACATTAAAATGTGTTGCTTTAGTTGCACTTGCTTCAGCACAGAGGTCACAAACCTTAGCTATTTTAGATAGAAATCTTATGTTAATCGATAGAAATGTTGTAAAGTTTAAGGTCGGATCCTTGTTAAAAACATCAAGACCTCAACATACTGATAAAAGCATAATTATTTATAGCTACCACAAAGAATCTTTGTGTCCAGTGAAAACATTGAAACATTATTTAGACAGAACAAATTCCAAGTGTAAAGACACTAGAGTATTTGTTTCTTTCAAAACATTTTCTACAGTTACAAGTTGTACCATAGCAAGATGGTTAAAAACTGTCCTTTCATATGCTGGGATAGATATTTCAAAGTTTAAAGCACATTCATTTAGAAGTGCTTCTACTTCAGCAGCTATAAAAGCTGGTTTACCATTGAAAGAGGTCTTGAAAACTGCTGATTGGAGCTCTGCTAAAACGTTTCATAAATTTTATTATAAAGAAACTGTAGAATCTACAGGTGCTCAGGACAGATCTGGAAATTTTACTGATAAAGTTTTTAATTCTTCTTCACAGTCACAGCATTAGTCCAGGCAGGATCTGTGTTGCCATATTGGAGTCTTCAGAAGACTGGAGTTGTTTGAACTTTTACAGTGCTATGTTTGTTGATGACTGATGTATTAGAACTTACAGATATACAATTGGAACTGTTAATTATCTGTTGATGTTGTGTGCTAATGTGGGACTTTGGATTATACTTTTTCATGTACTTATTCGTAGGACAATCTCATCGATGATGATTATGATTATGATTATTAAATCTTGTGTATTTTATGAGAATAAATGTGTATCTGGTTATTTGTATGTCTGTTTATAAGTTTAAGGTCATAGGAATTTATGTGTGCGAGACAATTTGTCCAGATGTCTTTATAATAATTTGAGTTGGGGAATTACCCGAATATGTGTACACTTGTTTCATCTACAATTGTTTTTTCAGCTATATGATGATCAGTAGTAATAATGGGTGCGAGATAAACTTCTTTTGAATTTGTAGATTTGTCATTCTTCTCAGGTTCTGTGTCCTAATGGGAATGCATTTATTGGGCTTTAAAGATTCAATTATTAAAACGACAATAGCCCAGGATTATGTAATATAATGTATCCTTATCCAAGCATCTGTAAGATGTGAAGGATAAGGAGCATTATATGAAGAAGCCTAGGGCTTCGAGGGTTAATAATTACCCACCCTCATTTTTTTTTGGAGTTTTGGTCCCTTCCCTTATGTTTGTCACAATAAATGCATGTTGTATTTGGTTTATTTTGTCCTTGCTTCAAAAAGAGGAAACTCACAGGTGAACACCTGGTTTTATTATGCTGTGGGGTTTAAAAACCACTCAGCTGTGAAAAAAGGCGTGCGACCTGATACGAAATAATCGATTCAATTATTAACCCTCGAAGCCCTAGGCTTCTTCATATAATGCTCCTTATCCTTCACATCTTACAGATGCTTGGATAAGGATACACTATTGATAACCAGTGTGTCAGTATTGACATCTACTATTGATAACCAGTGTGTCAGTATTGACATCTACTATTGATTACCAGTGTGTCAGTATTTACATCTACTATTGATAACCAGTGTGTCAGTATTGACATCTACTATTGATAACCAGTGTGTCAGTATTGACATCTACTATTGATAACCAGTGTGTCAGTATTGACATCTACTATTGATAACCAGTGTGTCAGTATTGACATCTACTATTGATAACCAGTGTGTCAGTATTGACATCTACTATTGATAACCAGTGTGTCAGTATTGACATCTACTATTGATAACCAGTGTGTCAGTATTGACATTTACTATTGATAACCAGTGTGTCAGTATTTACATCTACTATTGATAACCAGTGTGTCAGTATTTACATCTACTATTGATAACCAGTGTGTCAATATTGACATCTACTATTGATAACCAGTGTGTCAGTATTGACATCTACTATTGATAACCAGTGTGTCAGTATTGACATCTACTATTGATAACCAGTGTGTCAGTATTTACATCTACTATTGATAACCAGTGTGTCAGTATTGACATCTACTATTGATAACCAGTGTGTCAATATTGACATCTACTATTGATAACCAGTGTGTCAGTATTGACATCTACTATTGATAACCAGTGTGTCAGTATTGACATCTACTATTGATAACCAGTGTGTCAGTATTGACATCTACTATTCATAACCAGTGTGTCAGTATTGATATCTTCTATTCATAACCAGTGTGTCAGTATTGACATTTTCTATTGATAACCAGTGTGTCAGTATTGACATCTACTATTGATAACCAGTGTCAGTATTGACAACTACTATTGATAACCAGTGTGTCAGTATTGACATCTACCATTGATAACCAGTGTGTCAGTATTGACATCTACTATTGATAACCAGTGTGTCAGTATTGACATCTACTATTGATAACCAGTGTGTCAGTATTGACATCTACTATTGATAACCAGTGTGTCAATATCGACATCTACTATTGATAACCAGCGTGTCATTATTGACATCTACTATTGATGACCAGTGTGTCAATATTGACTTTTGATTGTTCAACACCAACCTTAATTGACAAAAATTGCCAGTTTGTCTACCAAATGTTTGGGGTTTTCATTATGTAACCCGACTGCTTCTCCCAATAAATACTTAGTGTCATGACATAACTGACATAGGGGTGATAGAATCATGACATAGCTGACATAGTGGTGATAGTGTCATGACATAGTCCAAATATTGGTGATAGTGTCATGACATAGCTGACATAGTGGTGATAGTGTTATGGCATAGCTGACATAGTGGTGATAGTGTCATGACATAGCTGACAAAGTGGTGATAGTGTCATGACATAGCTGACAGTGGTAATAGTGTCATGACATAGCTGACATAGTGGTGATAAACCGTATTGATACAGACAATAAAAAGCAAACAAACAAGCAATGTTTTACATCTGCAATAATTGTAATAATTTATCCATACAGCATTTACTGTATATTGAATATACTGTGTATTATTATATACTCATTATTATTGTATATATTATGCTTTCAGGATTTAGAAACATGTATAAATAATGAATTTCCAAAAGGCACAGAGCTGACTCAGTTAGAACTCATGCGGGAAGCTCATTTTGCCTTTGCATCAGCTAGACAGCGTGTGTACATTGGCAGACAGGATTACTTTACAGAAATTCATAATGCTCGGAACAGGAATTTAACACAACCATTTGTTATTCTTGGAGAATCAGGTAATCATATTTAAAATTGGGGTTTTACAATATTGTTCTAATTTGAACACAATGTTGGTGTTTTTTTTTTATTTTCTCCTGAAGTTTTCACATTTTTGTTATGCAAGGTGTTTGACATACATAGAAGGAGTGTCTTTTGAAATAATTTCTATTTTCATTTTTTTCCCCAAATCACTGTAAATTAATTATCTATTATGGACTTCTCAAGAGGGAACTGTTTTCCTTTAGTGTCTGGTGAATATCATGCAAGAGCACCACATGAGGATACTATTCCTCTCTAGACAACATTTCAAGAAAACTGTTCCCAAGGGAGAAGTAAATAACACAAAATTCAATGGGAGATAATTCTCACTGAATCGACCATAAAAAAAGCATGGGATTTTATGAACATTTAGTAAAGTACCCCAGTATAATATCCACCAGAAAATTTGTATAGATCTGGTGAATTTACTATTGCTAGGTATAGTGGCCCATTGCTAAAATAAAGCCAGTACTGTTCAAAAATATTGCAAATTATAATAAAAAATGTTGATTTAGATGTGTTATGATCTAACTAGATCATGCGATTCCCCTTGATGGAAATTCCTTTGTCATTAAATTACAGGTAAGATAATCAAAGTCCTAAAATTTCAGTTGTAAAGTCTGAAAGAAAAAACAAACATAAACTGTCCTACATAAATCAGTTTTTGGACATAGTGTAATTTTTGGCCTGACTTCACATAGTGATAATCCAGGTTATATTATGGTGAATAACAAGGGGGGGGGGGGGGGGGGGGGGGCGAGAAAAAAATTTGTGTATCATTTTTCTCGGCAACTACTAATCACATTCTCTTGAAACTTGGTATGCATGGGATTTAATTTCAGGTCTGTCTCTCACCTACTTCCTTTTTAACGAAATCTGGCCATTTCTGTCTTTGAAGGATTTTGTGATCTTGTGATGATTGATTTTAGTCTGAAAGTTGACTATATTTAAGAAAAAACAACTTGAAAATAAGAAGACAAGTCTGCACTTTGCATTAAAATCCTACCTGTATAAAATTCCATTGTACCTCTTGAGATAGAGAACAAAGTTATCTACAACCTTAATAAAACCTCACACCTTTAGTGGTTATATTGTATAGTGATTTTTTGTCAAAAGTTTCAAAGAAGCAGTTACCAGAATATCACTTAGAGGTTATTTTTAGATGCATAGAAATACCAGCAATTATACACTTATTACAAATCATACACCATTCATGTACAATGTACAATATACATAGTAATTCATTTCATATTATGTTTTTAAGGCAGTGGAAAGTCCTCATTGGTTGCTAACTGGGCAAAACAAATTGAAGATGGTGAACCAGACACGTTTCTTTTTGTACATTTTATAGGGAGCTCTGCAGATAGTTCAGACTATATAAAACTTATTAGACGGTAATAAATCATACTAACTTAGTCAATTATTATGTAAAGATGCAGTTGTCCAATAATCTGAGACTAATTATCAATGTTTTATTTTTTGAATCTGAGAGATATTAAATGATGGTAAAGTCTGATGTTTCAGTCCACTTAAAGAAATTTCCTGTAGAGCATAGAATCAAGTTCTTTTTCATGTTGAGGAAGCTAAAAGACCTAGTGAGAACCTTCAATCTTTGGCATGAAAACTGCAGATTATTTTCATTAAGGTTAGACTTGATCACACCTTGCCAGATGTTTGGTACAAACTCACCAAACACTATTGTTCAGTTAATAGAGACAGAGAATCAAGTTTTTTGTAGCAGCTATAATGAATCTACTCCTTTTAGAAAATTACAAACTGGGTCTTAATCATGCAAGGAGCATGGCTTTCTCTAAACACGTTATCCACTTTGGTCTGCATATTATGACTTGTCATTCCAACTTTCAATATGCTAGTCAGCTCTTTTGATTGAGTACTGGGAACCCATTATTAGAATTAGAAGAGAACTACAGATAAGCTGCATCACATATATATTTCTTGTTTCTGATTTTAGTATGTTTGAGGAAATGAAAATGTTCTTCAACTTGGATATGAATATTCCAGCCTCTGACTCTGTTCTTGTCAATGAAGTTGGCCAATGGTTGCGTATAGCAGGATCCAACACTAAAGTAGTTATTGTTCTGGATGCATTAAATCAACTTGACAATGGCACTGGTGAAGGGGGTAATTATATTTGATTTAACATGAATTATTGTACTTTTATCATGTTGTATTTTTATCTTGCTATTCATTTAATGTGTATTTATATCTATTAGTTTCTAAAAATGCTATTGTTTTCTGTCTGTTTTTTTTTAAGTAGTAATATTTGGGTATTGCAGAGAGTATACACAATGTTGAGTCTACATATACAGTGGTATAGTAGTCACTGTAATATTAGATCATATAAACAGATACTTAGTCAAATAAAAGGCTATCCAAACTATAGCATGACCACTTTCTCTTTGCAGTTAATTTTATAGAATTTTAATCAATCTGTCAAAATGTTGATTATGCCATTTTCCAGGATGTACAAAATACTGTTTATCTCAACAGCAAACAATATATAATTTTTACACACAAAAGCTGTGTACATAGCATTTAAAAATCCATAAGCATAAGCATAAAGATATACTGGGTGTTAATGTTAGGTTTTAATATTCAAAGTTTATGTTTGGTGAATATAAAAACATGATGAACATTTCAGTCACTGATATTTTCTATTGTATGATTGTCTTCCAACATTTTCTAATACTTTGAGTGACTGTACTACACATTGCATATACAGAAAATACAAAAACAAAACTGTATTTATTCAAAATTTTATCTACAGGTTCAGAACATGACTTACTTTGGATTCCATCAGAAATACCACCAAATGTATTCATGTTGTTGTCTGCTCTTCCCGGAAGGGTAAGTAATACCATCCGACACACCTCCAAATGTATTCATGTTGTTTGTTGTCTGCTCTTTCCGGAAGGGTAAGTGACACCATCAGAAATACCCCCAAATTTATTCATGTTGTTGCCTGCTCTTCATGGAAGGCTAAGTAATACCATCCGATACTCCCAAATATATTCATGTTGTTGTCTGCTCTTCCTGAAGGGTGAGTGATACCATCCGATACCCCCAAATATATTCATGTTGTTGCCTGCTCTTCACGGAAGGCTAAGTAATACCATCCAATACTTCCCAGAAGGATAAGTGATACCTTAGGACACACCCCCAAAAATATTAATGTTTCTGTCTACTCTCCCTTGAAGCGTAATTGATACCATTGGTCACACCACTAAATGTATTAAAATAACACTACTAAAAAGCATATATAGTTAAATTTCAGGAAACTGTAGTTCATAATTAAATGTATTGGACGCTTTTTTGACAAGTTTCTAAAGAACATAACACAGCAAAAAAAAACTTAATGTGTGTAACAATTTAGTAATATATGTATTTAACTTTTATAAAGTGCTACTGATTTGTGTTTCCTTTATTGAAAGTGGATATATTCTTTGCAAAAAATATTTTCCACCATCTTGTCCTCATTATGCCAGCAGGTAACATCTAGGATTTACAAAATGTACATGCTTTTATAGTCAAGTGTCCTCACTATATTATGTAAAAAATTTTATTCAATATATTTTATCATCATAGGTTATCTTTATATGGTGATGCTTCATCATATTACGTACACATAAAGGACTGAATAAAATAATATGAAATGTTTATGTTGTCATTACATAAAGGTTGTTTATTCAGGCAATGAACACCTGCATTGCAAATGGGTGGCCAAGTATGAAGGTTCAACCACTTCAGGATTCACAAAAGATGCAGATAATTACTGATTACTTGGAAGGCATTTATGGTAAAACTTTAAACAAAGAACAAAAGGAAATGCTTGTCAGTGTTAAACAGACATCTAACCCTCTTTACCTCAAGTCAATTTTGGATGAGGTAAGAAAAATATTGTTTTGTCAAATGCTTTTTATTAATTTTATTTCTTTGATGCCAATAGTGTTGGAGAAATAGTAAATGTTTATGGGTCTATTTCTAAATTGGCTTGTTCAGTATTATATATATGTGACATGCTTCCTTTTACAGTAAAGAATCTTTACCTAAAATAAAAAAAACAGTACATAGTTTGTTTTTACTTGCTGCTATCAGTTACTAGGAAATTATATATTTAATTTCTGGTTATGAAATTTGTCATAAGCCTTTCCTACAAAATTCACAAAAGTAGTCTCTCCCTCATAATGATGTATCTGGAATGTAAAGAGTGTTTCTGTCTCTTAAATGCAATAGTTGATGAAAAAATGTCAAATTCTAAGTAGATTTAAAAGTTAAACTTCTGGAGATTTAACTGTATGAGTTCGCCAATTATTCCACAGATTTAAAATGGTCTCAAATTAATCTTTTGCTCAGTATTTGGTACTTAAATATTTGATTCATTTTTTTCATGTTTTGTCTATTTGTAACTATGAAATGATGGTTACAGTGGTTTAATTTTTATTTGTTTTATACCAGTTGTTATGGTTTTTGTGGGTACTATCTACCCACGAATATAAGAATTCCACAAAGTATTATGTCAATGGGTGTTTAATTAACCTGTAGGGTATGAAACATTGCATGTAAAAAAACTATCAGAACCAAATATTTGAATACAACAATTCTTCAAAACAATGGCGATTTTTACAAATTTTTTTTGTACATTTGACCATTCAATTAGTGACTATGTATCCAACAAAATTGCCTTTACCCTCAATTTACGAAAATTGATATCCACGAACAAAAATAAAACCACAGTAGTTCAAGTTCAGAAACTTTTGATACATGTATGATAAAAATGAATGTTGTTTTTCTATTTAATTTATTGTTGTATCACTGTTGAAGTAATAACTGGGATCAATCAGGTAGGTTTCCCAGTGATCAACACATAGAGCTGTCTAGGGTGTCCCCAGGTGTAGGTTTCCCAGTGATGGACAGATAGAGCTGCTTAGGATGTCCCCAGGTGTAGGTTTCCCAGTGATGGACACATAGAGCTGTCTAGGGTGTCCCCAGGTGTAGGTATCCCAGTGATGGACACATAGAGCTGTCTAGGGTGTCCCCAGGTGTAGGTTTCCCAGTGATGGACACATAGAGCTGTCTAGGGTGTCCCCAGGTGTAGGTATCCCAGTGATGGACACATAGAGCTGCCTAGGGTGTCCCCAGGTGTAGGTATCCCAGTGATGGACACATAGAGTTGTCTAGGGTGTCCCCAGGTGTAGGTATCCCAGTGATGGACACATAGAGCTGCCTAGGATGTCCCCAGGTGTAGGTATCCCAGTGATGGACACATAGAGCTGTCTAGGGTGTCCCCAGGTGTAGGTATCCCAGTGATGGACACATAGAGCTGTCTAGGGTGTCCCCAGGTGTAGGTTTCCCAGTGATGGACACATAGAGCTGTCTAGGGTGTCCCCAGGTATAGGTTTCCCAGTGATGGACACATAAAGCTGTCTAGGGTGTCCCCAGGTGTAGGTTTCCCAGTGATGGACACATAGAGCTGCCTAGGGTGTCCCCAGGTGTAGGTATCCCAGTGATGGACACATAGAGCTGTCTAGGGTGTCCCCAGGTGTAGGTATCCCAGTGATGGACACATAGAGCTGCCTAGGGTGTCCCCAGGTGTAGGTTTCCCAGTGATGGACACATAGAGCTGTCTAGGGTGTCCCCAGGTGTAGGTTTCCCAGTGATGGACACATAGAGCTGCCTAGGGTGTCCCCAGGTGTAGGTATCCCAGTGATGGACACATAGAGCTGTCTAGGGTGTCCCCAGGTGTAGGTTTCCCAGTGATGGACACATAGAGCTGCCTAGGGTGTCCCCAGGTGTAGGTTTCGCAGTGATGGACACATAGAGCTGTCTAGGGTGTCCCCTGGTGTAGGTTTCCCAGTGATGGACACATTGAGCTGCCTAGGGTGTCCCCAGGTGTAGGTATCCCAGTGATGGACACATAGAGCTGTCTAGGGTGTCCCCAGGTGTAGGTATCCCAGTGATGGACACATAGAGCTGTCTAGGGTGTCCCCAGGTGTAGGTTTCCCAGTGATGGACACATAGAGCTGTCTAGGGTGTCCCCAGGTGTAGGTTTCCCAGTGATGGACACATAGAGCTGCCTAGGGTGTCCCCAGGTGTAGGTATCCCAGTGATGGACACATAGAGCTGCCTAGGGTGTCCCCAGGTGTAGGTTTCCCAGTGATGGACACATAGAGCTGTGTAGGGTGTCCCCAGGTGTAGGTATCCCAGTGATGGACACATAGAGCTGCCTAGGGTGTCCCCAGGTGTAGGTTTCCCAGTGATGGACACATAGAGCTGCCTAGGGTGTCCCCAGGTGTAGGTTTCCCAGTGATGGACACATAGAGCTGCCTAGGGTGTCCCCAGGTGTAGGTTTCCCAGTGATGGACACATAGAGCTGCCTAGGGTGTCCCCAGGTGTAGGTTTCCCAGTGATGGACACATAGAGCTGCCTAAGGTGTCCCCAGGTGTAGGTTTCCCAGTGATGGACACATAGAGCTGTGTAGGGTGTCCCCAGGTGTAGGTATCCCAGTGATGGACACATAGAGCTGTCTAGGGTGTCCCCAGGTGTAGGTATCCCAGTGATGGACACATAGAGCTGTCTAGGGTGTCCCCAGGTGTAGGTTTCCCAGTGATGGACACATAGAGCTGCCTAGGGTGTCCCCAGGTGTAGGTATCCCAGTGATGGACACATAGAGCTGTCTAGGGTGTCCCCAGGTGTAGGTTTCCCAGTGATGGACACATACAGCTGCCTATGGTGTCCCCAGGTGTAGGTATCCCAGTGATGGACACATAGAGCTGCCTAGGGTGTCCCCAGGTGTAGGTTTCCCAGTGATGGACACATAGAGCGGTCTAGGGTGTCCCCAGGTGTAGGTTTCCCAGTGATGGACACATAGAGCTGCCTAGGGTGTCCCCAGGTGTAGGTTTCCCAGTGATGGACACATAGAGCTGCCTAGGGTGTCCCCAGGTGAAGGTATCCCAGTGATGGACACATAGAGTTGCCTAGGGTGTCCCCAGGTGTAGGTATCCCAGTGATGGACACATAGAGTTGCCTAGGGTGTCCCCAGCTGGCCGCTGAGGTAACTCTCTCTTGGGGAGTTGTCAGTTTATAATATGGAAGCCTGACCTCGAACCATAGATAGTAATGTATATTGTATATGGCAAGCTTCATGCATGATAAAGACCCCTTTTTAATTAAAAAAGATTGATACGCATTGTAGATACTAAGAAAGGCTTCCCACAAGATACCGGTACTTAATTTGATTGTTTGTTGAATATAGCTGAATTATTGCATGCTGTACATTAAGCAAACATCCGATCACTTGTTCAATCGAAATAATTTGCTCCACATACCGAGAACAAATTCATGTAGGTACATTTTCAATGGTGGCATGCGGTGCATGTACTTTCTTCTTCTACCAAGAGTAATGTTAAGGTATCCGACCCATAATTGACCACGTGATCATATTTGGTGTCCCGGATGTCCATTGTTTGTCAATGGAGCAGACCTCGGTAATGTTCGGCAAACATCGGAACTACTATTTGAGCAACTAACTTTTTTTCCTCAAAACTGTTAACATTGACTCAAAGTAAAACAATATATTTAATTTGTATCATTAATTAGTAATATATTGATTAAATAAAGCTGCATGTCTTGGTCTAAAAATAAAATTAAACGGTGACTTCAATTATGGGTCGGATACCTTAATTGTCGTTCCATTTGTTTTGTTTAATGATCAAGCACCAAAACAACAAATTATGTGAACAGTAATGCTATTTGGTTCTGTTGTTATAGTGATTTAACAGTAGTCAGGTAAATAAACTATTATTTGGTGTTTTTATCAATCATTTGTATGTGTTTAATTCTTGTGCACCAATTCTTGTATACTAGTGTGTATTTCAATTGAAGTTTTACTGAATTTATTGGTATTTTCATTTTAACTTCTTGTGTTATTATATTGTTTCACATGAAAATTGTTTTTGTCTATGTATTAAAGATCCTACCTGTCATTTGAATTTTTGCTACATCATTTAATGTGAATTCTAATATGACGTCCTTCATATGTTTTGAGATTACTTATTTCTAATAAGCATAGATCCTGCTGTGATGTCACAGTTAGAATTCTGACGTTATAAACAATCAACTGAAAGGACCTTGGTGACAATTATCTATGTCATATGGGTAATATAGATGTTTAGTTTAATGAAATTGTTCATTTCATATTTTTAGATACGACTGTTTGGTTCATTTCGGAAACTGACAGGGAAGATACAAGAATACTTGTCAGCGAATAATCCCCAAGAACTGTTTGCAAAGATTCTAGAAAGACTTGAAAAGGACTTTGAAAAAGGAACTCATGGAAGGTAAACATATTTATAAACATGCCTTAGAAATACGTTGATATAATGCAGTTTTATCCCTGACAGAGTGACCTCAGTATTGGTATACTCTGGCATAGTATACACACACAATATGTAAGTATTTATACATGTGTATGTGTAAATGTTTTAATTGGGGCAGGAAGCAAGAATATTCTGTCTAATCTACAGGAAGATATTGTGCCCACAGTAACTAACTCTCAACCTTAGTGTTGACACACTGGTGGTCAATACTAGTTGACTAATTATGTTAACACATGTACTAATGGTACAATTATCATTTACCAATAGTTTTTCTTCCACATAACAAACTGCTCAGTACAGTTTGCAAGAGAGTGTTCAGAACAATACATGTTGCTTTATTTATTTAATTAGTGAAAGTAGATATGTGCATGCTTAAGTTTTTAATTGTTTTCATATTTTTTATTTGCCATTCTAAACAAATGATGCATGGTAATGATGATTGGCTAGTAAACGTTAAAACAAATTAACTTCAATTCATAATTCATTAGTGAAGCTTACATATTACAAAAATATTTGATTCTTCATGCGTTTAATGTTGTTTAAACAGGAAAAACTTGGTACATGATGTGACCACTGCTTTGTGGTGTTCTAATAGAGGCATGTCAGAATCTGAACTGGTGGAAATGTTAGATGTAAGATATAATGTAATTTTCTGGCTGGTTTGAATCCTGTTTTTTAGATATTTTGATGGTTGCAATTTGTATTGATGTACAAAACTTATTACTTCACTAATTGAATGCATTGTGGCAACTATTGGATAAGCCAAGGTTAAATGAAAAATTTCAACTTCTAAATGAAAATTTTGATTAGACCATTTTCGCAAACAACAGCTACAGTGGTCAAATTTATCACTTTAGTCAACTGACTTTTTATTACATTTAAATGGATATGAACAGTAAAAATTAATAAGAAACATTAACTGTTTATTGTTTGTTTTTTTTTGTGTTTAATGCCAATTTCAGCAATTGTTCAACCATATCCTTACATCTAGTTTTTATTGGGTGAGTAAGCTGAATTACCATTAGAAAACTACCAATCTGGGTTAAGAAAACTGACAACCTTTGTCAATTAAGATTGGAGTAATGCACACTCTGCCCTTATTTAAACTCAAATCCACAACCTTAGCGTTGATAGGCATGTGATCAATAGTACCTTAACCATGTAGCCTTCTCAGCCTTTAAGCTGTGTATCTTACACAAACTGCATATAGTACAAGCAATACTAGACAGTCTATGACCATACTATGATTGTTTGTTTGATATTTTAAATGTAAATTCCTTATTTCTTTGATAGCAAAGAAATTAACTTTATTTCTTAGCATATACCAAGATGGGTTTTTTTAATTTTAGTTACCCAGTGCAACTTGGTCACCTTTTTATTTGTCGCTGTATGAAAATCTTGTGAACCGCAATGGTATTCTCAATTTCTTTCACGATCATTTGAGACAAGCTGTAGAAAAAAAGTATCTGTCAAATCCAGAAGCAAAGATTAAGGGGTACTTGCGTCTTGCTGAATATTTTAGTGCAAAGGAAACAAGCAACAGAACAGTAAGTATAGTGATTGTATATTAGTTTCACTATAGAGACAGTTGATTTACCGGCTTTCCTTTATAAACTCTTAATTCATTAATTATTTCAAATAAGTTTTAAAATTGAAAGTGATTCAGACTGACACCAGATTAGCAAATTTGATGGTTAGTTGATGTGGTAATTCAGTTCAGTTTAGAGAATCTTGTATATAAGTATCTGAAGTACCAATTGGATGAGATTGAATTATAGATGTTTTCCACTACAGATGAATGGTTGTAGATAAGCATCACCCTTCTGGGAGAAAAATTGTTTTCACTTTAGTTTATGTAGCCTATATTTTATGTGTGGCCTGGAATATTTTTATCTGTTCACATACATTTATGATATTGAGAATGTGAGAACCTATGATGAAACATTATCATGTACATTATTACCCAAATTGGACTTTGGTCGTGACATTTTCTTCTTTAACACATAAGCCTGTCTGTGCCACTATTTTTTATTGACAAAATCTGTTTTAGGCTAAGCATTAATATTCTGATAATTTGTCATTCACTAGGTTGAGGAATTGCCATTCCTGTGGACGAAGGCCAAGCGGCTTGATAGACTAAAGGAAACGATTACAAACTTGAATGTCTTTTATAAACTTGCAGATGATGAAGATGGCAAATTTGAGTTAATCAAAGCATGGAGGAAGGTTAATTTCTTTCTTTATCTACATTTTAATTTATCAGTATTGTATTAGGACCAGTTGCTACAAATATAGCATGGGAAATATCTATTATTCAGCCTCTAACATATATAGAATGAACATTGCTTTAAATTTTGATATCCAGTACATATTTATATATTCATTAAAAAAATTGTACAACAACATTATTAAATTGAAAACAAAGTTTTGCACTTAAAAATTGCACAAATATTTCATCTGAACAACAGGCTTCATCAGTGTTTTTACAATATAAATCAATTGATGATTTTGGCTAAAGAGTTTAGTTAAAACATTTAGTTTTAATTTGTAAGAGTCGCATGTAAAAAAAAAACCATACACGATACTTATCAGAGATTGGCTTAAGGTGTGTTGGGGAAGGATCCGCTTACATAATTGTTTGTGGAAAATGTATCAGAATCATTTAGATCTCCAAAATCTAACAGGATGTGTATTCTGCTCTATCCAGATTTTAGGTTTATGGTACCAAGGTGTATAATTTATGTGTTTTATTGTATATTTGACAGCTTGGTGGTTATTCATCGTCAGCAGAAGCTTATACTTCAGCACTATGGAAAATACCAAAATCAACCGTAATGGAAAATCTGGAGTATTATTGCAAGTTATACAGGTATGGTTGTGTTTATAAAAAAATTAACAAAAGTATTTTGTATATATTTAATTAATTAAGGAGATATCAAGGAAGAAAATAAGAAGGTTCAGCTAAGTTGTCCTTTGATTTACTAATAAATGCAGGGAATTTTTTAGCGCTCGCCACTTTCGTCATTGACGAAATCATTTGCAAAATGACGATGGATTTCTAAATCAATTTCTTCACCCGATTTCCAACAAGTACTAAAATTGTTCGTTACAAATTCATTCTACCAAGTCTAAAACAACATATTTATGACCCAAAGCCAATTAACATGAAATTTAATTATTTCACCTCTACAGTTTCAAACAGCAGGTGTCAATCGCCAAATCGATATTTTTACATGTAATCGGATAAACATGATTAAGTGGTGCTCCTGGTCAATATACGCAAACAAAAGTGTCATAGATCATACTGATGCACACAGACTTCCACCTTTTGATTAAATATGTAATGCAAATAAAAATTGCACACATTTTTCGTATTTACTCATTTTTCGTATGTTTTGCTGGTTTCAAATGAATTA
This sequence comes from Limnoperna fortunei, assembly GCA_944474755.1. Classification (NCBI taxonomy): domain Eukaryota; kingdom Metazoa; phylum Mollusca; class Bivalvia; order Mytilida; family Modiolidae; genus Limnoperna; species Limnoperna fortunei. Next base: position 85,699,665 of record OX104112.1, on the reverse strand, counting down.
CGCGCCATTTGTGTACATCCGCGATACGTCTAATTATCGATGGCTAACACATAGAAAACGAAGAGTACAATGGCTCTTAATGAAAAATTGTTATCAATTAATATACAAACGCTTTTTAAATAAGTTTTAAAATTAAAATTCTTTGAAAATTTATAAACATTTTGTTATAACCATTTTTTAAAACAAATTTATACACTGCAATCTAAAGAATATAGTATTTTTTACACAATTATATTTCACCAGTACAATGAATGCATGCTTCCGAGCAGATGCTTATACAGCTAATCAGTTAAGTGACTAAAGCCCTCAAAATCCTAAAAAATTCCCTGTAAATGCCAATACTATTATTTAATTTAAGAATTTGATTGGTAATATAAAACGATGCAGAACTGGGACCCAGCTGATCAGCTAATCTGATTTCAATATGGAACAGTTAGATCATGTGTACAAAGCACTGCCTCTGTAAACCAACAGGTTGATAAAGTAAACCAATTACATGAATTTCATGGTTAAATTAAAAGCAACATGTAATATGAAATAAAACTTTAATAAGTAATATTTACATTAGAAATTAATGAATGTGTGGAGGAATGGCCGCAGCAAGTAACTGGACTGGACTCTAGCATTTTAACTATAAAGTGGGAAACCAATAGCAATGCCTTAACGAACGACACTCTTCAAGGGATAAAACCAAGACAAAGTGTCTTAAGCTGACCTAACCTTAGAGGTCCTTAGCGCAAATTTATATTTAGCAAGCCTACCCTAGAGGCTAAGACAAAGCATTTTTGCAGGTCTACCTTAGAGACCAAGATAAAGCATTTTGCAGGACTACCCTAGAGGCCAAGATAAAGCATTTTACAGGCCTACCCTAGAGGCCAAGATAAAGCATTTTGCAGGCCTACCCTAGAGGCCACGAAAAGCAATTTTGCAGGCCTACCTTGGAGGCCAAATAGCATAACAGCGGGCCCACCTTAGGAGCCAAAGCTAATGAAATGTTGGGTCTACCCTAGAGACCAAAATAAGCAAATTCACCTTCCAGGGAAGCTACCAGGCAAGGTGTAATAACCTGTTAATAGGTTGGGCGTGCCAGAATCCAGCCGCACTAGCTAGGACTGTCTTGCTGCGACTGCATCAATGTTAATCTTAATGTCACATTTAATAAACTGAATTAAATTTTTGCGAAAAAGTTAGTATAAATTTTCTTCTGACAACCACCATGTCTCTCCACTAAGAATATGATACTGAATGTTCTTCAAGTGAATCCTACATATTTATAACTAAACATTATTCTCATTCAACCATCCACCAAATACTTTTCTCTTTTAATATCTGAAAGTACAAATTCTTAACAGCAGTAAATAGTTCAAATTAAACACAATACATACACATTTGCTTTATTTTGTATTATACACATCTACTCCTAATTATAAGCCATGGAAACAATTCATATAGGGAGGGTGGGTGGGAGATTTGGGTAAAATATTTATACTGTTCAATATTCAATAAATATTCTGTCCTGTCAGCTTGCCAGCAAAACCGCAACTGTGGCCGGGAGCTAAAATTTGCTACCTCAACATTTTCTCACGCGCATGTTTCTTTCCTTGAAACATGAAACTTAAAACATAAATCATTTTTTAACATTTTTTCTTTTTGCAGATATTAAACACCTTGGACAAAGGGGGATAACTCTGATATAACTACCAAACTTTCAAGTATCAAATCGAAATTAAATTGGTTTATTTGCTATTGAATAAACCTTATTAATTTAAGAATTTGATTGGTAATATAAAACGATGCAGAACTGGGACCCAGCTGATCAGCTAATCTGATTTCAATATGGAACAGTTAGATCATGTGTACAAAGCACTGCCTCTGTAAACCAACAGGTTGATAAAGTAAACCAATTACATGAATTTCATGGTTAAATTAAAAGCAACATGTAATATGAAATAAAACTTTAATAAGTAATATTTACATTAGAAATTAATGAATGTGTGGAGGAATGGCCGCAGCAAGTAACTGGACTGGACTCTAGCATTTTAACTATAAAGTGGGAAACCAATAGCAATGCCTTAACGAACGACACTCTTCAAGGGATAAAACCAAGACAAAGTGTCTTAAGCTGACCTAACCTTAGAGGTCCTTAGCGCAAATTTATATTTAGCAAGCCTACCCTAGAGGCTAAGACAAAGCATTTTTGCAGGTCTACCTTAGAGACCAAGATAAAGCATTTTGCAGGACTACCCTAGAGGCCAAGATAAAGCATTTTACAGGCCTACCCTAGAGGCCAAGATAAAGCATTTTGCAGGCCTACCCTAGAGGCCACGAAAAGCAATTTTGCAGGCCTACCTTGGAGGCCAAATAGCATAACAGCGGGCCCACCTTAGGAGCCAAAGCTAATGAAATGTTGGGTCTACCCTAGAGACCAAAATAAGCAAATTCACCTTCCAGGGAAGCTACCAGGCAAGGTGTAATAACCTGTTAATAGGTTGGGCGTGCCAGAATCCAGCCACTAAAATTTGTATTAACAAATTTACAAAACAGCCCAACATCTGATATCAATTCTGCGACCATTCGATATAAAACATTCCAATGCCCCTTGCAATTCATGTAAAAATATATCATTTCCTAAATTGTTCATGTGTACTCCATCTTCCCAATAAAGATTTGGTGTAGTGTGATCTACTGTATGTTTTATAAACCTTCCCCCCATTTTTAAACATACATTTCTACCTTCCCTATTTACCCTTTTTCTCTTAAGTTCGATTTTTTTTAATATTCTTTGCCCCTTTCCAAAATAATCTTGGCAATAAGTCTGACCAAATAAAAACACAGTTTGGTAAACATTGGGCCAACTCTGTTATATCCTTCCTTATTGCATTATATAATATCGATGTCTTTTGTTGGCATAAATCATTTGAACCTAAATGTATTATAACAACAGAAGGTGCAGCTTTTGATTCCAGTTCAGAATAAAAAATTGTTTTTAAATCCCCCCATTTCATACCCCTTCGCCCCATCCAAGTAATATGTATTACTTTGCAAGCCAATATGCCTGTCTAATACCTTTAAAGCCCTTTGTTTGGCCCAATGAATAATGGATGAACCAATGATCCAAGTATCTACAAAATAAGTATGAAAGTAAAAACGCAAGATTACTTAAATAATGAATTTGATGAGATTCTAATGTACTTTTTATATGATTGGGACTTCCACCTACCCATAGCTTTTATTGATTCGTCATCGACTGCATTTAATGATGCTTGTGTAGCTGCTCCAATCCGAAATGAATGGGACTTGTAGCTGTTTGCATTAAGCCCTAAAAACTTTATACAATGTCTTAGCACTGCACAGAACTGATATCGAGTTAAAGGGGTACCATTGCTGTGACAAAATAAATAATCAGTTGAAGTTGGTCTAACTTTCATATACTTACTCAAAGCTTTAACTGGGCACATTTCAGAGTTAGTGAGTTGTGTTATTATTAAAGTAGAATTATAGCCCTTTTGATCAGTTTTTGAATATCTAATGTTGACATGGAGACACTGTCCAACAAAAGATATATCTTGAAATCTCAATGTCTTATCTGGGCTATCCTGGTTAAATACAAATTCGCTTATTCTCAAAAACCCAAAAAAGGCTAAAATGAAAGCTGTCTTAAACAAAATTTTTTCATAAACTTGCTTACATACATTTGATAATGCATGAGGTAGTTTTGATAGAATGGGGAAAGTAATAGGCAGTCTTGAATCTTGTTTATTTCTCAAATTTTTATATCCTGAAATTAATTTTGTGATTACAAATTTGTTGCCTGGTTGGATGTTATACGAGTTTATTTTCTCACTGAATGACAAAGCAGACAAATAGGTTGCAATTGTGCTTGCTGCTGAACCCTGTTCGTAGTGGTGGGATATAAAGAAGACAATATGTTCTAATGGGGGTGGCCAAACATTAGGAAGTTTTACAAAGGAACGAAACTTATTAAAACAGTTCAATGCTATCCTGTACACTTTGTGTGTGTTTGTTGACAAGCTTGCATTTAGAAGGCACTTGGTGTTAATTCTAAGAGTGTCCATATATCTGGTGATAGAGGCGTTGGCTTGGGATCTGCCTGGTTCCCTGTTAGTCTGCGAAAACGTACCAGCTGTTGGCGAGAAAGGCTATCAGTTATACTATTCTTTACACCACTCACATGTTCTGCTTTTACCATTATATTGAATTGTAAACAAACCAGAGTAAATTTCCGCAACAGGACCATTACCGAGTTTGATTTGGAAGTCTGTTTATTAATTATATGAACAACTGCTTCATTATCTGACCTGAACAGGACTTTCTTGTTACTTAAGAGATTGCCCCATGTCAATACTGATACCAAAATAGGAAAAAACTCTAAAAGAGTTATATCTGATAATAAGCCTGTATTTATCCATAAAGCTGGCCACTTTTCGAATGCCCATTTCCCTGCAAAATAAATCCCAAAACCATGGCCTATTTTACCCGAGCTGTCAGTAAAGAGCTCTAAATGAGAATTACTAACCCAAAATCTGTCATTAAAAACGGATATTCCATTAAAATGAGAAAAGAAATCTAACCACAATGTGAGGTCCTGTGAAATTTCAGCATTTAATCTGACATGATGATTAGGTTTTGTAAGGCCAGCTGTTAAATTTATAAGGCGTCTAAGAAATGGACGTCCGGGTCGTATGGCTCTACATGCAAAATTTAAAGACCCATTGAGAGATTGAATTATGTAGCTTTTTTCTTACTTAATAGGCTCTTGATTTTATCAATTATTTCTAATACTTTGCTTTGTGGTATTCTAACTAGCATACTAACTGTGTCAATTTCTAGACCAAGAAATGAAATTTTTGTTTTGGGGCCTTCTGTTTTTTCGTTAGCAATGGGAACTCCCAACTCAAAGCATGTTTGAAGAAAAACATTTAAATTGTAGAAACACTGATTAGTATCTGATTTTCCCATAAATAAAAAATGGTCAAGATAATGAAGAATATTGTTATTCCTAGCTCTCTTAGCTACAATCCATTGTAAAAATGATGAAAATTTTTCAAATAAGGCACAAGAGATGGCACAGCCCATTGGTAAGCATTTGTCAAAGTAATAAAGGCCTTCAAATTTAAAACCTAGTTGATCAAAGTCTCCCGGCCATACTCTTAGTAAACGGAATGCACTCTGAATATCGCTTTTTGCACACATTGTGTTTTTACCAAGTTTCTGAACCATGGAAACTGCCTCATCAAATTTTGTATATTGAACAGAACATAAATTTTGATCAATAAAATCATTAACTGATAAGTTATCCGGATATGATAAATGATGTATCAAACGATATTCATGTATAGCTTTTTTAGGAACGACACCAATGGGAGAAACTCTAAATGTTGACATAGGGGGGGAGGTAAATGGGCCAGCAATTTTTCCTAATGCTAATTCTTTAGATATTTTTTCTCTTACCATGGACCTATGACCATCAACAGATTTTAAATTTTTACTTTCTCTAGGGGCTCTAGGTCCCTTATAATGAAGATGAAAACCAAATTTAAACCCATCTAATAATTCAGAAGCCTCTGTGCAAGGATAACCCTCTAAAAGTTTTTCCAGGACCTCAGTTTTTATTGGTGAATTGCCCAGGCTGTATCTGTCGCTGACTAAACTGTCCTTTCTTTTGTTGCTTATTTGTTGCCAAGAAAGGCATGGTTAGACATTTTTGTAGGGCAATTAGAGCTTATGTGATCTTTCCCAAAGCAATTTGCACAATGGTGTAAAAACTTACAACGTGTTCTATAACACTGACCGCGATTATGATCATAACACGGGGCTCTACTAATGGGCATCATATGTTGTCTTGGATTACCTTGACCCAGTATAGTCCGATGAAAACCATCATTCACTGGGGGAACAATCATTGGCAATGTTGGTTTTAACATGGTCATTGCCCACAAGTCAGAATTTATGTGTGCCCATGAAGTTGAAGGTACTTGGGCCATTCTCATGCGGAACTGCTCGTCATACACCCTCCAAGAAAAGTCATGACGAGCACATCGAGCTGCAGCTTTTCTAATTATTGACATGTATTTCAACAATTCAAAAATTTTTGACTGATGTTTGCATATAAAGATATTAATAAAAATTAAGAACGCATCGGTCCATTTTGAAATATTTGGGACCAACTCCCTCACCTGATTCGGTTTGGATTGTATCGACCCCGTATTTGGATCTAAATAAAGCCCACCCCCTTCAAAGTGCTGAATCAATTCGGAACTTCCCTTTAACAACAAGGCAAAGTTAATATATTCATTGTTCCATATTTTCTGTTTCAGCTGTAAGGGAATGTGCGACCCTATATCTAAATCCGCAGTCATTATAATGTCCGGACAACTAGCTGTCAAAACCCAATCATTTATATTTGCCCGCTGTTCTTTGTGGCATGGAGCTAAACCATCCCCCTTGTCTAATACATCACATGAATGAATGCGCGTTTGTTCATTTTGTACTAGGAGTTCATTATCAATAAACTCACCAATATGAGGACATGTGTTTCCTTGAACAACAGGGATGGGACCGATGTTGACATTGACATCGTCTATTTCCGGTGCATCTGGGACACATGGCTCCGTTGTCTGATCTTTATTCCTTTTCCTGGGTGCCCCAGACTTTGCTGCCCTTGCATAAGGACTTGTAGACTGACGGCTTGACTTTCTTTTCTGTTTTGGTTCACTTCTCCTTTTGGGCATCTCTAATCTTTGGTTTGAAGAAAATCTTGGAAATAGTCTGTTTTTTAACTGCTAGGCGCTTCAAACCAACAAAATGTCTATAACTTGGTTGATAAAACAGTACCAACGGTCTTATAATGTAAAAACACTTCAAACAGCTCTGGCCTTATTATAAATTGTTCAAGGAGAACAAAATGATTTCGAGTTATTTTCCGTGAAGAATAGAAATTGATCACTTAAGAGTATCGAGGTGCACAATTGGTATATGCTCCAGAAAGCAGCACGCGTCTATAACCTGCCACACCTTTGGTTGTCTAAGTAGCACGTTTCTATGAGTAGCGGCACTTTCGGCAATCTTTTGGCTTTTATAAAATTTTTAACCGATCTACAGTATGCAATTTGTCGTAATTCCTTGTATACAATAGTTGCGGTGCAAATTGTTCTAGTGTGGTGTTAATAGTATCTCCTAATTCGTCCTCTGGAAGAAAGCACGTGTCTTTGTAGTTTGTGATGAAAGAGTTTACGATAAACTTTAAAAATAAAATCCACTAAATATTGTCCGAACGCACACAAATTTCGTGATCAATATAAGTACTCAATATCTCTTGATTGAATAAATTTAGATTTGGGTAAAATATTTATACTGTTCAATATTCAATAAATATTCTGTCCTGTCAGCTTGCCAGCAAAACCGCAACTGTGGCCGGGAGCTAAAATTTGCTACCTCAACATTTTCTCACGCGCATGTTTCTTTCCTTGAAACATGAAACTTAAAACATAAATCATTTTTTAACATTTTTTCTTTTTGCAGATATTAAACACCTTGGACAAAGGGGGATAACTCTGATATAACTACCAAACTTTCAAGTATCAAATCGAAATTAAATTGGTTTATTTGCTATTGAATAAACCTTAATAGTTTATAAATATATTTGCCCAGAAAATTGTGGCTGTATCTTCCAGATGTTTCATAAAAAAATTTGTTTTTTATATTGTTATTCCTCATTAATATTGTATTTCAGTAAGCAATATTTTAAGTTTGAAAAAAAGAACATGTTTTGCATAATTTTATGTTACTGTATCTGTTATATTGTGCCTTGTTATTTTTAGCCATTTAGGTAACTTTTTTTTGACACTTGGTTTGATGGATGCAGCTAAAAAGGTCTACAAGACACTTATTAAAACCTTGGAGATTAACTTTGACCAATCATTTGATACTGTTGTGTATAGTCCATTTGATCAGAGTTGGAAGTATCAATGCAACCATCCTGATGTTATTCAGGTAACAAATGTTGAGCCCCCCCACCCCCCTTTACCATCACATTTTGTCAGTTTGCTTGTTAAGATGTTTGTAGTTTGTAATTATGAAAGATATTTCTGGATCAGTATGCTAAAAGAAATTCATGCTTTAAATTGAATAAAATTCTACTTTTGATTGATTGAATGTTTGCTTAATGTGCAGTGAGCAATATTTAAGCTATTTTCAGGACAATTAAAAAATCTGAAAAAAAAGTTAAAGACATCACCAGCAAAAAATCTGAAAATAGTCATCATCATTACTTTATTATGGGATCAGAATTTTATTCCATCCTTATTATTAATTGGCCAATTTGTTTTAGTTTATCAATATCAATACCTCTAATAAAATGTGTAGGTATGCAATCATAAAAAAATTATATTTTCTCTAAGTGCCACAAGTTAGTCTTCATGGTATACAATTAAGTAAGAATCAGTACCAATGGGTTTTATTTTTAAGAAATAGATTATTGCAAGCAGGCTTTATGGGAATTAGAACATGGTCAGACCTTATATTTGTCAATATTTAAGACCGAGCGATAGCGAGGTATAAAATGAAGACAAATTTAATGTAAATACAGCAAATAAAATTGACATAAACATATATTCTCATCATTTTATTGAATGTACGTACCTTTTAAACAAAAATATTGAGAAATCTTAATTAACGAAATTGCATTGTTCCTGTTTGAAATTTTTTCTGTTCAGCGTAATATGACGTCAGAATTCTAATTGTGACGTCATATTAATTTGAATGTAGAATTGTTAAAAAATAATGTATCGGGAGTAGTTTAAATCATATAAATCTCAGAATTCAGACTAAAAATAACTAAATTATTAACAATAACGATAATTATGGATAACACATAACAAACGGCATTTGTAAGTTAGTTTTTACATTTACACAAAACACGCAGTTTACACGCAGTTTACGCATGTGCGAAGTAAACTTATTGGAATTTTGACATGGCTTTGTTTACATAGCTAAAGCAGGACGTCATATCAGAATATGTTATTTCAGTAGCTTTGTAACTGAAAGGAGATAACTTGTGTCAATATTTTAGGGCTTACAGGATCTTGGAACTGTTTACATGTCTCTTGGAAGAAAAGATAAAGCAATTTCTGTGTACAATGATGCAATTTGTCGACAAAATAGAATACAGACTCCAAAGCAAAAACTACAGGTATAATGGCACTGACAAAGCTTAATGGGATACATTTGATTACATCATTTGATTAATATAACCATCTACCAGAGATCAATGTCATTACAAGAAACATCCAAACTTTCTAGTTCTTCCCATAACACTCATTATTGAGTATAGCAAGCACTCTTACTCGTGTAGAAACATTTCTTTTTTAAGGACTTCAATGTACTTTCAAAGTTAAATAAACTTATAAAAATATTTATAAATACACACAAATATAAATGAATAATAATCATCTAAAATCTCCAAGAAAAGACACTTTCCCAGACCTTTAATTTCACATTCGGCTATATTGATGAAGTTTTGTCCTTGAACAATTCTAAATTCAGTGACTGTTTGCATTCTATCTAGCCTAGAGAGCTTGAAATTAAAGACACCACTAATACACTTACGTCAGCCTCTTACTTAGACCTACTTTTAGAAATAGACTTGGGGAAAACGACAACCATAATGAATTCAACTTTCCAATTGTCAATATAAAGCTCATCGATAGCAACATTTCAGCAGCTGCAGCTATGGTGTGTACATTACACCTTCTGCTAGATCCTGTGATCAGTATTTCAGTTTTCTAGACCGCTCACTGTTGTTGACTACTAATCTACTAAAACCAGGGATTGTTGTATCTAGGTTTATGTTATCTCTCCAGAAGTTCTAGGGTCACCATAACATGATTGATCATTATGGGAAATCAATCTCTCAAATATGATTAGACTTTTTGCTGAGTCATAGGTATTCTTTCTTATTCCTGGATTTGACATATCCCTGGGCAGGATACACACTTTCTATTTTGTGTTTGTATGTGTCTGTCTGTATCTGGATTTGAAATTGTTGCTTGACTCTTGGCTCTTGTTGTTCAGTGTGTTTCCTAGCTATTTTTTTCTAACTAGAGCAGTATTATTCACATGCAAACATTGTCATTCTTGTTCAAAACATGTTTCATTAAAGATCATAAGCAGTATTCTTTTTCTACTCTAGCTATGTGATGGCCTGTTAGGTTTAGCAGATGTATACGTTCAGAAGGATAATATGCTAGAAGCAAAAAAACTAATGACAAGAGCTATTGAACTAGCCACAAGTGTACTGGGAAAGAAACATAATTTTGTAGCAGACATTTATACAAAGGTTAGATTTTATAATATTTTATAAAGTTAAACACTGTTGTTCACTTTAGGATTGCTAAAATTAAATCCAAGTTTTTTTTAAATAGTCAATTATGTTTTGAAAAACCATTAGATTGATCATTGTAGTTCTAGCTGCAACTAGCAATTTCAAGAAAGTCCACTCACTTGTCAAACAATGATTGCCTGCAATATTTCAAGTTTTAGTGTTAGTGTTTGAATACTAAACTAGAGTAAACTAATATCTTTTGAAAACAATTTTATTTTCTGTAACATATGTGTATTGTAAAGACAATTGGGGGAATTGCCAGTTTAGTATTGTTACACCTACTTTGCAATAAAAATTTATAACATATTTTAATTATTTCCTGAACAGCTTGGACAATTATCATATAAACAGCATCGTTTGGATGAAGCTTTGGCCTGCTACCTGATAGATTTAAAAGCTACTCGTAATGAATTTGGAACGTATCATCCATTTATAGCTCATATTTTGAATGAAATTGGACTGGTTTATGATGATAAGAATGATGAGCTTGCAGGAAAACTGTACGAGGCAGCATTACGAATTACCCTAGACACCTATGGAAACAAGTATCTTGTAACTGGAATAATAAGGTTAGATTTTGTTTCAGTGTCAGTTTACATCCTTTAAGCAATATAGCATCTGGTTTTATTGGGGAAGGAACCCATGACCTAAGACAGGAAAACTGACTATTCTTGCAGTAGGAGTCTAGCATACATTGCCATAAGTATTCTTGCAGTAGGAGTCTAGCACACCTTGCCATAAGTATTCTTGCAGTAGGAGTCTAGCACACCTTGCCCTAAGTATTCTTGCAGTAGGAGTCTAGCACACCTTGCTATAAGTATTCTTGCAGTAGGAGTCTAGCACACCTTGCCCTAAGTATTCTTGCAGTAGGAGTCTAGCACACCTTGCCATAAGTATTCTTGCAGTAGGAGTCTATAGCACACCTTGCCCTAAGTATTCTTGCAGTAGGAGTCTAGCACACCTTGCCCTAAGTATTCTTGCAGTAGAGGTATAGGATACCTTGCCATAAGTATTCTTGCAGTAGGAGTCTAGCATACCTAGCCCTAAGTATTCTTGTAGTAGGAGTCTAGCACACCTTGCCCTAAGTATTCTTGCAGTAGGAGTCTAGCACACCTTGCCCTAATTATTCTGGCAGTAGGAGTCTATCACACCTTGCCCTAAGTATTCTTGCAGTAGGAGTCTAGCACACCTTGCCCTAAGAATTCTTGCAGTAGGAGTCTAGCACACCTAGCCCTAAGTATTCTTGCAGTAGGATTCAAGCACACCTTGCCATAAGTATTCTTGCAGTAGAAGTCGAGCATACCTTGCTCTAGTATTCTTTCAGTTAGACTAGCACATCTTGCCTAACTATTCTTGCAGTAGAAGTCAAGCACTACTTGCCGGAAGTCAAACTCGAACACCAGATGTGATCAATAATAGATGTCTTAATACAAAGACTACTTGACCCAAAGCCTCAATATTATAAGTTTTTGTATATTCTGATATATATGTAGGACAGTAAAAGTTTTAAATAATGTTTTTTTACTATCACAATTTATAGTATTGAAATGCAGTTGAAATGAAATCTCCATATAACAATAAAATCAAGAACATTCACTTCACAATCAACATCCAAATACTGTAAAAAATACTTTTTATTAGTGGGTTATCAATTTTTGTGGTTTTTTTGGATGTCTCAGACCACAAAATTAGGAATCCAACAAAGAATAAAATTTCAGTAATATATGGAAACTTCGTTTGGAACAGCCATCTGAAAAATGTTTCAGATTGGCATTTATTTGTCCACATCAATCCATGAATTTAAAAACCTACGTTATATATGTACTAAAATTTAGTAGAGTCATTTCAGTGCACATATCTATTAAATATCCATCTGTACATGTTGACACTGAGATTGGGGGATTCAAGTTTCACTGCAGACAGCAGGGTGTACTCGACTCCAAGGATTGCCAGTTTTTCTACTGCAGGTCAGGAGTTTTTTCCTGGTACTCTGGCTTCCTCACCAAATAAAAACAGGACACCATGATATAGCTGAAAAATTACTGAAAATAGTGTTAAACACCATTCAAACAAAAATCCATCTATACAAAATTTAATAAATCCAGCAAAATGTAACTGCACTAGTCAAAAAATGCTTGCATTTTATTTTAGTAGAATTGGAATCAAGCACTACATTTCTATTGTAGGTACAATCTTGGAGCTTTTTATTACGGCACAGATAGGTTTGCCAAAGCCAAATACCAGTTTACAGAAGCATATAAAATACATGTTATGTTCCTAGGAGAAGGTCACTCTGATACCATCAGTATAAAACAAGCCCTGGACATGGTAAATAATGTAATAGAGGAAACATCAAAATGAAAGCAAGAATGTGATATTGAATAACACTGACATAATGTAATGGATCTCAATAATTAGCTGACAAGCCTTTACTGAACATTTTATTAAGACTTTGAAATAACTTATATCTATGTGCAATTTAATTAAGAATGATTCATTAGGGCATGAACATACACTGATTTTACCATGGGTTGGCCCATTATGCCAAATATTTTTTACAATAATTATAACGTAGGCATTACTGTAAACCAATTAAATTTAAATTGATATAAACTTTCGCGGATTTCACGAGGAAGTTACAAAAACGAAAGTTTATATCCGCGAAAAGGTCTGCGACAATGAATTATGAAGAATGATGACACTTCTTACATCGTGTAAAACAACATTGTTTGGAATTGCTAAACCATGATTTCACAATGACAACTTCCGGTTGATAAAACAGTTATCTTTCTTAGGTTTTAATTAAAATCTGATTATTTGTCTATTATCGTCTGTCCTGTTATTAACATCTGTTTGGCACTTAAAAGGACGAATTAGTTATTTAATTATGTACGGTGTTAAAAGATCAAACGGACTTATTAGTCGTTATGAACACAATAATCACCCTGGTAATTAACAACTATGTACACTAAGGTAAAATGGTTCATTGAAATTGTCGACTTCAAAAATTATTCTTTCAATGTGTTTATTATGCAAACACATGTTTAGATCATTTGTTTGTATTTCCGTTTTCACAAATTAAATATATTTAGTAAACTCAACTAAACTACATGTACTTGAGTTTATGTTCACATGAAACAGTCAGCTATAAAAATCTATCGACAAAAAATAAAACAGAAGACAACAGATCTTTGTGCCCATTTTCTATGCAGGGATGAGTAGATCTGCGAATATTAATTTTTAATAATATCAATTTCGCGAAAGTTTGTATCCGCGAATCAGTTCATTGAATACAAACTGCGAAAGTTTGCTTACACGAATATTAATTGGTTTACAGTAATGTTCTGAATCCATATTAAAATTGGTATATATTTGTGTCCCTTATGAACTATTTCTATTCCAATAGACAGTTGTACCAATATACTCTTATTTTACAACATTTGTGGACTCAATGCTTCATGCACTTCATATAAGAATCTATTGTATTTCCCATTTTCAGTCTTAATATTTTTGGGCTCCACCACTTTATGGCAGACACCCTATAGTGATCTGTCTGTCCGAGCCATTACTGTTTTATCTTTCGAAGTAAGGCTTATGATATTTGGTACATAGGCAGATATTATAAAGGCGGTGTGTCACATACCATGGTTGATGACCTTTAACTTTTACCTCAAGGTCGGCAGGCCACAGAGATGGATACCATTTCACTGTTATCTAGTTATAAACTATTAACAGATCAGGGACACTTATTTGTAAAATATCATTTACATTCTATTAAATTTCTATTTTTTATATTATTATTCTGTTAATTTTACTACAAGTGATTGATTTTCTATTTCGTAAATAACCAGTTCTAAATGTTCTTTATTGTATCAATGATTAATTCTCAAATATTTTGAACAAGTTAAATTTATGGTCATTAGAAAACTGGAAAAGAGTTCTAAATATTGCATATTTTGGACATTTTGACTAAACTTTGTATTTTATAAGATCCATCTCTGGCAAATGGAACTGTATGGAACTTCAGTCATCAGCAATATATTAAAGGTAGAGCTACTATTTTGTATATTATAAAATATTGTACAATTGTATTAAAACTGTTTGACTTCATAAGTCTGTTTTGTAATTTTATATGTAGTTTTTAGTTGGTCAATTATATAGTGCAATTCTGTAAAACTTGCATGGAATATTTACAAGACTTTTATTAAAGTTTCTGACTCTGTTCTGTGTACTGGTACTTTTAGTCAAGCTTTATTCTTTATAAACAAAGAATAGATAATTCAGGGTATTCTTGGGTAATACATGTGGTGTGATAAATTTACATGTGCCATAAAAATCACAAATATATTTTTGATATGTTTATTTTTACTCATGTAGACTTTTAGTATTTATTTAGATGTAACTTTGAATGTTCAATTAGTTCAGAACTTATTTATAAACAGTTTTATATTGTGAATGTCATTTTTTTCTACTATTCTTTATCAATAAAACTCTTTTCTATTGGTCAAAAATGTTTTTTTTCTTTTATGTTCAAAAAAATCCCCAGCGATTTCTGTTTATTTATTATGACTAATTTATTCTGGCATGTATTGTCCACATATAGAGGTGTATAAAATGTATAAGGTCATCAGCCTTTGAAAACCGTCAGAGCCCTTATACTTGTAATTGGGAGAAACTTAAGTCTGATGTGGCATTAATGAAGCTAAATTTATAGGTTACAAGTCTTACTGCTCAGCTAATTTAGCTACTTATTAACCTATTCGTTGATGCACCAATTCCAGTTGGTTCAATTGTTTTGGTACACCATTGGAACCTTGTAGTGCATGTATTTTAAATTGCCTTAATTTATAGAAAGTTTACCCTTTTGGATGCACCAAAAGACATATATTGATAAACTATTTTATTTGTCTGTAACATGGTTGAATTTTCTATTTGGTGTATAGACATTGTTCTAGAATATATGTGCGTTAAAAGTGCAACCTTCCAAAAAAAAACTCACAGCTCGGAGGTTACCTTCTATATTCTAAAGCTTTCTTGGGAAACTATGATAGTAAGTACTGTTTGGGCTCATCCAGGCATGTTTCACATAGTAATTCTGAGTACAATTGGGTATCCACATTACTTTAATGAAAGAGCACATCCATTGATAAATAACCAGAATACAATTTTTAACATCTAGTGAGCAATATTTCATGAAAAGTCAGGACAAGAACACATAAGCAACCATGAAATCAATTAATATATATTCCTCAAAAGGGTACAAGATGGGTCAGCCATTAGGGTACAAGATGGGTCAGCCATTAGGAAGTTATATTGTCACATATTCCGGTACCCTGATGATTATATCCTCATGAGCCTAAGCGGCCTTCTGATATAACTTCAGGTCAGGAGCATTGGATTTCAACGGTGACAGTGTTGAAATTTGACGTTCGGTTATTCCCTAGACTAACCATTTAGTATTATAGATAAGTTCAAGTAGAACGAATGTATTATGACGTCATTCCTTGTGACGTTCAATGTTTACATTTCTCAGCTGTGTTTACATTATGATTTCATAATTTAAACGTAAAGTTAACACATAATTTATATTTATATTTTATATAAGAAATGGTAGTCCAAGTTTTAAAAAAAGATTGGCATGTGAATGTGATATTAAATGGCGTCATATTATCAACCAATGAAAATGCTTATATCGGAGGTCCTGACCTGGTGTTATATTTGAAGTGAAGCTTGCGTCAATGAAAAATATTGCTCTAGGATACCAGGTTATATTGTCACATTAAGGGGAATGGTGGATTTACAATTGGTAGGGTTGGTTGATTGATGTAAATGGGTGCTTCATGTCTAGTGAGCAATATTTCATCTGTCAGATTTATTATCTGAACAAGCAAACACAATAAATTAACAAGAGAAAAATAGGATGGACCAATGACTGCCTTTGTAGCAGCTACAATCTGCCTACTTTATAGGAAACAATTTAGCTGGACACATATAAAACACTGTTTCAGCAGAGAACATTGCACTTTTCCAAAACGACATAAGAATTATTATTTCATGCATGTAAAAATACATATACTTTGTAGGAGGAGTTTAACCTGGAAGACAACTCATTGTATCATCTGTACTCCTGGGTTATCTTTAAAAGAAATTTTGTCATATGTATTGTTTGTTTATTTAAGGTTTAATGCCACTTTTAGTAATTGTTTAAGCTATTTCATGGCATCAGTTATATAGTGGAATGAAGCTGAAATACCTGGTGAAAACACCCACCATCAGGAAAACTGTCAATCCTTGTCAACAACCGGTAATGTTTGAGTTTAAAGGCAGACTGCACTTTGAAATCCATGGATAAGATGATATGGGACCATTGGCTTTTTGAAAATAATTGAAAAATTAAAACAAGTGACACAGGATAGACATTTTCAGGCAACTGAGCTAAAAATATAAGTGTTTAAAATTCTTTTCACTTTTCCTTTATTGAAAGTTTCAGTAAATAATTCAGATAACTTTATTTTTGTACTGCTTACAATGTGTGTATGGAACGGTCTCCGCATTGGTAATTATGACGTCAAAACCGTCTAAAGACGGTAGCCACACGATGAGGGTTAAGATAAGGCTGTTGTCACAATCTTTTTTAAGAAGTGCCAATCGGATGTGATGAAAGACCTATAAAATATGGTTTTAACACCTTTGGACATGTATGAACATATAATAATAATTTTGATATTTAAGAGACCAGTTTAGTTGAGAGATACATCACTATGTAAACTTTAAGATTGCTAACAATTTTAGTGGTTTAATTTCATTTTATTTATTGAAAGATTCAGTACATAGATCAAATAACTTTATTATCTGTACTAGTTATATTGTCCTTCTCCATCTGACCTATCTTATTTTGTTTCTTAGTATCACTTAAAGTCCCATCTTTCATGTCATCTGTGAATTCTACTTTGATATTTGTACTCATTTCTGTTACATCTGTGTCTTCAGCAGCCTCTGCTATTGTGTTTTGAGCGTCGATCTTCTTCAAATTGTTTTTAATTGATTGTTCAACGTTTTCTGGTAGCTGTCCTAACTTGTGCTAAATAAATAAAGATGTATAACAAAACAATGAAATCTCTAGTATTGTTATAAAGTAGTAATTTCCAGCAAATAATATACTAACATCTATTACTATTGCAAAGGCCTAAACAATTATTGATTAGCTGTGTAATAACTGACCCACCTAATTTCTGGCTATTTGATTCTTGTTTTAATTATGCCATTTGGTTGATACTGAATATAGATCACGCCAGTTACATAGAACGTGATCATAATGACATTTTGATTTAAATAAAAATACAATGTATATGAAATATCAGAATTGACTTGTTTCAATAAATGACTATCAGGTACAATTTCATATAAATTTAAGCCTGAAATGGAATAAGTAGTTTACTGGCCATTGCTTTCATAACATAATGAAACAGGTGAAATGGAATAAGTAATTTCCTGACCATTGTTTTCATAATATATTGAAACAGGCCTAGGATTATTAATTGGATTATTTGTGTACATTTTTAATAAAATAATATCTGACTAAGTACAAAGATAAAAAAGAAAATGTAAATAAATTCAATATCTAAAACTTGTATTTTACTGGCATAATGTATTATGTATGTTAAGTATTGGATTACGCAATATTGTGAATGATGTAATTTACTTGACTATGCTTTATCCAATAAAAAAATTTGAAGTTGAAAACTATCATCAATTCAACTTTAATTTTTACTGCACATGTTCAAAGCCTTCATACATCAATAAGGTCATCAGTTTCAGCAGCTTTTCTTTTGAAACATTCACTTTATTTTGTTATTTTTGGTAATATTTTTTATCTTTTGATAATTTCGGACTCAGTTCGTCACCATTTGGGACCAAATTATGCAACTTGACTTTTGTCACGAATGACTGGGCCATGTTTTCATCAATGTTTCCAACACGCTTTTATCAACAATAATTGTTATCACTGCCAAAGGCAAAAAAAAATGTAGATCAACCAGTATGGCACGTCGTTCTCGTCAAAAGTATGATTCAAAATATCATCACAAATTACACAATCAAAATTTTAAATTACGCACTCAAAATTAAAATATGCACTCCAAATTTTAAATTACGCACTCAAAATTAAAATATGCACTCAAAATGTTAAATTTCGCACTCAAAATTAAAATATGTACTCAAAATTTTATGAAAACACACTCAAAAGGTAAACTCAAAATTACGCACTCAAAACAGAAAACCTGTACACTCAAAATCGTGCGCATCTATTTACGCAAGACTTATAAATATGCATTAAATTGATTTGAATATTTCAATCCTGGTTTTTTTTAAGCTTGAAACGGGTCCCTGAAAAACAACAAACGAAACATTTTTTAATTTTTTTACCTCCTACCATTGGCCCTGTATCTCAGACTCATATTAAGTTACTATAGACTGTGATTTATTCCATTATTGAATTATGTTTTATGGTAAAACAAATAGTATTATCTACGGGTTTATCAAAATGCCTGTTTCGTTTCGTTTCTATTTCGTTTCTTATTTTACTGTAACCTGGGACATTTTCGGTATTCTCTGAATCCGAAGGTAATAAGGGGTTAAGGGGTGTAAAAGTTGCATTGTGTTTTCACACACATGTAACAAGGATTGAAAAAACTCAAGCAAATCTTCTGTGTCGTGGATTGACATTTGGATTTCAGCACTTCCGGTTCGCTTTAAAACTCAAAAACTACCCAGATCAAAGTTTATTTATTTATATCTTTATGAATATTTATGAGTTTTGCACGAAAACAATGCGCACAAATTTGAGTGCATAATTTTCAGTTTTGAGTGCATGAATTAAAATTTTGAGTGTGTAATTTCAATCTTCCTTTTGAGTGTGTTTTCGAAAATTTTGAGTCCATATTTTAATTTTTGAGTGCGTAATTTAAAATTTTGAGTGTGTAATTTGTGATGATTTTTTTAACCATACTTTTGACGAGAAGGGCGTGCAATAAACCAGGTCTTCAATGTACTTGATTATAAACTGAATAACCTTTTCTGTACCAAGCATATTACTGATCCCAAATTAATATGGAAAAACAACAATGAAACATAATTGAATAAAATATTTTCATTTACTAAAAGATGAATGCCTTTTTAATCAAAAATCAACTGGTAAATATCTTAATTACAATAAATGATTGAAGATTGTTACCTTAGTTACTTTCATAGCACATCCCTCTGGTAAATTTCTTTGAATGTATTCTAAAAATACACTAGCTGTAGACCCTGTCAGGTGCTTCAACTAAATAGAGACATTGACAATACATGTATTTATTACTGGTACTTATCATATAAGCATACACATTATCAAATTTTCATGTTTTTTTTATTCTGTTTACATTCAATTATAAATTGTATCTGTATTTCGCCTCACACAATGTGTACAGTATTTTAGTAATCAAAAATAAACTATGTAAAATGGAGTGATGAATTATATATGCATAAGTAGCGTTTAATATAATAATTATCACTATAAATAACAAATAAATTGCATGATTGCAACATATCGCTTTATGTACATAGGAAGGAAAGATCAACAACTACATTATTGAAATTCACAAAAGTAATTCCTAAAGTAGGCATGGCTAAAACTTGTTTAATAGCCAGTGACTATTATTCACCTACAAATAAACAGTCAATGCTCCTTGAGGACAATTGCAGTATAAATACTGTTAAATAATACATTGCTTTAAGTCCATAAATTATTCTCAGATTACCAAATATAACAACTAAAAGATAAATAAGTTTGTGAATTTTCATTCTATTTCTATTTATAATTTCTGAAAACACTGTATTTATAATGAAACATACATTCATTTATAAATTCCAAAAAAAAAAAAAAAAAAAATAGAATTAACTTAAGCTGTCTTGTGATCCCCAAATATTTGTTTGGTTATTAAAAATTGTATGTCATTGCAATTTATGTTACAACCTTATCACTAAAACTTGTAATCCTTCCAATTTAACGTTACAACCTATACGTAAAACTTGAAACCTACTAATAGTTTCCAGCACACACATTAAAACCAATTTTTTTCTAATTTAAATTATCCTCATTTATTTAAATTATTTGAAATCTGTCATTGTTCCTTTATGAATCCTATTTCTTTTGAAATTTTATTGGTCAGACTCCCAATAGTGTATATATTTATTTTATATGTATACTATTTATTGCCAAATTAGTAAATACTGAAACCAAATTCGGATGCAAATCATTAAAAAAGCATAACAATTGGATTGTCAACTGGTTTCAATTTCCGTCGTTTTTACATTAACGTTCCTTGACGGAAATGGTTAAGAGATGTTCCGATTATTTGAGATGTTCTGATATGTTCTGAACTATTGTCTACACAATTATTCGTGTAAACAACAATAGTTAAGAATTTAAAGAACTTGAATTTATTTAATCCCTTATATAGAATGTTTTTGGCGAAACCATACGTTATACGGGAGCAAGATTTACTAACTCTTCCAGACCACCTCTTAGTTAGAGGGGTTGGCACTGCTTATTGTTGTATGTTTTCAGTGTTTGTTGCATGTTGTGTTTGTGTGTGTTTTATGTTATCAGTGGCTTTGTAAATTCTTACTTGGATTTTTTTTTATTATTCCCCATTATCGTTTGATTTAAATTACACCTGGATGAAGGTAAGAATAAACAAGAAATATATTTTCGGTGTATTTTTATGTTACCTGCTGTTCTCTCCTCCCATTCATGACCTCAGTGGTGGATCCACGAATTCTCATAAAGGGCCATTCTGCAGGGGCTTTGGATACATTTTTAAAGAAAAAATATGGGGTTTTTTATTTGCTGCTTTGTGAGGGGCTGTCCCCTGACTCTCTTCTGGATCCTCCACTGGACATCACACCCATTTTGACCATAAGAAATACTGCAGATGTCACTAGGGAAGCAGAATGTACTTACCCTTCCTGAACACCAGATGTCACTAGTGAAGCAAGATGTACTCACCTTTCCTGAACACCAGATGTCACTAGTGAAGCAGAATGTACTCATCCTCCTGAACACCAGATGTCCCTAGTGAAGCAAGATGTACTCATCCTTCCTGAACACCAGATGTCACTAGTGAAGCAGAATGTACTCACCCTTCCTGAACACCAGATGTCACTAGTGAAGCAAGATGTACTCACCCTTCCTGAACACCAGATGTCACTAGTGAAGCAGAATGTACTCACCCTTCCTGAACACCAGATGTCACTAGTGAAGCAGGATGTACTTACCCTTCCTGAACACCAGATGTCACAAATGAAGCAGGATATACTCATATAGAGGTCAATATTATAATTACCTACTTTTCTTTAAAAGTAAGAAGTTCTTAGTCCAACAGATTTAACATGATATTAAATCTGTGATGTTTCTTCATTATTTACCTCTACGACTCTGTAATAAGTTCTGATTTCATACTGAACTTTTGCCAATCTACTTGAAAACACTGATTTATTAAGAGTACGTCTATCCATAATTCTAGGTGGATTAAATCTGAAAAAAAAGTTTTCATCAGGTGAAATATCTCCCTTATCCTCCAGAAATGGGTCTTTTTGGTATACTTTCTTCATGTACTGTATTATGGTTTGAAGGATCAACCTTATCTAGAAGAATGCTTGATTAAGTAATTGTAATGAAACTTTTTTCTCTAATTTCTGCATTATATTCAAACCGCTTTA
Source organism: Limnoperna fortunei (assembly GCA_944474755.1). Lineage (NCBI taxonomy): Eukaryota > Metazoa > Mollusca > Bivalvia > Mytilida > Modiolidae > Limnoperna > Limnoperna fortunei. Next base: position 85,677,503 of record OX104112.1, on the reverse strand, counting down.
CTGGTGTGGAAAAAATAGTTTGTGTCACGTGTGAAAATGTGGTTCTCATCTGTTGATTGCATTGGTTAAAAATAATAACATCATAAACATAAAAAATGTAAGGCATGTAAGATAATAGTACATCCAGAAGATACACTGGATTTCAGTTAATTCCATACCCGCAATTTCATATTTTTCTTAATTGCATAAGACTTTAAAACACCAAAATATTTCTTGTACTCTTCCTGTTAAAAAATTTCTGTTAATTGCATAAAGAATGTCTGTTTGATGCATAAAACTATCCAAAAATGGACTTGTAGTCAAAATACAATGACCTGTCAGGTATTTTCTACCTATTGGTCAACCAATTCCTAATTAAGATAACAGCTGTTTAGAAAACTGCTTTATTCTGTTTTCTTTAAAGCTCTTCATCAGTGATAGCTTGGACATTTAAAATGCAGCAACTCATGTGTGACTCGGGTAATTTTAAACTTACAAATACCACTGAACATCAAAAAAGCAGACAAACATTTGTAAACAATGCTAGATCCCTTTAGAAACAAAAATGGATGAGTTATTATGTAAAATTCCCATAGGAGGATTTGTAACAACTAAACAACAGAAGCATAGTATAAAACATGGACAGGTTATCATATCTAAATTTTTTCTACTGGATGTTCGTAATTAAAAGGTAAAATATGGAATAATAAAAAAATGCAAGCATAAAATCTGTTCCAAGGGGGTTTGGCATTTAGTATAAGTGGAATCCACTGTATTTTAAAATTTGAACAATATCCAATAATCCATAACCTGATGACAGGATCCATCTTTAATATTTCCCATGTATTTAGGGTTTTTTGTTCTTCAATGTTTACCAGTGAGTCTTTAAAATACTTGTAAGGAAACGCTAATAATCTAACATAACTTAATAATAGATATTCAACTTACATGCGGATATCTATATCCAATAATCTAGCAGCTGTAAAAACATATTTGGCATAGCTTTTCAATACTTGTAAATCATGACCTTTGACCTCGACACTGATAAGTCTGAACAGTTCATCAGGTTCATCTTCCACTTGACTCTGTAATTGTTAAATTTTTCAATAGCCTTTTTGTTTGTTCTTGGGGAAAAGAGCAGGTGTTGTCACCTGTTAGCCAAGAAGACTTTGTATCCTTTCACATAAAGCTCTGTATTATTATAACAGAAGGTTCACTTTATTTACAATCTTGTTTGGCCAAGTTTATCAACAAAATGCCAAGAGTCAGGGTTAAGGGTAATTCTAATATGACGTCCTGCTTTAGCTATGTAAACAAAGCCGTGTCAAAATTCCAATAAGTTTAGTTCGCACATGCGTAAACTGCGTGTTTAGTGTAAATGTAAAAACTGACTTACAAATGCCGTTTGTTATGTGTTATCCATAATTATCGTTATTGTTAATAATTTAGTTACTTTTAGTCTGAATTCTGAGATTTATATGATTTAAACTACTCCCGATACATTATATTTTTAACAATTCTACATTCGAATTAATATGACGTCACAATTAGAATTCCGACGTCATATTACGCTGAACTGAAAATTTCAAACTGGGACGATGCAATTTCGTTAAGATTTCTTAATATTTTTGTTTAAAAGGTACGTACATTCAATAAAATGACGAGAAAATATGTTTATGTCAATTTTATTTGCTTTAACATACTATTTTGTGATATATCGTGTTAGGTTCAAAACAACAATATTACCACTGAAAGCGTCCTCTTAGAACCGCTTCGAAATTTTAAAACATTTGTTAGACATATTAGAATCGAAATAGATTATTGCGAGCGGGCTTTATGGGAATTAGAACATGGTCAGACCTTATATTTGTCTTCATTTTATACCTCGCTATCGCTCGGTATAAAATATTGACAAATATAAGGTCTGACCATGTTCTAATTCCCATAAAGCCCGCTCGCAAAAATCTATTTCTTAATTGATGTCAATAGGTTCCCATAGAAACAGAGAGAAATTGCTGCTACATTTATAATGTGCTTCAAATTCAAGTACAGGTCATACATGTATATATCTTCAGACAGTGAATATTATTGAATTTTTGAGGTTGAAGATTCACTAGTTTTACATCAGCTTAATATGATAAAACATTTAATTATAGTATTCATTAACAATTCAAACTTCACACTTAGTAATTGTATAAAAATGCATTTCATCTCAACATGATATGTGTACAATTATCTCAATGAAACTTTACAACACTTTTCACAAAAAGTATCTTTTGATACATGTATATAACAAATGTATATACATGTAATTTTAAAACAACCAATTGCAAATTTGCTGATATTATCAATGGTAATGGTATATTTAAAGTTTGTAACTGATGTGTATGGTTACCTGAACAGACTTTGGTGAAACTACTAATTTAACGGTTTGAAGTATCATGATTTTGAACTGCTATATATCCCAATATATAAGGAAATCTTTCATGGAACTGGTATTTTGAAAAGCTCTTGCAATCAGCAATTAGGTTATACAAGTATGCAAGATTAGTCTAATGGAATGAGAAAAAATCTACAAATTGGTTGTTTCTTACAAAAACTAAAAATAGTGTAGATAGTTGATCCTTTCCATAAAGATGTATAAAACAAAGGCAATATATTTGTTGATTTATTTCTTTCCAGACAAAAATAAATCTGAACTGTCACTAATAATAATACTGTGTTACATAAGGGTTTATTGTATTGCTGGTAGGCAATGATGAAAAACAAAACTTTTATATGTGCAGTGATATGTGATGGAAATGGTAGACTCGTGGTAGATATACCAGTAGTTTGCAGCATTAGTGTAGCATGAGAGCAATATTTTATGCAAATTAAGTTATTTTTAACTGTTCATACAAACGAGAATACTTAAAACTGGAGTCACATGTACTTGTATTTATGTGTGATATAAGTTGAAACTCTACTGACCATTTCGTGTCATGGTAATAAACATAAGACTGAAAAACATAAATTGAGGTGTTTTTGTCAAATGATAAACTTTAAAACCTATTTTTTTCCTCACAATTGGTAATAGATTATATTTCCAGACATTGCCATTTTGTCACATATGATTAATTTAGTGACAATCTTTACCTGAGAGGATGTTGTCAAATATCTGTACTGTATACTAGACATTGGTCCAAATCTACAATGAACAATTTTAAATTAATATAGCGAATTACTTTACTTAAACAAAACAGCAGCTGTATACAAATGCTGGGTGATAACAGCTTCACTGTTATTCATTTTTATACTTTTATGACAGTGGTGGTAGAGTGGTTAAGTCAATTAGTCATCTACTATTAACCAGGTGGTCTGTCAACACTTAGTCTTACAGCAGACAGGGTGTGCTAGACTCAAATCTTTGTTGACAATTCCAAGGATTACACCTACCAGTTTCCTACTGTAAATCAGGAGTACTCTCCAGCATCCTACTCCAATAAAAACTGGATGCCACAATTGCTGAAAAATTGTTGAAGTGGCATTAAATAGTATTCAAACAAATAAACACAAGGAAACTTTTCAATACTGAACAAAGCTAAACTTTTGCTTGCTAGATGTTACATGGTAAATACTCATTTTTCTTTGCCAGAATAACCATTTAAACATTGGAAACATTTTAAATGGTGTGGCAGCCCTGGCTAGTTTGATATAAACTAATTGACAATGGCTCTGTAAATGACCTTTGACTGATGAGGGAGAGGAAATTAGTTCTTATTTTGATATTTGGCTGTGCCAAGTTGTAGCATAGGCAGTGGATTTATCATTCCATGGAATTTTGATATTAGAGCTATATTTTAAAAGCAGTTTCATACAGAATTGATAAATAAATTTATTTCTATAATTTGTTAAATGCATTGGTTATTTTTCAGCTGATTGTGAAAAGCGCATTTCTGGACTATTTTATGGGTGTTTGTGAGTTTCCTCGAGTACCCTTGGGGGTTTTAAAATTTGCGAACAAATTTTTTGACATGGCACCCCTAAAATTTAACGTGATATTGCTGAAATTATTTCTGTCGTTTTGAGGGGTCTCTCATTACTCAAGGAAACTTGGTGCCTAAGTTAGAGCAAAAAATGTTAATAGTTTCCCCTATACAAAATAATTAAGAGGCCGTTGTCAATTTGACTTTGATGTCATATTGATGCAAAACACAGTTTTACCTACATGTAACCATCATGGAGTCTGGGATGAAAAACCTGCTTGGTATGTGTATTTCTGTTCTCTATTTGAATGTTGTTACCATGGCAGCATGGCCTGTAAATCTAAAAAACAATATTAAAGAGATGTATGTTATCATATCAACTCAATATTTGTAAAGATGTAGACATAAACATCATACATAGAGTTATATACTAGTACATTATAATGTTCCTACAAAATGTACATCTTTTAGGGCTCACCCTAGGTCAAAATTATAGGGAAAAGTCAATTCTCTTTTATATGGCTGACATGGAGAAGCTGCATCCTGTTTGTTTAAAGTAACTGCCAAACTACTATTTTTAGAACGTTTCTATTATTGCAATACTCATTTCAACACTATCAGCATAGTATATTTGCAATCTCAGGCACCAAATTCATATCCGCTCCAGACATTTTCACAAGTTTATTTGCTCTGTACTGGTTTCCAGACATATTTTAATCCTACGCTATACCAAATAAAAGTTAAACAGATACCAGTTGAACTTTGTGGTGCGTAAACATAATAAACATGATGCAGTTTCAAAAATTAAAAGATTTCTTACCAAACTGGGAATCAATTTTGAAAGGCGACATCAGGCGATTCTACAAAATGAAAGGGGTGACTTCACTTTGCTTTTGAAGATGATCGAGGCATTGTTATGAACATGTAATGTTTATCTGGACAAATAATAAAATGTCCCATAAATATAAATAGGGTAGCATTACATTAAACCCAAAAATATTTTGTTTTCTAATCAATCACACTTCTCCTTGCACCAGCTGTGTTGAAATCAAACTGCTTTATGGGAAACAAATGTACAGAAATTATCAAGACACAGAGGTCAATATTCTTTCATTTGCAGTTTATATATTTATCAAAGAAAAAAAAAGAAATTTAATATATTTTGAAGAAACTTAAAGTTTCAAACCAATTTCAAAAAATAGAGTACAACAGAAAGAAATAAAACTCAATACTTCTTTTGTAAAGCAAAAACCTATAAATCTATGGGACTGACAATATCGATCGCTTTAATTTCAATTACTGATTTTTAAAACTTTAAAAGAATTTTGATGTTTTTTTTATATTTTTTAATAGGTCAAACATAGTCAAGATAAAAAAACTTTATTAAATTTAAAATGTATTTCTTTTAAAAACATAATTGCATAAGGTTTAATCAATAATTGGAATCTCTTTGTGCTAGATGCCAAGACGGTGTCATTTCTGCATTCTATTTTCATCTATTTATGGTCTTCTTTCCGACCAGGCTTTTGTAGATACTACACTAAATAGTGACTTAGGGGTCTTATATGCCATTAGTTATACTATACTAAATGTTAATGTCTATCTGACAGGTTTTTGCCTGACAAAATTAAAAACTGCTACTCGCGTTTGGTAGAGTTTATGGTACTTTGGTAAATCTCAGATTACACTTTTTGAAATACAACAATTATTTTCCACAGTTCAAATGCATTTTGAAATGCGGCTGAATTTTCATTTTGATAGATCAAATTTCCATAAAAGTCAGCCATTTTTGTCGCTATAAGAGGTCTAATGTTGTTTATGAACGTTCGTCTGCTTTTGTAACATACAATGGTATTCGGACAAACTGCGACCCTTTTCCACACTCAACTGCAGACAACATTAACCGAAGGATTTGAAATAGACAATGGAATTTTCCTAACGTACACTTCCGCTCAAAACAAGGTCAAAATTTAGTATTGAAAATCTCTGTATCAAAATGAAAATTCAGCCGCATTTGGGAACGCGGATTTACTGTGGAAAATAAGTGTTCACCTCAAAAAGTTTAATTTGAGATCTATAAGAGGATCATAAACTGGACCAAACAAGGTAGAAGTTTTATATTTTGTCAGGCAAACACCCATTAAAAAGACATGGTAAAGTTTAATATAGTCCCAGTGTAAAGCAATAAAATACTTTGACTTCAATGTGCAAAATTTAGTACTTCATTTAAAAATCGGATAATGGCAAATTTTAAGCCCCTAAAAAATGGTTATTACTTTTGAACCGCTCAACCGATTTCCGAAATTTTTTCTGCTTTATTCTTCATTTTGAAGTACTTTATAAACTGACCCATTTCCAGTTTTACATGATTTATCTCCCCTTCCTGTTAAAAAACTGCGGCTGTCATCACTAAAAGACTAGATAATATTGAAATAAAGATTTTTGATTGTTTTTGTATTGTTTGTCTATGCCAATTAAATTTTCATCTAATTAACCTTATAAGTAGTTGTTACTATAGCCATAGGCAACAGCTGAGTTTGAATACAACACGGATGTCACTGGTAAGCTTGTTTATTCAAGCTATAAAACAGCTGGAGTTCTACATGCAATTAGCATCAGGTAAATAGGGTAATGAACATTGGTTAATTAATTAACGATCACGTTTACACAGCAACCTGGGGGGTTGGTCTAAAAGCAGGACGGAGAAAAACAGGACGGGAAATTTTCTATATATAAATGGTCATAACTTTTGAAGTAATAAAGATATTAACAAACTTAAAACTGATTATTAAAGAAGAAATAATAAGCATTAAATTGAGATATAGATTTTTAAAAAATAATGAGTTTAAAGGCAAAAATTCTTGACAGGACAGGATTTGGTGTCATGAAAAATCGACTGAAAATTCATAGGGTAACCATCTTTGACGATAAATAATTTACATAAAAACTATTGTCTGTCAAGAAATGTTTATATATTGTTCAAGCTTAGAGAATACAGATTCTAAAAATATAAAGTTTTATGCATTTTGATAAAGGTAAAGTAGACAAATCTTGACAGGACGGGATTTCGTTCTGATTGACATACTGACATTTTTTTCTAGATTTCAAAGTTTGAGGCCTTGTATCTTTTTAAAAATACATGTCTGTCAAAAAATTTTTAGTTTCTGCTAAAGCTGAGATCATGTAGTTTACAAAAACATAAAGTTTGAATAAATCAAGTTTCCGTAAAGTGAAAAAATCTTGACAGGACGGGTTTTCGTTTCGATGTGAAAACGGCCATATTTGTAGCCATCCCTTTGAAAGTTCATTAATCCACACAAGAGTTAGCAAATATAAGCTTACCTTTTTTTAGAAATTTATATTCCAACAAATAATTTATCCTGTTAATTTACATTATGCTCTAGTATCACATAAATTCATAAAATGAAGCATAGATATTTTTTGAAAAACTAATTTGAAAGATAATATAATTTAATTAATCTAATTACTGGTGAGTACCGTTAACGATTGTTGTCTTAACAAATTACAATTAACTGTTTGATCTATTGCTGATATGACAGGTTGAACAGTTGTCAATTAAGGTGAATATTATTCATAGCATTACATATAAAGCAGGTAATAAAGGAGGTTAAAATTTAACATATCTTCTAAGAAACGAGATTGCTATATTTTACATGCTAAAAATCAATAATATACTTCTTAATAAATCGACACATTCCCTTTTGCATATACGAAGCTCATATTGATACTCTGGTAACCACTAATTCATTTTATCTGCATCAGAAAAACATAGGTATGCAAGTAACGTACATTTTCAACCAACAATTTTAGCTAAAAATGTGGTTTTGTTATTTTGGCTTGTTTCTAAAACGCTTCATTTGATGTTGAAAAAAAGATGTGAAGACAATCTCATATATATACTCTTAACGTCGAAAACTAGTTCATTCGTTTTCAACATTTGATAAAAAATTACACTTTAGTTTGGTCATTGCACTCTTTTATTGAGTTTGAGTGATCAATACAAACACAAACAAATGAGGTATATGTGTTGGACAGCATGTTTGAAAAACTGACAACTTCATTAGAAATACAATTATCACAAATGTATGCACATGGTAAAAAACGTCTCCTTATTAAACTTCCCCAGGTTCAAAAACAGACCAATTCGTTTGATTGTGGTTTATATGCTATTGCAAATGCTGTTGAGTTTTGTCTTACAGGTTTTGTGGGTGGTTTACATATTACATTTGAAGAAAAATACTTGAGGGAACATTTAATATCTTGTTTAGAGAAGGGCGAATTCATGTTGTTTCCGAAATCAGTTTGTGACAAAAAAGGTCGAGTGAAATCAAAGAATTCGGTTGTCGAAATGAATTGTGAATGTGGTTTGGCTGATGCAGTTGAAGATATGGTGGGTTGTGATTGGAAAAAGGGAATACAATTTTGTAATGTTTGGAAACATAAATCTTGTGCTGGTGTCATCAATAACTTAAATTGGTTCTGCTCAAAACGTAATTAATTAACATTCATCAATTTTACTTAAAATGTCTTTACAAAAATTGTTATATATTATATAAACAGTGTAATTACTTTTCATGTCTTTACAAAATTGTTAAATATTATATAAACATTGTAATTAGTTCTTATAACTAATTAACTGTGCTTGTTGAGTTGTTGATTCTTGTTATATTATTAAATAACCTTGTCAAAAAATGGCGTCTTCCATCCATAATGAAATCCGTCCTGTCAAGATTTTTTCACTTTACGGAAACTTGATTTATTCAAACTTTATGTTTTTGTAAACTACATGATCTCAGCTTTAGCAGAAACTAAAAAATTTTTGACAGACATGTATTTTTTAAAAGATACAAGGCCTCAAACTTTGAAATCTAGAAAAAAATGTCAGTATGTCAATCAGAACAAAATCCCGTCCTGTCAAGATTTTTCTACTTTACCTTTATCAAAATGCATAAAGCTTTATATTTTCAGAATCTGTATGCTCTAAGCTTGAATAATATATAAACATTTCTTGACAGACAATAGTTTTTATGTAAATTATTTATCGTCAAAGATGGTTACCCTATGAATTTTCGGTCGATTTTTCATGTCACCAAATCCCGTCCTGTCAAGAAGTTTTGCCTTTAAACTCATTATTTTTAAAAAAAAACTATATCTCAATTTAATGCTTATTATTTCTTCTTTAATAATAAGTTTTAAGTTTGTTAATATCTTTATTACTTCAAAAGTTATGACAATTTATATATAGAAAATTTTCTGTCCTGTTTTTCTCTGTCCTGCTTTTAGACCAACCCCAACCTTCCTCACTCAGATATTCACACCTGTCATTTAACTGAAACATGAAAATTTATCAAAGACAATTGTCCATTTCAACAGGACAAACTGCTGCTACCGCCGCAGTTTTTAGTACCGGAAGTGGACTATAGTTTTCGTTTTTAAATTGGAAAGACGTCAATTAACAAACCAATACAAATTTTTCATGATGTTCAGTTTTGGCTGACCTCCCTACCGCCTACGGCTACAGCTCAAGCTGTCAGTGTATACGCGTCAAGAAGCTTTATTATGCAAACCTTCCTGCTACACGACTTAGATATAAAAGTTTAATTACGTTTACTATTTTTCTTCCTTCTGTAATTCGAAGTATTCTACCCAGACACTTGTACATTTTTTGGTCTTGCTACTCAAGGGGGATAATTATTTGATTTGTAATATTCTGAACTAATACGATTGGAACTAGACATTTCCGGAATTTACTATTTGGCGTACTAGTCCAGAAGCATTATTTAAATATGAATTGCTAATGGTAACGTTTAGAGCAAAGTAATAAAGTTGGGATTTAACATATTAGGTTTAAAAAATATCGAGTGTTTTTCGTCCAGGCAGTAGCAGGTAATGTAACAAAACACTTTTTATAGATGTCAAGTTCATTTGTCTTCTGTTAGGGTTAATAACTTGGTGGGTTTTTTGTTTTGCGTTGTATATGTTCGTCTATATCCGGATGGGTCCATTGACTTTCTGCTATTGTTGTTCGGTAGGTTTCCTTTCTACTTTTCTTTTTAGTTAATTTGTGTGCTCTTAATTCATATTTTTTTCTGCTGATAGTTCAGCTACTATCAGTAAATTTTTTTCATAGGTACTGGCACGTGACTTTTTAAGACACGCATAAGCTTGCATAGCTTTTACCTGTAATGTTAAATGTATGGCATGTAATATCTATATTTATTCATAAAAAGCATAAACAAGATACATTTCATATCTTAAATAATCATACTTCTCTTGAACGATGTGGTTATGGTAGATTATCACATATAGAAACATATATCAACCCTAACGCATGAGTTCATGTGCATTATGACTATACAAAATGCTTATTATCTAAATAAATACACACTCAGGACAACCATATATATATGCGTTAAATGGAAAAAGCATGTTTCTCTACTAATTTCTGTTATTATTGTTTAACTCCTATACGAAGGAGCTTTTGATGCTTAGAGGGAGAAGGGAGGTTCACTTCAAATTTGCTGTACCTGTTATACTTTTTTAACCATTAGTCCAAAACTCTCTCGACTCCCCCCAAGCCCCCCCCCCCCCCCCCCCCCCCACTTTTCCATTTTTTCTATTTTAAGCCAACGTAGCTATGAAGGTAGTCAGGTGTCATGATTTGCACAATTTTGGTAGAGGACGTCCTAAAGATGATGTGTGCAATTTTTCAAAGCAATCCTTTCATTGGTTAAAGAGAAGATTTTTTAAAATCAAGTCAAATTGATTAAAAAAATGTTCATTAGGAGAATAATTCCTAAACGGTTCATCAGACAATCTTGACAATAAAGTCATTTTTGTAGCCCTCATGGAGCAGAACAATTAAACAATGCTAACTTTTTCTCTAGTTCTAATAATTTTCAAGATTTTGAGGCAAAAATGTCAAAAATATTCAATTTCGACAATTAAAGGGCAATAACTCCTATAAGGAGTCATCATACAGCTTCAACCCAATGGAATGTTTTGTAGAGCTTTTGATGCAGATGAAGGCATGTCTCTTCGGTTTTCCTGTATCTGTTATACTTTTTGAACTATAAGAAAACTAGAGGCTCCCAGGAGCCTGTATCGCTAGTATTCTAATAGATTTGATTCCAATTTTCAAGTATTTCTTCGTTTCCTATACCGCAGAAGTCACAAAAATCACAAGCAAATTAAACAATGGTAAACTATAATAATATTCAGTAGAAATCTCATATTAGTCTGTGCCATATGTTATCCAATGCCTATGACAAACATTCTATCTGCTACAGATTCCATTCGGTGCAGACTCCGAACTAAAGACTGCAGGCTAAGCTTGCAAGGCTTATTGTTGGATAGTAAGCTGAACATTTCAGGCTAAGTATGCAGGCATAATTTTAAGCATCATCATAGATTCTGGTTACCTTTTAATACCTTACTTGTGTTACTGTTATTTGCTTTAATTATGCTATGGTTTATGTATGTCGAATAGATTGTTGCTTGCAAGTGATTATATTTTATTTAAAAATGAAACCTTTTTATTTGAATCCTTTATAGAGGCTCCCAGGAGCCTGTATCGCTCACCTGAACCTGAAACCAAACAACCCTTTTTTATCCAGCTTTTCGTTGCTATAAGGAATTGCCTAACACTTCTGCAAAAATCATTAATGTTGACCTTTTAAGGGAAATAACTTCTATAAGGAGGAGCTTTTGATGCTTAGAGGGAGAAGGGAGGTTCACTTCAAATTTGCTGTACCTGTAATACTTTTTTAACTATCAGTCGAAAACTCTCACAAAAAAGTGAACTTATTAAGAAAACATATCTTAGAACATGTTATTTGTTGCAATCCTGACAGTTGAGGGTGCTCTGTTTTATTTGGTGTACCTGATCAGATTACCAGTTTTAGGGTATCTTGCTGTAACTGCTTTGATGCAGCAAAGGTATATTTATGATTTTGTTTTGGTGTAATCATTTAAAACAAAAGGAAAAAAATTTCTACACAGAAGTAAATGCAACGTTGCTTAAATTTGTGTTGCATTCATGACAGGGTAGTTTTTTTCAAAACAATATTTTCATACTTTTTAAAATGCAACATAATTTCTTTTTATATCTCTCAATAAGTTAACACATGAAACTTTGTAATAAACCAGAGGCTCTTAAGAGCCTGTATCGCTCACCTGATTTTATAGGCAATGAAGATGGCATTTCCCTGTTAAAGTAAGTCCTGTAATTTTCAATAAACTTTAAATAGGACCATCCAAACAATATTACTAGAAAGCTTTGTTTCATTGGTTAACCCCCTGTATAGAGAAGATTTTTTTTATTTGCCATTGGGTCCTATGTGAAACTAAGTCCTGCAGCGGTGGTGGCCATTTTGAATTTCCAATTGCCATAAAAAACATAAACTTTATAAAGGACCATCCAAACAATATTGCTAGTAAGTTTTTGTTTCCATTGATTAACCAGTTTCGGAGAAGAAGCCTTTTAATTGATTAAAAAGCTTTTTCCCATAGGGTCCTATGTTAAACTAAGTCCTGCGGTGGCCGCCATTTTGAATTTCCAATTGCCATAAAAAACATAAACTTTATAGAGGACCATCCAAACAATATTGCTAGTAAGTTTTTGTTTCCATTGATTAACCGGTTTCAGAGAAAAAGCCTTTTAATTGATTAACCGGTTTCAGAGAAAAAGCCTTTAAAAACTTTTTCCCATAGGGTCCTATGTTAAACTAAGTCCTGCGGTAGTGGCCATTTTGAATTTCCAATTGCCATAAAAAACAAACTTTAAAGAGGACCATCCAAACAGTATTGCTAGTAAGTTTTGTTTTGATTGGTTAAACGTTTTCAGAGAAGAAGCCCTTTTAAACTTTTTTCTCATAGGGTCGAATGTTAAACCAAGTCCTGCGGTGGTGGCCATTTTGAATTTCCGATTGGGATAAAAAAACATTAACTTTATAGAGGACCATCCAAACAATATTGCTAGTAAGTTTTCTTTCCATTGGTTGACCGGTTTCAGAAAAGAAGCCTTTCAAACTTTTTCCCATAGGGTCCTATGTTTAATTAAGTCCTGCGACGGCAGCCATTTTGAATTTCCAATTGCCATAAAAAACACAAACTTTATAGAGGACCATCCAAACAATATTGCTAGTAAGTTTTTGTTTCCATTGATTAACCGGTTTCAGAGAAGAAGCCTTTTAAAACTTTTTCCCATAGGGTTCTATGTTAAACTAAGTCCTGCGGTGGCCGCCATTTTGAATTTTCAATTCCCATCAAAAACACAAACTTTATAGAGGACCATCCAAACAATATTGCTAGTAAGTTTTGTTTTGATTGGTTAAACGGTTTCAGAGAAGAAGCCCTTTTTAACTTTTTTCCCATAGGATCCTATGTTAAACTAAGTCTTGAGGTGGCGGCCATATTGGTTTACCAATCAAAATAAAAAACACAAACTTTGTAAAGGTCCATCCAATGAACATTATGGCCAAGTTTGGTTTCAATTGGCCAAGTGGTTTCAGAGAAGAAGATTAAAATGTAAAAAGTTTACAGATGCCGCCGCCTCCACCGCCGACGCTGAGGACGCCGACGGACGCAAAGTGATAACAATAGCTCACATTACCCTTTGGGTCAGGTGAGCTAAAAACTGTATTTTGATGCCCTGTTCTAAAAATGTTATGTTGATTCAGGTATTTGTTGTTAATGGTTTTGTACCCAATGGAATGGAAATACGTTTTAAACATATCACAAATTAAATCCATATTACCCCTAACTGATGACAGTAGGGCATTTAATAGGATAATAAATAATACCCCACCACGTTGCACTGTTTTTAACATTCATGAACAGCTGGTCACGATAACAATCCATCTTGGCAGACCTTTTTTTTTCTTGACCTTGTGCCTATAAATAAAATTTCAAATTGGCACAACTCAAAAACTACAAATGGGATTGTGCTAAAAATTAAACTTGATCTTCATTTCATAGCACTTAACAGCTGTGCGCAGCAGTTTCAAGTTACTAGTATGATCTGTAAACCACCAACTTATGACAAAAAAAGTTTGAATTGGTCCAAGTCGAAAACTACAAATTGGATTGTGCGAAAAATTGAACATGATGTTCAATTTTAGTACTTAACAGCTGTGCAAAGTTATTTGATGGGTTTTCGTTATCATCTGGAAATAACCAACTGTTGATCAAAGATAAATTTGATTTGGCTTAAGTAAAAAACTACACATTGCATAGTGCTGAAAATCAAACTTGATCTTCATTTTGATGTACTGAACAGATGTGCAAAGTTTAAACAAAATCTGTTGATGTTTTTTCAAGTTACCATCTGGACAGCACTGAGGCACCAGAAAACTTCATGCAATTAATGTTACTTTCTGTGGAATAGTCTGATTTTGTAAATGAAAATAATAAATAAAAAATACCCGATAAATATTTTTAACAACTATTTTGACAAATTTTTATTATCAATAATCAAGTCAAAATTATTAACAAGGCCATCACATTAAATACTTGTAATATATAGGTATAAAGGTAAAACCTGCAAAAAAGGAAACCAGTCATTCTTGACTTCCAAATATGATTATGCATATGCATTATACGGAAACATGTTCTTAAATGTCAATGATTACAGTACAATGATACAGACAGCATTGTGTACATAAATAATGGTAGTTTGAATGTTTTTGTTGTACTGTTGCATGCTTTACAAATCCTGCCAAATATAAACTATGTTGACTTAATATAAATCATGTTAGGTTGTTGGCTGATCTGAGTTAAAGTGTAATGCTGTATAGTCTACACAGAGAATGGTTAATCTTAATTTCTATCAAATGAAATAAAAGGCAAAGGAGAGGAAATGGCAAAATAGTTTTACTGAAAATAAAAACAAAAGATGCAGCGTATGTTTCAATAATAATTTTCTTTGATAATGAAACCACTACAGTCGTGATGTAAATCTAATAGTCTAGCTAGTCAATACTACCAGCATCTGGATTACAAGGACAGACACAACAAATGGATCGAATTATTATTGTAAACTGGATCTTTTTTTTTTAAATCTATACAATCAACTAACAATAAAAACTCATTACTTGATGGAAAAAAAAACATAAAAAGGTGCAATACCTCCTTATAGATAATAACATTCTAATTTAAAATCTCAAAAACCAACAAAATAGAGATAAAATAAATTTCATTTTGTCCATTGACAAGCTGATATACAATAACTTGTAGAGGCATGTCAGGACATAAATCCATTATTAAACTTATTATCTATCACTAGCTATCACAGTGTGGAATGATTGGACACAATGAACCATTAAATGTGTACAATAGATTTGGATGGAATTGAACATTTAGACTTGCAATAAGTTCCAGTCTTCTCTTTACAAAATAGTCTGGTGCTACCCTAATACAGGAGTTTGGATTTAAAGCAACATCAACCTTACTAAAGATATACAACATCAAATCCTCAAGGACTGATGCAGTGTTAATAAAACATGATTAATTGTATTTATCAGCATCACAAGTCTCACACGTTTGTTTGTGTAAATGAGTTTTTAAGCAACTCGACACATTTTGATCATGGCATCCAGTTTTTACTGAAAGGAGGAAGCTAGTTTATCAAAGAAAAGAGGAAAGTAATCTTTAACAGGAAAACTGACACAGTCCATTTTATTTTAGGTTGGACTTGAGCATACCACACCCTATGTTGGACACAAACATACTTCAAAGTAAATAAGTATTAGGAGAATTCGTTTTAAGATTTTTGACTGTATACAAATACTACCCTTTTTTTTAAAACAGATTCATGATTGATAAATAAAACATAATTATGAAAAGGTACATTATAAAATGATTATTTTCTGTTTTCAAGTTCATAAGTTTGTTATAACATTACGGACATCTAATACACAATTTAAACATTAGCTTACACATGTCATGTCATTTAAGCAGCTTAATGTGTCTGATTAAGTCAGCTGATCATATCCAACACAAGACTGTTGAGCTGTAATGATCCATCCAATGAAAGTGACAGGAATCTCTCTGCTGCCTTTGCACTAACACTCCTCAGTGATGGCAGGCGTAGTAGAATTTTGCTGTAACGACGGGGATCATTTGGATAGTGTGAAGCTGTATACCACCTCAGTGATTCCAGTATTTTACCTTGCATTGATAGAATCTTTGGTTTGTCTTTCAATCCTGCTGCATCTTAAAATGGACAGGAAAAAGTTAGTACGCTCAATTTTATATCTTGTGTGGTAAACATGCATTCAAATCGTAAGCAAGTATAACAACAAAAGGCTTCCACAAGTAGTGTCTGTAATTTTGATTTAAAGCCTGGATAAAAAAGAGGACTTCTAATTATTATCAATACAATGTTGGTTCAACTGAGTCTACTAGTTTCTGAGTAAATATTTTTCATTAATTAATATTTTGTCAAAATAAAGCACACATGGTAGTGTAGATTTAAAAAAAAGAACAATACGTACTAAAGCAATTCTTCTCATGTGCTTTGAGATTAAATATGATATGGTTTTGTGAACTACAAAAAAGTGAAATCAGATATTGAAAGGATTTTCAATTTTTGGTGATTATCTTTACCAAGTTTGGTTTAAATTTTAAATTTACTGTATGGTTTATAGGAGATTTATGCTTTTTTTCAGAAAATACACTTAAATTTAGTATTCAGCAAATTCAAAACAAATTATAAATTGTTCAAAATTCAACATTTTTTATGAAGATTTCAGAATTTATAGCAACAGTTTAGTAAACTCCTACGTTCTAGTGGCCATGTCAGTTAAGAACTTAACAATAATTTGAATTTTTCCATTTGAAGTATACACCTGAGGATGATTTAGACCAACTTTGGTTCCAATAGCCACAGTGGTTTAACAAAATATTTTTTGAAAGGTTTACCCAAAACAGATGCAAATTTTACACTCCCCCAGTGGTATAAGGGGAGAATAATTTTTTACAGGTTTTCACAGATGACTGATGCAACATAAGTCAGTGAACCTTTAGTCCAAGTTAGATATTAGCAGTCTGGCAATCATTAGACAATGTTGTCCGAGTGCTTTTTTGTAACGATCTCCATGTATACAAAATTTATTTGAAAGTTATGTTGATCCACTTGATCTCAAAATTAGTTTGTGCATAGAGAAATGATTAATTTGATGTTTAGTTAGAAGAAATTTATAACAACAAGTAACAGGCCAATTGTTAAAATAATTGTAATAATTCTTTTACTTACCTTGCATACATAAAACATTCATAAAGATTAACCATTGTTATTTTGACATTTAATGGATAACGATAAATAATTTTATGCAAACAAACAGTTTATTTCTGTTTGATGAAAAAAAACTGCAGTGTATTTCTAATGACGACCTACATTCTGCACAAATCATCTGATTAAAGACATGTGACAACTAATTTCTAAGCTATACATAAAAACACAAATAGCAGATGTATTTGACTGTGTCCATCTGGATCTGTATGATTAACTGTATTTTAAATTAAACCATAACACTGGCAGCACTAGAGCTTGATTCCCATGAAAATATCAAAATTAAACCTAGTGTATCAATCCAATATCAAGCTTCATAACTGAGACACACAAAATAAGACAATATAAATGCATTTATTTTAAGTCAAACCATTTTCCTGGTAAGGAACACTTACAAACAATTCCAACCTACCAGGATATGTGAGAACTATTGCATTGACACAACAGAATTCTGTCAAATCTATGTCTATTTCCTTGAGTCTTGTAGCAAACTCTGTTGTAGCATTAATCAGTTCCTTTCCCCAGCCAACACCTTGTGCCAACTCTATAGGAACTACCAATCCTTCTGCAAATTTTATACAATTTGCTGTATCCATGGATCTACAGAAAATGACATAAAATTAGATTTTATTATGACAAAAGACTGTATGGCCAGAAAGAGGTTTGAAAGGTAATTATAGCGGTGGTACATGTCTGTACTCTGTAGATAAACTGTGAAGAAATTTATAAGAAAAATTTGCTTTATTTAATGAGTAGTCATTGTTGAAAAAAAGCCTGATAAATCAACACCACACCCTTGTCCTTTTTCATTTTTGTTTGGAATAACTCTATTGTGAGTTATTAAACCAAAAACATGATTTTCATGTTTGGTTTGTTTCTTTGAAAGTGCTTCACTTCAGTATTTTTTTTAGGTTTTTCATGGCATCCAGTTTAGATACACAGTGAAATCTACTGACTGTAAAAAAAAGGCCTTTGGCTGGATAGATATCATGTTTGGACAAGAAAAATGTTCATCAAACATTTATAAAGGTAGTTTTATAAACATTTTGTTTCAGACAAATTTTTTGTAATTTTTTTTTTTTAGATTTATTAAATTCCAAATTTCCACACATCTATGTATATTTAAAGATTCAATCCTACATACAAAATATTGTGCAATAATTCTATCTATAATAGTACTATGCAGTGAAATAGATGGATTATGAAATTTTTAGGATTTCTCAATATTTGTTTACATTTATCACTAAGAGATAAAAGCTGTTTCAATAAATAAACCTGGTGTATTTTGTAAGCATCATCTTTGGTATTACATACATGTATAAATATACCTGTATGATAAACGTAGAACATTTAATTCCATGAAAGCAGCCTTTAACAAAGCCATCTGATCATCTATACATAGTCCCTTAAATCCTGAAACAGAACTTTAGAACTACACCACTGCACAAACATATCAATAATATTACCATTCAATATGCACAATTAAACTTAACTGCTTAAAAAAAGCTGAAAAGTTAAA
This sequence comes from Limnoperna fortunei, assembly GCA_944474755.1. NCBI lineage: Eukaryota > Metazoa > Mollusca > Bivalvia > Mytilida > Modiolidae > Limnoperna > Limnoperna fortunei. The sequence continues at coordinate 85,658,728 of OX104112.1, read as the reverse complement.
GTCAAGCTATATATGCTGACCTTGTTTAAAATCTGATATTGAAAAATACACATTAAAAACTATTTGAATCTGCACATGCATCTGATTAGTTTTATAACAGGTATTTATAGATTAAGAAAACATTTGCACATGACATGTTAAGAAGAGGCCATGGGTGCTCTCCATCCTAGTAGATGAAATGTTTTAAATGCAATACTGTAGTGTGTAAAGTTTATAAAAATTTATCAAACCCAAGTTATACCCATTTTCAGTATCAGTAACACTTTCTATTTGAGGGCATAGTAGGTACAAGTTGTCTGGAATCTGCATGGTGTCCCTGTATGGACTATGTAAACCTGAAGCCTTGAATTGTAGTGTGAATGCAGTGTTAAAAAAATGGACTACATGTATTCTCTAATAAAAACTACATTTAGACATGCAGACAAAGAATAAACTTGTCAAAAGCTGTACCAGAACACTTGTTTTGTTTGTTTGTTTGATTAGTGTTTAACGCCACTTTCAGCACTTTTTCAGCTATATCATGGCGTCCAGTTTTTATTGGGAGAGGAAGCCGGAGTACCCGGAGAAAACTCCTGACCTGCGGTAGGAAAACTGGCACTCCTTGTCAATTAAGATTGGAGTCGAGTACACCCTGCCCACAGTGAGACTCGAACCCGCAACCTCAGTGTTGACACAGGGGTCACCACACTCTAAAAAAGTAGGGAGAAGTGACTTCTCCCTGGCAGACAAACAGGGAGAAGTCAGGCCTTGATAGGGAGACTTCAGGAGACACTAGGGAGAAGTCAGGGGGATCGTACAAATAATTAATTTCGCAGTAGTTACATACATTTTTCATTATTTACATCAATTTCCATGATTATTTCTCTTGTGTTTTAAAACTATAACACACTTAGATTCAGTTTTTTTCTTTCTTTTTCATTATTATTCATGGTATGCAATATCAAACAGCACATAACATTTATCATTAATCAAAGTTGTAATGATCCAAATTGCTTCATGGGACACCCATCTACAGAACTTATCATGATGTCAATAATTACTATACATCTTTATTCTTTCAAGTGAAGCTCAAATATTTATCAAAGAAAATTGTTAAAGTACAATACTCTTTGAAAGAACTAAAGTTTGAAACCAATTAAAAGTGTTTGTTTATCAAAAATATTACGATTTTTCATTATGGGCCGTTGTACATTACTTTTCTTCGTTGTTCACTTCCGGTAATTAGTCACATCCGGTAAATAAACAAATGGCGCGTAATACATTTGAAAGACGGAAATCGTTTGAAAATATGTTAAATACGCATATTGTTTGCCGTTTTTTATTGGAATTACACATTTACTGATAAATTGGTAGTCAGGTTGAAGTATTTGGACAAGATTTACAAGTATCTTATGTGAACCATCGGGTGACTTAAGGGAAATGACAGGGCGACTTCGACTTCGCTTTTGAGGCGCATTAGGGCGACTTCAGGTCCTAGTAGGGTGACTTTGTCACCCACTTCGCCCAGTGTGGTGAGCCCTGTTGACATACCACGTAATCAATAGTAGACGAACTACCTTAACCACTCGGCCACCGAGGCCCCCAGAACACTTGTAAAAAATCTACCCCACTACCTCACTAAAAGCATAAAATTGGTTTATTCTATGACTTACTTACTAACATAAACATACTGGTTATAAAACTGTGTTATCCTGTATGTACTTACCTGGTACCTTTTTGGCCCAGTCAATTATAAACTTCAGTTCTGCATAACCATGCTGCATAATCTGATTAATATCAATATACTCTGAATCCAGGTTTCCTATAAATAAATGTGTGATAAGGGATTCTGTGAGAGGTTTAAAGGTTTAAATAACATAAACTAAGTATAGAACTTCTGTTACAGCGAACTGGAGCCTTTCCATAATAGTATGTATCTTCTTTCTCGATGAATAGCACTTCATTCTAACAAAAAATCTACATTTTTTAAACAAAACATAGTATTGTCATACACCCAAACTAGTTTTACATTTCTAACATAAATAATAAAAATAAAATGTACAAGGTCAACACTATGTGTAACAAAACACAATATGGGATAACTGGGGGTATATAAAAAAACAGACAAAAGTATATGATTATATCATATTATCATGAAAGGCTGGTCTAAAAAAGAAGATTCAAATGAATTCATTAGTATAATGAAAAATTCAATCTTATTATATAAAAAATATATATATAATGAAATTAAAAGTATACCACTATCAAACTTGGGAATAAGATCTGGTTTGGCTTGTACCAATCCTGTAATAAGGTAGTCATCTTCCTGTTCTGTGTTTTCTGGTATAATATTAAGTGTGCCATCGGGATTAATCAAACCATGTATATCCTCTAATCTCTGCCTCTTGTTCCTGTTTTTACCACCAGGTGATCTGTCATCACGTACAGCTGAACATAAAAAACTTTGTGAATCAATAGTACGGTACAATGTATAAAAGTCTTCTTTTCAGAAACTGCATAGATAACTGCTGTTTGCATGTTTTGAGATTTATGACACTTTCAGCAATTTGCAGTTTTTCAAATACACTCCATGAACACCTGATTTTTAATGGCATTCATATGGAAACAACCAAAAGTGTCTTCAATGAACAGGTGCCCTTTACATACTAGACAAGTTCAAAATAACATAACGGTATATTATGCATTAAGGATGAAAAAAGACACTTTCTTTTATAGACAGTAAATTTTTACAGAGATGTGTCCTTAATGTAATAAAAACATACCCTCTTTCTTCATTCCAGCCTCCAAACATTTCTGAAATCTGCAATGCTGACAGTTGTTTCTTGTAAACTTGCTAACGTTACAATTGCCTGAACCTTTACATGTGTATGTAAGGAACTTCTGAACAGTTCGTTTGAAGAACCCTTTACAACCTTCACATGAAAAGACAGAGTAGTGGTACCCTGATCCTTTATCCCCACACACCAGACATGGAGCTGCTGTATCCTGGTATTGTGAAGAATGTCCACCATCTGAATGGTCGACCGTTGTAGACACCTATTTCACCAAAATATTGATAACTTAACTATCATGACATGACAGATAAACAACTGTATACGGGTCACCCAGAAAAGTTTCTAAATCAATAAATGCTTACATATTTAGTGAACACAATGTACTTATAACTCTGGAATGACTAAATATACTTGTCTCAAAAACAATCAATGGAAGCATTCTTTCATTGCAACAAATATTCCAAGCAAGCATCAAATATGTTATCATAGAACAAGTGCACAGACAGCTTTGGGCCATACATACAGGCACATAATCTTAAAATCATATGTAAATCCTTCCTTACTAAATTGTTGGTTTGGCCCAAATTCTATATTCAAGACTACCAATTATCTTTACAGAATACAGCTTCTTTGAAAGTACAGCAAGCAGCTCAGGCAGTCATGTCATGGTCTTGAAAAGTATCATTTGTGTTTATACTCAATGCTAGTATTTTGAAATACATACTAGTAGATATTTCATTCAACAATATTCTCACAACAATAAAACTTAGCAAAATATACATATAAATACTTGTGGTGGAGGAGATATCTGATTTCCCAACATCTGGTCTCCAATATACAGAGTGCCTGTGGAATCTGTAGTGTCTCCTATCGAGTCCCTGATATCTGTTGAAGACATTTGAGGCTGTTCTACTGATGGTGATAACTGACCAATTATTGAAGAAGACACCCGAGTTGAAGATAAACCAGGGTGTGAAGTTAGAGTTTCTGACCGGTAAACATCTTGTTGTGTTGACCGTTCATCAGAATACATCTGTTAAATACAAAACATCATCTGATTGCTATTATTAACAAATGATATTGTTATACCTACTGAATTGACAACACAAATTTAATGTTTAATATAATGGTTTTTTCAATTAATAATTTGACTTTGATGACACTAGATGGAATCAAAGGCAGCCTACAGATAACTGCCCTACCATAAACCCAGGGTTCTCACTAGGATTTTTTTTATGCTTAACGAGTCCATAGAATAGAAGAGCTCAGACTATTAGCCAAGTACACTTCCATTATAAGGTTTAGCTATTGTGAAACCATGAACCATGGGGCGTGTTTGCAGACAAGTAAAATGACATAAATTTTTAATGTTTCTATATTAACATACATGTCCTCAGGGGTTGAAAATTCCTAAAGCCTGACGCCCGGGGCTTAAAAAACTGAAACCTTGAGCTTGTCGATTTTCTATGAAAAAAGCCCATCGGGCTCGACCTTTCTTAAAAAAAATAAATTTTTTTTATTTTCATAATGTTTCTTAAAGTGTATATGGTCAAAATTGTCCTATAAATACCCATAAATCTATTTTAAGATCCTAAAGCAAATCGATTTTGATTTTTAATTTATGACAGATCTTAATCTTCCCGGCACTTAAGCAATGTAGATCAATAACAATTCAAGTTAGTTTCCTTTTCCTGTACAAAATATCCCCCAATTAATTTTGGTTACGAATTCTAGATGTCGTTGTTAAACTTTAACTTTATGGTTAAGAAAACAGAAAAAGGAAAGGGGATGAGGAGTCAGAATCATCCGAAAAATGAGGTCAAATAATGATCTAATCCCCCACAAAATAAAAACTGCAAATATGAACGAGAAAAAAAAAAAAAGGACATTCTTACCATCATGGATGGACACATTTCCCTGGGTTGAGTTCGATGACAATGCCCAAGAAATGTATTGTAAATATTGTAGAAAATACCCCCCCCCCCCCCCCTCAGACAGAAAGGGGGACAAAAATTTACGAATTGATCCCCTTAAGATGCACCAGAAACATGCTGAACTTTCTGCAAAACAATAATATGGTACACTTTAATTAATACAAACATAACAAATAATAATAATTTTTTGGGCTTCGTTAATTAATGTTGGGGCTTAGGGTTTCAAAGTTAAAAAGCCCAGGGCTTAGGCTTGCCCAAAAAATATTCAACCCCAGGTCCTTATCCCAGTTCTCTTGTGCATGTTGTAATAAAAAAGTGTTTATATTTCATCACTGATATTAGTACTACAACCATCTTTATATAAGTAAAAAAAGTTGTGTGACTAAAAATCTAGCATAATATATTAGCAACCTTTTTTCTGACTGAGAATCATTCATGCATGAATATTTAACTACTATCTAGTAAATAAAAATCTTCCAAATGCTTGGTGGTCCCCCTCCCCCTTTTACATTTAATGAACTCATGCTTAAAGCTGATACCAAAATTTTACTTTTATTCTAGGATCCTGAAATTTTTTTGTCTCCACATTTCGTATACGTTTTCTTCTCCACAGAATTAATTTGTGTTTCTTCTCCACAGAATAAATTTGTGTTTGACCGTTGTTTACAGTTCCATACGAAAAAATAACGAAATATGCACCGTGGAACACACAAATATATTGCAGGAAGATTTATTGCGCAAAAAATGAGATAATGGCTAATTTCAGTAACTAAAAACTTGTCGTTGATTTCATAACTTCTTACGACTGAAGTGACCAGTAGAAGGAACATTGTCAGAACAATATCAACATTTCTAGGATTTATAATAGCGATCAGTCATCTCAGTTTATTTAAATAATAAGAATATGTTTTTTTTATCCAAAATGATTTAATACACGATTACTGTGCACAGAATATTCATTTGTGTGTATCCATTACATAATACACACTAGTGCATATGCACAGTTAAACTTTTAACCACACATCTCCAAATTGATATTTTTTCTTAGAAATAATGCATGGAAATGTTTACTTAATCTTTATCTACCCACATTCTAAATATCAAAAGCCTACCTCAAAATATAAAAAAGTTACAACTCGGACATGAATTTGTCATTTAGAAAGCAATAATGACCCCTTAAGGTCAAAGCTCAAGGTCACAGGTCAACAACCAAGGTATGGGACACATCACTTTGAAATTATCTACCCACATTCCAAATATCAAAAGGATATCTTCAGCCCGGACATGAATTTGTCATACAGAAAGCAATAATGTGACCTTAAGGTCAAAGTTCAAGGCCAAAGGTTATCAACCATGGTATGCGACACATCGCCTTGATATTATCTACCTACATTCCAAATATCAAAAGCCAACATCAAAAGATAAAAAGTTACAGCCCAGACACATTTAGTTCGGATGGGCAAACAAACTGATCACTATAGAGCGCCCTAATAATGATCAGGAAAAAAGAGAGACTATATAAAGCTGCAATGAACTACCAGACAGAGGAAAACTGGGTAAAGTTTAAGGAATTCAGGTCTAAAGTGAAGACTGAGTTAGACAAAGCACACAGAAAGTACATCACAGACATGCTTGAAGTCAGTATTTCCAACACAATGCTTGAAGTCAGCAATCCCAACAACAACCACACTGATGATGGAGATGTAAATAATAATAGAATAGGCAGAAAGTACTGGAAATACATTCAGTCCAAAAGACGAGAAACAGTTGGAGTATCAACATTAAAGGTAAATGTAGATGGCAAACATATCGAAGATAGCAAGGGAGAAACAGAGGCATTGAATGATCAATTCAAATCAGTATTTACCAAAGAAGACCTTGAAAATTTCTGTGATATAGAAGACTTACGAGTACCAGATATAGAAGAACTTGTAATATCAACATCAGGGATACATTGAAGGGAATAAATCCAGGGAAGGCTAACAGACCAGACAAAATATCATCTAGAATATTAAAGGAAACTGCAGAAGCTATATCACCACACTTACAATTAATCTTCAGCGAATCTATCAAAGATAACCAATGCAAGTACCGAAGGACTGGACAACAACAAATATTTCAGCTTTATATTCAAGAAAGGAGATCAAAGTCAACCTGTGAATTATAGACCAGTGTCACTGACATGTAAGATCTTGGAACATATTATATTCAAGCATTTGACACTGTTCTACACCAGCGACTATTGAAAAACTAAAATCATATAGCATTCGTGGCAATATACTCCATTGGATTGAATTCTGGCTTACCAACCATGAACAACAAGTTACACTGGAAGGAGAAAACTCTACTACAGCAAACATGGCAAAAGTGACATCAGGTATTCCCCAAGGAACCATACAAGGTCCACTGATGTTCCTTCTCTACATCAACGACATTGGGAACAATATAAAGTCAAAGATCAGACTTTTCGCTGATGATAGTCTATTATACTAGTACCTGACAATCGCTGCATGCAACTCCAACAAGACCTCAACAAAATGATTAAATGGACAAAAGACTGGCAGATGATATTCAACCCCTTGACGTGCTACGTCCTTAAAATATCAAACAAAAAGACCACAGTGGACTTCAACTACACCATAGATGGCCACATACCGGTACTTGAAACTGTCACATCAAATCCATACCTGGGTGTCGAACTTACCAACAACATGTCATGGTATAAACAAGTGCAGAAGGTTGTATCAAAGGGAAATAGAGCTCCGTCTTTCATAAGGAGAAACCTAGGATCTTATCCAGAGGAGGTGAAAAAGCAAGCATATTTTGTATGACCACACCTAGAATATGTCAGCTGTGCATGGGACCCCAATCTCAAGAACAATATCGACCAAATAGAGATGGTCCAACGCCATGCAGGTAGATTTATTAAAAGGAATTATTAAAGAAAGCCTGGGACAGTAACAGCAATCCTTTAACAGCTTAATTAACTTACCACCTTTAGAAACGAAAAGAAAAATATCCAGAATACTAGTAACTCTCTTACACAAGGCAATCCATGACAACATAGCGATACATATTCCATCATACATTCTAAAACCCACTAGAACATCAAGACACTACCACCAGGACAGATACATTCAACCTAGAACACACAAATAAGTATATCGTAACAGCTTTTTCCAACGCACCATCAGGGAATGGAACCATCTACCAGATGAACTAATGGACATTCAGAGCAGTGATGAATTTAAGACCAGACTCACCAAACTCCTGCTCAACAACTAGAAGTACATACATCAGAACAGACTATTTTAAAGCCGCACTGTATATATACATACTGATAATTTATTGTAAGAAGCAACCATGTTGGAGATGATGTCAAATTTATCCATACTTGAGTGATGGGTTACTAACCTTTTTCAAGTTATAGACATTGATGTAGTCTGCTTAGATTACTTTGAAACTTTTAGCTTAGTTGTAGCCTGCTTTTTGTTCTTATACAAAACTTTCTTGCTCCACTTTTTTACCATGTGTTGCCTGCAAGATCGGCAATTGTCTTATGTGTTTTGATAGTATTTATTTTGACTTATAATGCATGTCTTGTACACCTACATTTGTATGTCTGTGTCAGTCTATTGTCTCTGTATTGTACCTTATGTTTACTACTAGTATGTAGTCTGTGCCAGCTTATGTATTGTATGTACTTGTATGATTATTATGTATGTTACATGTAGTTGCTTGTTATGTCGGTTTTAAAAGCTCTACAGAGTTTATGTTTGTTGTTACATATGTCACAGATTTTAAATAAAATTTACTTATCTTGACTTGACTATGTTATACTAGTACCTGTCACTGACTGGTATTTTTAAGTGAATCCGGGTCCGTTAGCTCTAACATGTTTGCCCTATTTCCTTTTTGCCCCCAGTCCATTTGCCCTATTTTTGGTACATGTATTACTCCCCAGGCCCTTTAACAGTGACACTAAACTATTTCCTGTTGTATTGTTTAACTGATTAAAGCTGTGGACAATATTTTCCGTTAATTAGTACCTCCGGTAATGTTTACCTGGACAGGTGTAAACATCTGTGCTCGCTAGACAAAATTGCCAGTGAGTCACTGTTAGATTCATTCATAAATAAATAACCATACTGATTTCTTATCTCTTCACTTTTAATACAAAAATTGTAATAAAATTAGACAAATTTAGCTTAATTTTGAATCATTTCATGTGGATACTGTAATTGGAGTTAATACTTCATTTCCCTCAAGTTCCCCCATAAATCTGCATTAAAATGTACGCCGATAAATTTTGACCAAAAAACAGCAAGCACATGTACCAGTCCAGAGTTGCTTCCTTCATAAGTGCTTATTATGCAGTATACATTCATTTTGTGTTCTTGGTGTAGTATTTCGACCATCAACTGCTACTAGTATCTAAACATTTTAAAAATATTTTTAACAAAATCAAAGAATTAATATATAAATTTTAAACCCATAAATGTAAATTTTGCAGAAAATAATGGATATTATTACTCTTTTAAATGAGAAACCAAATTTATTGACACCCAGTTTTTTTGTGAAAGATTGATTACAGAACTTTTAAATGTGTTGGACTGTGTCTAGAAGTGAATTATAATTGAAAACTAGGACCAAGTGTTGAATAACACACTCAAATAAATGTGTATGTATGTGTTTAATAAAGACGGTAGGGCAAACGGACCCTTGCCACTAATGGCACTATACAGGTTACATGCGTGTGTGTAAAAAAGGTCACATGATCCATATGAACAAATCGATTTCAAATGGTAGCTGAGCTATCCTAAGAAAATATATAAAAAATATATATAATATAAAAGTAGACAAAAATAATTTTGACATTGATAAAATTAAAGTGCTTATTTTTTAAATTACTACAAAAATGCCAGACACATTTTTTTTTCTATTGAAATTGAGTTTTGTGATGTCACCAACACATAAGATAAGACGTCACGGCCCCAATAGAATGTAGAGGCACTGTTATGGGGCTCTGAAGTAACGACTTGAACAATGTGCGATGCTCGCATTTAGGCTGCGCCTACATTCATATTAAAATATGACTTTCTGTCATGGCGGCGCCAATGCTTTTTAAGTTCTCCAGATAATTATTGATTTTTTATATGATGTTGGGAAGTACATGTATAACACATAAAAACTATTAATATACAATTATACCATGGCTAGACACATAAAACAACCATCCAAATTAAGTGACTGCCTCACAGGTGTTGATCTAGACAGTGCACTAGACGACATAGTTAATCATGACATAAGAAATCCCCCAAGTGCACAAACAATGTGATGGCAGAACCAACAATATTACATTTCATACAAATTATAGTGACAAATGGAAGCAAGTACTTCAAAGCTTCTTTGATGACACTGTTATTCTAAAAGACGGTGCTACAGTGAAGGTGCACTGCAAGGGAGCTAATCCGGAAGAAAAACTTAACATAAAATTTAACTTCTACAAGACTGGTGCAGTTACCATTCAAGGACCAAAATGCGCAACATTCAAAGAATTATTCCCGTCTCGCATGCGAGACGGGATAAATAATCAAAAGCTAAACAGCGGAAACCAGTCGTATCTCAAGGATAACAGATAAACAATGCTGTGTCTTGATTGGCTGCTAAATCGGGAGATAGTTGCCGATTGGAAAACAAATAAGCAGAGCTAAGTTAGGGATCAAAACCCGGCATAATTACGGGGCGGTAGCAATCATAATAGGCTAAATCGGGAGACAGCTGCCGATTGGCCAACTGTCTTGTCTTGTTCAGGTAACTACCGCCGTTAGTCGGCGCACTCTATCCTCTGGTAGATATATGTGGTGCACATCATTGCATGTGTATGGTGCATATAGTCACAGTTAGAATACGAATAGTTGACGGAGTCAGGTGAACATTTATGTACAGTGTATATTTGGGTTATAATACAGTTAAGCATCCACATAAGTTATTTAAATGCAGAGTTATTAAACTCTGTCTACAATTACTACTTTATCGTAAAAGCACTAAAAGCACTAAAAGGCAAGAAGCAGCATTATACGTAAAATATCAGGCACTAGTCATAAATGCACTAAAATGTTCAAATATTGTTAATCTAAAATTTTACTTTCTGATATAAAAAAAGGCATGTATAGCGGTTTCTAAAACTATAAAAGCTGCTAAAACACGATGCTTAAGTTAAAACGATAAGATGCACTTGGTCAAGCGTGGAGTCAAAATAAAATTCATAGATATATATATACAAGAAGGGTATCATCACTATTGCATTTTTTCTATTAAAAACACTAAAAGCATCAGATTATACATAGTTTATATATTTATAGAATCCTGCCCCCCTCCTTTAACTGTCTCATCCTTTCCATATGTAGGTTATAGCACATGCTCCTGGTTAGTTCCTCCAGCTCTATATAACCTTGTTTTTTCAGCTTACTGATATACGGCATCTGTTGGTTTGTACAGTCCAGTATGAGTTGAAGTAGGTTGTTTTGGGTGATAAACACTTGGTAAACATCGTTTCTGAGGTTATCTAGGTAGCTTTTGATATTTCGGAGATGCCTTATCCGAACGTTTTCCAGCTTTGGACACTTGAGAATAAAATGTTGTAGATCATCTGGCTCATCTCCGCATAGGCAGCATATAGTTTTATAACTATCTCCATACTTTTTTCTTGTTGTATTAAACAGGTATGTTTGAGTTACAAGCTGATCTTGTGGCGAAATCCAAACTAACACGGAATCAGGTTTCTAACTTTTATTAACTGCAAACTTCTATTTACAATATGTACAACTACTTTCCCTTTCAACAATACCACATTGGATAACTGCTATTGTCACTGTCTAATCTTACAACTATTACTTGTACTTAAACTTAAACTTGAACTCCTATAAATGTTACAACTATTTTATAAAGAATATTGTAGAAAGTTCTTTTTCAAGTAGTTTCTATAATTATCTAAATCTTTCTTATCTAATAATAGTAACATGTAAATTCCAGAAGCTTCCAGATAAACAATAGTACAATCAACTAATTTCTAGAATAAACCATAACATCCTTGTTCTAAACAAATTATATAACAATATTAATAATATGGCATAATTAAAAAATAATCACAAGTAAAAATAATTACAATTGTTCATGTAATATCGTGAATACAGTTCGCGACAGATCTTGACTTCTTCTATGTACATTTTCTGCGCCTTCCCAAATATTATGTGGTTGTGACATCGGGTTTTTCTATAATTGGAGGTATTAAAGGGTTGACTTCTTATAATATATAGCTATATCTTCCTCACATTGTTGAGACCATGCAGTATAGCCCCGTGCGGGATCCGGGTGGCTAAAAGAATAGACCGCAGTCGCGCTAGCTTGTCGTAAGAGGCGACTAAATAGCGCCCAGTACCCTGACCGGCGTGTCAGGTCGGTTTGCCTAAAGACCGACTGGGATGTGTGCCCCAGGTGGTTGAATGGGGTACCCCTGGCAAGCTGGGGTTGTCAGGCCATAATACGGAAAACCTGACCGCAAACCATATTAGTGCACCGTGTTGGGAAAAATGCCACGTTCCTCGCACGTTAAAGAACGCTGCTGTAGTATTCGCTATGAGTAGGGATTTCGATCCCGCTACAGGAGGCTAAATTGCCCGACCCTATCCATCCTCCCATTTGCCAGTGGCAATCTAAAATCCGTTACCCCTATTTTTCCTTGTGTCCCATCCCATTTTCATTCATCATCATTTCATGTTCATTTTATCATCCATTTCATGTTCATCGCCTGAATATAGCTGAAATATTGCTGCTCGGGCGTTAAACACCATTAATCAATCAACCATGCAGTATAATTTTTTTGCCTTCCTTACTTCTTTTTTCCACGCCTTTTTTGATCTAGGGTTTTTCATTAGTTCATGTATTGTCTCCATTCCATATTTCTCTAAAACTAGTTCAGCCCTTTCTGTAAAAAGTTCGTTGCTATTTCTGTTGAAGCAATGTTGTCTAATTAAGATATTATACTCTGCTGATGATGGGCATCTGATTATATTCTTAAGGAGTGACAGTATATTATTAAGATCTATATACATCTGTATTGGAATTGCACCAACGAATAGGTAAACTGCAGTATTTGAGGTTTTGTTTGGAAGGCCTCAAGATTTTCCTCTGCATCTTTTCTAGTTGTGTTCTATTTCATATTGCCTACATTTTATTATCTCAAGCCCATATATCATCCTGCTAGTCCAAACCAAACTTAAAATATTCAACAAATAAGCAGAGCTAAGTTAGGGATGAAAACCCCGCATGACATTGCGGTGGCAATAATAATAGGCCGACCGCCGTTCGTTGCCACTCGAGAAAAGCCGAGCGATCACGAATCGGTTACGATAAAAAAAGAAAAAAAAATGCAAGATAATGGGAATTTAACTGTTTTAAAGGGAAAGTCGCATTGATTTGTGTGTGTTTATCATAAAATGTGTATCATAAAACTTAAACGGAGAAAAACGGAAAAACAAGTGAGAAAAGGAGAGCAATTTTAATCTTTTCCTGCTTACTGACAAGGTTCACATCAGCTATCTTACCGCGTAGAATGATGCATCTAGAGATGCTTAGCATAGTGCATGCTTCATATGCTGACTGACCTATATTTTGCGGTTGCCTGATTTGGCTATCTAAACATTGTGTACTTATAATGAAGTGATGTTAATAATAACAATACATAATAACATTAAAAAACAGTACGTATTTTTGTCCACGAAAAATAAAGCTTAGAGACGGCTAGCTTTTTAGGAAAGCTAATACTTGTACTTTGAAAACCTCAATGAACTTGTTAATAAATCTGAACAAAACAATATTGAACATTCTCATCAAACAAATCCCAAACAATTAATAGAAAATCTAGACTCTCAGGATACAGGGGGAATCCAAGATACTACCCTTAACGAACCTACAAAACATCACGGCATTTCTGAAAACTTGACATCAACCCCAAAACAATGTATAACCCCATCACCAAGACTTAAAGCTCGAATAGCAGAGCGACAGGACACATTGGCTGCAAAATTATCCAACATAAACACTGCACTCACTACTGTCGATACAGCATTACAAACTATCTCGGATCTTGTGTCAGATGTAAGGGCACTGGCAGCAAAATTTTCTGTAGAAATTCCTGGTCAAATTTCAAAAGGTAACAAAGCGCTTAAAGAACAGATTGACTCTTTAGAGGCAAAGGTGAAACATAGCAACCAAACTGTGGAATCTCTTCATACAAAGTACAACTCAGTTGACACTCAGATTAGAAGATTATTTGACAATCAAGACCAAATCATGTCTAAACTTGCAGAAATATCAAATCACATCAATAAGAAGAGTGATGAAGACGAATTGACAGCAGAGAAAATTGACAAAATTATTGAAATGGTTGAAAATCAATCTATCGCAATCGAAAAAGCTGAACTTACCATGATCAATGAAGAACAACAACAACAGAACGAAAATAGAAAAGTTACAAATACCATCTTAAACAGTGAAATTGAAATATCTGCTACCTCTAAAGAGAGCAACAGACCTACTACCTCAATTGTCAGCAACAAATCCATAACCACCTCAAACGAAAACAACCGACCATCGGAAAAGAAGGTTGAGTTAAAAGCTAACACGTGCGACAACCTCATTCTAAGTGACTCAATCCTCAAACGAATTCATTTGAAGAAATTCTCCCCAAGTGAAAAATCCATGAAGCAGTATATTCGAGGTGGAGCGAAAACCTGTACACAGTTTATTGACAATCAGGGGTCAAAATACAACCCGAAAGGGATTTTAATTCATATTGGTGCTAGAGACGTCCAAAGCACTGGTGTAGATGAAAAGGAGTTCAAATCGTTGTTTGAAGTCGCCACCAACAAATGGCCGGAATCAGAGGTGTACATCCTGCCCATTCTATACAGGAAAGACATTGAGAATACTATCATTGACAATGGAAACCGCAGAATAAAATTAGCAGCACATGGCTATGACAATATTCGTATTATTGAAGGCTTTGTACCAACCAGTGAAATGTTTTTTGACAATGTTCACTTGAACGATAAAAAAGGAATCCCAGCAGTTGTGAAATTACTGAAAAGGGAAATGAAAATCCCGTTTAAACAACATAGCACAAATGCACTTTCAAAACCAAGAAACAATCAAATTCACGGCAACGGCGACCAAAAAATGTTTAATAATACTCCATGAAAAACCTCACATAAGTCTGATATAAACAACAATTTCACAACCCGAATGTCTCCAACCAACTGGATAATCCGTTCAGTATGCCATTCTTTAACCCGTGGATGTTCGGGCCATGGAACATGCATACGCCCCCACAATTTGTGCAAAATATGAATTCAAGGCAGCAAATCTATCAGACATGAACTATACAACATGGAAACAAGCATATAACCTAATATTAATGCTAAAACTGTTGTCTTATTACCTGATATTAGTCAAGCTAGTCTAGTCATTATTAATTT
This sequence comes from Limnoperna fortunei, assembly GCA_944474755.1. Taxonomy (NCBI): domain Eukaryota; kingdom Metazoa; phylum Mollusca; class Bivalvia; order Mytilida; family Modiolidae; genus Limnoperna; species Limnoperna fortunei. Next base: position 85,643,482 of record OX104112.1, on the reverse strand, counting down.
GTAGTTATATTGTATTTCAAAATTTTAACTAGAGTTATCCTTCTTCGTGCAGTAGTTCAATCTGCTCACCAAACTGAAGCTCATTTTCAAGTAAGCCATTATCCCTAAAACTCTAACATATATCCTTTTTGTGCCTCCCAACATCATCTTTAAATGATATTTTCCTTGTACTTCTTTTTTTTCCCCAATAATAATGAATATAAATAACCTCAAAATAGGCTCATGGAACATCCAAGGTCTTAACCAAGACAAAGTTAATGACCCAAGTTTTGTAAATACTATTTCTAGTCTGCATGTCTTTAGTTAGTTTAGTAGAAACATGGAGTGACAGTGGGTCAACAATAAATATACCTAATTTTACCCTCCTTTGTAGTAGCAATCGTGCCAAGCACAAAAAAGCAAGACGCAACTATGGTGGTATAGCTGTTTATGTCAAACACTCATTATCCAAAGGAACATCCAAACTTCCAAATGATCATAGTGATATCCAGTGGATAAAGCTAGATCATACTTTTTTCAATCTAAAGAGGGATGTTTACCTTGCATTCATATACTTCTCACCAGAAAATTCAACAGGGTCAAACAATGACATTAACGAATTATACCAAACCCTCATGAGAAAAATAGAATTCTACAATCAACTAGGAGATGTTCTTTTCCAGGGAGACTTCAATGCTTACACAAATACATCTGATGACTTTATTAGATCAGATGAAAATTTATATCCAAATAGTGATGATATCAACTATGTCTCAGATACATGTACACCCAGAAATAATTCAGACGACAAGAGACCAAATAAAAGTGGCAAATTGTTAATTGAGCTATGTAAGGAAACTGGGCTACGAATATTAAATGGTAGAACTATTGGTGACCTTTATGGTAAATCTACATGTATCAAATATAATGGCACTAGTGTAGTTGACTATGCAGTTGCATCTGCAGATCTTGTACCTGTCATTAGTAACTTAACTGTACACAATTTTACTACATTGTCAGATCATTGTGCTATTAGTTGTACCTTATTCACATCTTTTTTTGGAAGTCTATACAACCCGCCCCTAAAACTAGAACCACTTCCAGGTAAATTTTTGTGGAATGTTGATTCAATAAATAGTTATTCCTCTATCCTCGGGAGCCCTGAATTTAAAGAAAAGTTTCAAGAATTCCTAAATAAAGATTTTGTACATACTGACGAGGCTGTCAAAAATTTCAATACAATTGTACAAGAGGCAGCAATGGCTTCAGCCAAATTTGTGAAAAGACGTTTTAATACTAAAAGGCCTAAAATACAAAAACCGTGGTTCTCGTACTCCTGTAAAGAACTATATAAAACAGTAAAGCATTATGCTTTCTTGGTCAATCAATATCCCTACAATGGGAATCACAGGAAACAATATTACTCTCTCCGTTCAAAGCTGAGAAGAAAATGTAAACAAGAAGAAAAAAGATATAAAAATCAAATCTACTCCGACTTGCACACAAATATTGATAATAACCCCAAATCATTTTGGAACCTCCCAAATAAACTAACCAAATCGCCGGAAAACTCTAACGAGGCAGTCAATGAATCTGAATTCTTAAAATTCTTTAAAAACCTACACTCTGGTTATCCTAAGGTTAATGAAACAAACTTTCATAAAAACATCATTGTGAAACTAGAAAGATTAAAATGCGATATTAAAAATGACGAAAACTGTTCATTTAATCAACCAATTAGAACTGAAGAAATACTTCAATCTATTAAAACCCTTAAGAATAGGAAATCAGCTGCTATGGACCTGATATCAAATGAAATGCTTAAAAATGGTACTCAATTTATCATCGATTCAATAACAAAACTTTTCAACTTAATTTTCAACCTAGGAACATTTCCTACTATATGGAATGAGAGTCTCATTACATTAATACATAAAAAGGGTAATAAAATTGATCCATCTAACTACAGAGGAATTTCCATAACATCCAACTTGGGCAAATTATTTAACAAAGTCCTATACACAAGAATCAACGAGTTTGTAATTAAAAACAACATCATAAGCGAAAACCAAATCGGATTTAAAGAAAGGTCTGGCACAACCGACCATATTTTTACCCTAAAATCCATAGTAGAACATAATAAGAGAAGTAAAAAGAAAGTCTTTGCAGCTTTCATTGACCTCCATAAGGCATTTGATACAGTTTGGAGAAAAGGTCTGCTCTATGTCTTACTAGAAAAAAAAAATGCCAAGCAGAATTTATAATCTTATTAGCTCTATGTGTGAAGACACAAAAAGCAGGATAAAATTCCAGTCTGGTCTGAGCGAAGAATTTGTTTCTAAATATGGTGTAAAACAGGGTGATGTTCTTAGCCCCATACTATTTAACATATATATCAATTGGCTTGTAAACAATCTGAAAAAATCTAACACCGACCCAATTATTATTGGTGACATTGTTATAAATTCCTTGTTATTTGCTGACGACATTGTCCTTTTATCAAACTCGGAGAAAGGGTTACAAACATGCCTCAATGTACTACATGATTTCTGTGAATCATGGAAACTTGAAGTAAACACTAATAAGTCCAACGTCATGGTCTTCAATTCTAATGGAAAAACCCACAAAAATTTCTTCAAATACAAATGTACAATAATGAATATATTGATACCGTAAAGTCTTACTGCTACTTAGGTATGACCTTACAACATACAGGTAACCTGAACATACAGGTGACCTGAACTTGAGCAGTTCCTTATTAATGGAAAAGGCAAGGAAAGCGTTCTTCAAAATTAAAAAGGCTATTAGTCTTGATAATTCATGCAAACTGTTAGAAAAATTATTTGATACACTTGTTGTCCCCATTGCTCTATATGGCAGTGAAGTATGGGGAATCGGAAAAGAATTTAAAAACTCTGACCCATATGAACACCTGCACATCAAATTTATAAAAGAAGCGCTTGGTGTCCACTGTAAAGCATCCAATGCTGCTTGCTTATCAGAACTCAATAGATTACCTTTATATACCAATATACAATTTCTAGCAATTAAATACTGGCTACACATAATGGAGTCTAAAAACTCCCTTTGCTACAAAGTTTGTATAGCCACTGAGACAAACAATTCCTGGATAAAGAATATGAAAAACCTTATTAACAAACTTGGATTCAACTATCTAATGGAAAACCCCCTTGGAATAAAGCTACAGTTAAACCAAATTAAAGAGAGAATAAACGATACTGCCCTCCAAAAGCTAGAGAGTGAAATAAAACAAAATTCAAAACTAAATTTCTTTTCCAAACTATATAAACCAAATTCCAGACCCCCCTATGTTGACCATTGTAAACTAAGAAAAGACAGATCTGTCCTGTGTAAAATACGAGTTAGTGCTCACTCACTATATGTAGAAAAAGGTCGATACCTAAATATACCACTGGAAGATAGACTGTGTCGTTGTTGTAACAGTAGTGAAATTGAAGACGAATTACACTTTCTTTTAAGCTGTCCAGCTTATGATCAAGCGAGAATCAATTTTATCCACAAAATAAACAATGGTTTATTGAATCAAAAGATAAATAGGACTACTAATATATCATGCCACTTAATATACTCAATATTTAATAATGAGTCAACCGTGATATTGAAAATACTTGCCAATCATATTAATGAATGTCTTTTATTAAGAATCTCTACCTTGTCGTAATCACAGATTTCCTTTTTTACCATATTTGTATTAATTTTTCCTTCATTAGCATACCCACTGTCACTCGCATCATATATCTAGTCTGAAAGTTTCAGAAACTGTCATTTATAATCTTCCTTCATGTTTTATGTTATTTGTGTTTAGTTATATCTACATGTATTATGTTTGTTCCACTTTATGTCTGTTGCCATAACCATTTAATGTAAATGTGTTAGTGCTAATAAATTATGTTATGTTATTAAAATATAGTGCGTTTCAACGAAATTAATGTCCGTTTAACCGACACACTTTCATCGCCGAAATTCGGGTGTACTAGTAATTTCAATAGAAAAAAAATGTGTCTGGCATTTTTGTAGTAATTTATTTATTTTAAATTTATAATAAATAGGGCGAATGGACCCGATTGCCGATTCATTGTTAAGTGCTAAACCAACTCTTGTTGCAGCTTGTGTACTTATGATTTAAATACTGTTTCAAGATAAAAGAACAATTAATAAATTGTTAGATTCTTCTGATGACAGCTACAAAATAATGTAGGGCACTAAATACAATACCTTATCAACATACACGAAATAAAAAGTTTACCGGAAGTGGTATTGTTTAAGACATATTAGGTATTTCAAACCCGAACTCCTTACATTTTTGAAATAAATAATAATAGGTCTAAAAACAACTTTCGGGTTACGATAAATCGCAACAGTATTAAAATTACTTAACAATAAGGAAATTTTTGTCCACAAATGCACAGATGTCAATCGGAATCAGTGACATGTAATTATATGTCTCTGTCGGAATACAATATTGACCCCATTTTTCCATTTTTCTCTAAAAAAGTACTATTGCGTGTTAACCACTAGTTTAAGCCTGTTTTTCATGCCTGATCCAATATAATCTTAAATTTCAAATTAAATTGGTCGTTGAATTTGATCATCCGTGATTATAGAATATACTGCAAATCGGTATCAAAATACAGTAAAAACGAACAATGACAATATTAAGGATAACCAGCATTACAACAAAATATAAGCATACTCTGATCAAGGAAGATCAAGTGATTGTATTTCATGTAATAAAACAATTACTGACTTTGATATTCGGTCGCTGTCAGGATTTCTCAGCCCTCAAAAATGTATATTATTCTCGCCTAGCTGCATTAATTATAATAGTTCTAGGTTAATATTACATTTTGTCTAGGCGATAAATCCTGGTAGCGACTTATATCAAAGTAATTTAATTGTATAATATTTACTCCTATTTATAATATCATACATAAACGGGTTATTACTTACCCGCCCTCCTGTAGGAGGCGGGTAAGTAATGTATTCACTTTGGCAAAATTTTGTCCGTCACAGATTTTGTGTGAAACCGTTTTTATCCGAAAACTACACAATATTAAGAGCTCAAACTTACAGGGATTATCGGACTCATTTAGTACAATAGACGAACGGCGCTCTTTTTTTGATTAATTAAATTATTAATGAGATATTCACTAATTAAGGTTTCTTTGTTCAATGCTGTGTGCACTGTTCTATAAATAACCAACGTTGTCGATCGATAGCTAAAACAGGTATTTAAATATATCACGTGGTTGTGCATTTGTGTGAAAAAAGTCACATGACATAATTTAGAAAAAATAGTCACGTGGAATAATTTTAAAAGATAGTGAAAAGGTGTAGATTATAAATTATCGATGGTATTACTTTTAAAAAATTAATATAAATCTCCACTTTTTTTATTAATTAAATTATTAGTGAGATATTCCCTAATTAATTTTCTTTGTTCACTGCTGTGCACACTGTTCTATAAATAGCCTACACAGCTACAGCTGCAGTGTAGATAGATAACATAGTGGATTTAAATATACCCACGTGGTTTTGAATGCCAATTCATTATATTGAGGAAAAGGGGGGGGGTATTTAATAAAAAATATCTCAGATTTTATCTATCTATTTCACGTTTGTTTAATTTTTTTAATCTAATTATTATTCTTATTGTTGCATGGTGTAGAATGGTAACGGACTTATCGAGTTTTTTTCTGTTTAACGGACTAACGGGTTAACGGGTTAAGCAAATGATTATTGCTCAATTTTAATTGCTAGAGCTTTGTTGAATGTATTTTTAACTCAAAACTGGACATCTCTAAACATAAAAAATTATTGTTTATATCAATTTGACGATTAATGATAGAAATTCATGTTTGCTTTTCGATTTTTCTATTTGTTTTTTACTTTGTGAAATAACCAAGAGGTACATCGACGTAACATTTTCTAGGAGTTATCATAGATCAATTAAGTATTTCGTGAGTATGGTTTTTAATAAAACTTACCTCTTCTTGTTATCATTTGAACTCATTTTTCTGAGTTACTTCATGTTTATTGGCACGAACAGTCATTTGCTTAACCCGATTAGTCCGTTAAACAGAAAAAACGCGATAAGTCCGTTACCATTCTACACCGTGTGTTGATAGTTTCCGTGCCGAATCAGGATTGTAACAATGTCGGGTGTACTTTTCAACATATTAATTTAGTGTCATTGGGAACAAATGGCAAACTGAATGGTGAAAATTTTCAGTCGGAAATAATAACAAGATGTTGAAGTCTTTTGCTGCAAATGGCAAAATATTGACAGATTGAAAAAACAATAAAAAGCGCTTGAATCGTGCGTGTACACCCATCATCTTGACTGTGCATTGGGTACTATATTGTTCAACATTTGTGCTCGAAAACAAATTGGGCAGGCGGGTAAGTCGTATTCGTGTGAATACATTCCTCTAGTTGTATATATTTTGCCATATTGTGCATCTAACTTTTCTAAGTATAAAATGTTGATGGTTAGACTAGTTGTTCTGGTACCTTTTGTAATGTTTATACTAACTATTTATTATTTGGTTGCTTTCATCAGATAAAACTTTGAAGTGTCAGAAGTAATTAATTTTATGATGTTTAGTAATGTTAATGTCTATGGTTTGTTTATCTTAAACATGTGCACTTGGAATAGGGGCGTAACTTTCTCATGTCAATCCAGCTATCACTTTCATGAAATTCTAATATTGTAATTTTTGTGTGTATGTAGACCGTTGAACAATAAACATGTAATTTCTAATAGTGTGCTTAATTATGTTAAAGAACCCAACAAATATTACATTGGCGACGAGAATTATGCTAATTGGACATTATTAGATAGACTGTTTTTGTGAAGTCTGCTGAAATATAAAAGACACACCTGAAAATGCCGACTTACGGTAGAATTGAGGAATTTAAGTTCGAAAACAATTTCGAGGAATATACTGAACGATTAGAAGAATATTTTACGGCAAATGAAATTGATGAAACTGACAAACAAAAATCGATATTTTTAACTGTTTGCGGAGAAAAAGTTTATAGTTTACTTAGGAATTTATGTGCTCCTGACAAACCGAATTCAAAAACTTATGCAGTATTAAAGAAAATATTGACAGACCACTTAAGACCAAAGCCGTTAATTATTGCCGAGCGTTATAAATTTCACCAGAGGAAGCAAGAAAGTAATGAAAAAGTTAGGGATTATCTAGCAAACCTGAGAAAGTTAGCAGACTCATGTGACTTTAAATAAAGGATTTCTTGAAGGAGCACTAAGAGACCGATTTGTATGTGGATTGTATTGTAAGCAAATACAACGGAAACTATTGTCAGAAAGAGAATTGACATTGCAAAAAGCTGTTGAAATAGCAGTTGGAATGGAAACCGCGGAGAAGGAAAGCAATGACTTCCGAGCTGAAGTGTCGTCAACTACCAACAAAGTAACATTGAAGCCATCTAACACCGAGTGTTACTGTTGTGGAAAGACAGGTCACAGGGCCGAAAGTTGTTTTTACCGAAATTCCAAATGTCATAAATGTGGAGAAATTGGACATTTAAGGCGAAAGTGTAAGAAGCCATCACGAAAAACCAGCGAAAAGGAAAGAAACCCACATAAGTTTCAGAAAAAGCGAAATAAATTCAAGGCAAAACCGTCTAAAGTTCATCAAGTTGACAAGGAATCAGAGTCATCAGACAACGAAAACTCATATGAAGTCTTCACCATCAAAACTTGCCGAACATCGTCAAACAACGAAATAAAGGTGCAAGTGAAAATTGAAAATCAAGATTATGAAATGGAATTAGACACAGGTGCAGCATTGTCGTTAATCAGTGAGAGTCATTATCACAAATATTTCTCTCATACCACTACAGAAAACAGATGTGAAATTAAACACCTATACTGGAGATTCAATTACCGTGGTAGGAGAATTAATTGTCAATGTGGAGTATAATCAGCAATTTGAATTACTGCCGTTAATTGTTGTGAAAGATGGGCCGTCATTGTTTGGAAGAAATTGGCTGTCAAAGATAACCTTAGATTGTATGGAACGCCAAATTAACATATATTCAATTAATTGTACCTATCTTCAAATAATTGAAGATATCTTCAATCATTTGAAGATATCTTCAAATAAATTGAAGATATCTTCAATTCAATTGTACCTATCTTCAAATAATTAAAGATATCTTCATATCAATTGAACCTATCTTCAAATGAATTATACCTAGGTGCAATTTAATTGCACCTAGGTATAATTCAATTGTACCTATCTTCAATTGAATTGAAGATATCTTTAATTCACTTGAAGATAGGTCTAATTCCAACATCTCCATAATTCATTTGGAGATATCTCCAATTCATTTGAAGATATCTTCAATTCATTTGAAGATATCTTCAATTGAATTATACCTATCTTCAATTCAATTATAGATATCTTCAATTCAATTATACAAATGAGTAAAATTCATTTGAAGATAGGTATAATTCAATTGAAGATAGGTTCAATTCGATTGAAGATAGGTTCAATTCAATTGAAGATAGGTTTAATTGAATTGAAGATAGGTACAATTGAATTGAAGATATCTTTAATTGTGCTGAATTGTACCTAGGTACAATTGAATTGTACCTAGGTACAATTGAATTGAAGATAGGTATAATTCAATTGAAGATATCTTCAATTATTTGAAGATAGGTACAATTAATTGAATATATGTTAATTTGGCGTTCCATAAGATTGGAGGCATATCAGGTCAGTCAGCATGCCAAGTTCAGTTAAGGACAAGGTGAATAAACTCATGAAGTTAGATGTGTTTAAAGATGAATTAGGCACTGTCAAAGGTATAACAGCGTCACTGAAGCTGAATGATAGAGCCGTGCCGAAGTTTTTCAAACCACGACCGGTACCGTATGCAATGCGTGACAAAGTTGCCGACGAAATAAAGCGACTTGAAAGGGAAGGAATACTCGAGAAAATCAAATTTTCCGAATGGGGTGCACCGATTGTGCCAGTGTTGAAACCAGATGGAAGCGTTAGAATTTGCGGAGACTACAAAGTTACTATAAATCCGTGTTTAGAAGTGCCGCAGTATCCGTTACCGAAAGCCGAGGATTTGTTTTCACGTTTAAATGGTGGTCAGAAGTTCACCAAGTTAGACCTATCGCAAGCATATCAACAAGTGTTACTTGATGAAGATTCACGAAATCTTGTCACTATCAATACCCATTTGGGCTTATTCCGTTATACAAGATTACCGTTTGGAGCTGCGTATAGTCCTGCAATTTTTCAGGAATTGATGGATAAAGTGCTTGAAGGAATAGATAGTGTTGGATGTATTCTTGATGATTTAATTATCATGGGCAAAAATGATGAAGAGCATCTGAGAAATGTTGAAATTGTGTTAAACCGTCTAAGCGAGTATGGCTTAAGGTTGAAAAAGTCAAAATGTTCAATCATGAAGCCCGAAATTGAATACTTTGCATTCATTGTGAATAAGGATGGTATCCAGGCATCTCCGAGAAAGGTTGAAGCGATGTTGAAATGACCTAAACCGACCAATGTGAAAGAGTTGCAGTCTTGGCTTGGATGTGTTAATTATTATAGGAAGTTTTGTCCATATATGTCAACGGTGTTACAACCTCTAAATGAGTTGTTAGCCAAGAAATCAAAATGGCAATGGAATGAAAAGTGTGATAAGTCATTCAGGCAAATTGGTGAAATGCTAAGCTCAAAATCAGTGTTAGCTCATTATGATTCAAATGAAAAAGTACAGCTGGCTGTGGATGCATTACCATATGGATTAGGTTGTGTGATTTCACATGTCTATGATAATGGAGAAGAACGACCAATTGCATATGCATCGCGTACCTTATCTAGTGCTGAAAGGAATTATTCTCAGATTGAACGGGAAGCTTTAGGAATTATTTTTGGAGTTACTCGTTTTCATCAATACTTGTACGGAAGGAGATTTACATTAGTTACGGATAATAAACCGTTATCGTTGTTACTTGGACCGAAAACGGGAATACCAATGTTAGCCGCTGCAAGAATACAAAGATGGGCAATTCAACTAAGTGGATATGAGTATGAGGTGAAATGCAAATCGTCTAGTGAAAACGCAAATGCAGATGGATTATCGAGACTACCGTTGAGAGAGGAGCGTTGTGAATCACAATTCAACATATTTTGGGAAGAAGTTTAAAAGCGGAATCTGCAGACTTTGAGGGACTTACCTGTTAGCGCAAAAGAAATTAAACGTGAAAGACAAAACATTGTTGCAAGTCGTTCACAATACCTTGTATGGGTGGCCGAAATTTACAGAGTTTTCAGCCGACCTGAGACCATATTATCGAATCAAAGACGAAATCTCAATGGAAGAAGGATGTTTATTGCGTGGACTAAGAGAAATTGTTCCAGAGAAATTCAGAGAGGAAGTACTAAAGGAACTACACGTCAATCATCCTGGAATCGTTCGTATGAAAGGACTAGCTAGAATGCATGTTTGGTGGCCAAATGTGGATATTGACATTGAGACAACCGTTAGAAATTGTACTGCTTGTCAGACCACAGAAGCCGCGCCGCCAGTGTCCAGTCACAATCCTTGGATATGGCCGTCTAAACCGTGGCAACGAATTCATATTGATTTCTGTGGACCATTTATGAATGAAATGTTTCTCATAGTTATTGATGCATACTCGAAATGGATGGATGTTGTCCGAATATCAAGTACAACAACTGAAATGACTATTGATGCGTTGCGAAGGATATTTGCTACACATGGTATACCCAGCGAAATCGTATCTGATAATGGACCACAGTTTACATCTCAGGACTTAAAAATTTTCCTGAAACGAAATGGTATAAAACATGTGTTATCCGCACCGTATCACCCATCGTCAAATGGAGAAGCAGAAAGAGCCGTACGCACATTCAAAGAGGCAATGAAGACAGCGAAATTAGAAAAAGGGAATTTAAACGAAAAACTATGCCGATTCTTGTTAAGTTACAGAACTACGCCGCACAGTAGTACAAAAGTTTCGCCAGCCGAACTTTTGGTAGGAAGAAGACTAAGAACCCGATTAGATGTATTGAAACCAGACATGAACGATCGAATGCAAAAGCAAAGAAGTTCGACCAAATCTAACCGTCGTGAAATTGAAATAGGAGAACCAGTGCTAGTGAGAGACTATAGGGACAATAACAAATGGATAAAAGGTGTCGTAGTTAAAAAAACTTGGACCAGTAACATACCGTATTCATGTTGGAGATTTATTGTGGAAAAGACATATTGATCAGATTCGAGAATATGTACCACAAGACACTGAAAATAACACTCAATCGAAATCCGATCAAACCGTTGATACCGAAAATTACCCTGATTATGGTGAGCTATTTTTGTTGTCAAATCCAAAGTTTACTGGGAAAACCGAAAATAGCGCGGAAAATAAATTATCAGAGACACCTAGCACTGCGAACATTACACCGCGTCGTTCAGCCAGAAAGTGTAAACCCACAGAGAGACTCATTGAAACTATGTGACTTTATTGTTTTTACTTCTATTAGTTTTTAGGAAGTAGTTTAATATGACATTTAGCGTAGGTCAAATATTTTCCATTGTTTCAACAGTTTAATTGGTTTAAATTTTATTATTTGAACATCAGGGTTAAAGGGGGAAAGATTGTAATGTTTATACTAACTATTTATCATTTGGTTGCTTTCATCAGATAAAACTTTGAAGTGTCAGAAGTAATTAATTTTATGATGTTTAGTAATGTTAATGTCTATGGTTTGTTTATCTTAAACATGTGCACTTGGAATAGGGGCGTAACTTTCTCATGTCAATCCAGCTATCACTTTCATGAAATTCTAATATTGTAATTTTTGTGTGTATGTAGGCCGTTGAACAATAAACATGTAATTTCTAATAGTGTGCTTAATTATGTTAAAGAACCCAACAAATATTACACCTTTCTCCCTTCCCTCAGCTCCTTTCTCCCTCCCCTTGCTCCTTTCTCACTCTTCCTCTCTCCCCGTCTCCCACTACCCTGTCCGCCCTCTCAGACAATGCAAATCACTATATGTTGGTCTAAATTGTCTGACAAATTCTTATATGAGTTATTGCCCTTTAATAATAACTAGACTGAAACTGTAAATTGCAAAAAATAATCAGCAAGACAAGGCCTTAAAATAACGCATTTGGTCCAAAATTGTCAGACGAATCCTTATATGAGTGTTTGCTCTTTAATAACAATTTTGTTATGAAAAAATAAGTATTTGCCTTATCAATTTAAAGCAATAACAGCTATAGAGTAAAACTGTAAATAGCAAAATTATCGTGAGGACATGATCTACAAACCATTTAATTGTCAAAAATTTGTCCAGTTACTCCTTATAGTGTTATATGTCATTTACTCATAACTTTTTTGAAATTTTCAGTGTTTGCTTTGTAACGTAAAACTGAAAAATTTCTCAATGCGTTATCCTCATACTTACCATTAAGTTTTTATAAAGAAATACACAATTCAACAATTCAACAGTTAACACAATCGCAAAGTTTCCATGTCTGAAAAAAGGGAAAAAAAATCCTCGAACAATAACAGCAGGTGTACAACTTCAATACATTTGCAATCTTACTGTGTAGATTTAGAGTTCTAGATTGAAAACTGTAGGAGTTGATTACATAATATATTTACTGTCTTCTGCAAATATGCTTAAAATGACAAAGTTCCAAGGTCTGGAAAATTAGGAAACACGCTGGAACACTTCCATAATAGCAGGTGCAACAAATTCAATACATGTGCAATTGTTCTGTGAAGTTTCAGAGATCTGGGTTGAAATCTGTAGCAGGAGTTGATAAAAATAGGTAACCCATTTCCCCTGCCCACCTGACTAAACAATACTATAGCCCAAAAATCAGAGTGAAACTATAAATTGCAAAAACGATCTTCAAGTCAAGGCCTACAAATAACTCGTTTGGTCCAAGATTCTCAAATGACTTCTTTTTTGGAGTTATTTCCCTTGAATGACAATGCATGAAATATCAGTTTTCTCCTTTTAAATAAAAAAAAACTAAAGCAGCAAAAGTAAAACTGTAAATAACAAAAATAATCAGACAATTTATGTTACAGCAGCAAATAATCCCTTTTTCATTACATTTATAAGCACCATTTTTTCAGTTTAAATTCCCTTTTATGTCGATCAGAACTTGAGAATTTTTATGCTGCTGTGGTAGTTAAGAAATAACTCAAAAGTCTGAGATTTGAATTGAGTTTTGTATTGAGAAATCTAGGCCTGAACATGAATGAATTTTTAACTAATCGAAATTTTACTCTAAATGTAAAACTATTAAATGCTTCCTGTAAATTAAAGTGTGGAATAATGTTAATCTTACATGCTAGTGAACACAGTTTTCTAAAAGTTTAAAAATACAAGATTGTAATATTGTTAAAGAATTTCTAACGAGTATCTTATTCAAACTATACCGAGACAGTTAACAAGAGGTCATAAAACAACGATTAATTGTAGTTATGATTACATTATATTATTTTCTGGACATTTAGGTCTCTGTGGACTACGGGTGTTGGTGAAGTAGAAATGTAAGTGGATTATAGATCTATGTGGAAAATAAGTCTGTATGGACCATAGGTCTGTGTGGACAATCGGTTTGTATGGACTAGAGATCTGTGTTAACTACAAGTATGGGTGGACTATGGGTCTATGTGGACAACAGGTCTGGCTGTATGATTGCCATTAGGTTTCTGTCTCCTGATTTCATAAATCTACCGGTCACAGTTTATGATCCTCATATTTTTTTTACAAAAGGGCACCACACACCAATTAAATTCAGTTGATAATGTGTCACGAGGCATGTTTTGTTTGTGAAAGCAGTTTATATGCTTTATGTCCCAAATTTATATCAGTTTTGGGTCAAAATTTAGTGATCTTTTCTATTGCTATAGTGTTTTAAAGAGGGAGAAGTGTTAAGAGGGGATGGAGAAAGGGCATTAGGGAGGGAGAAAGGAGCAGAGAGGAGGGAGAAAGGAGTTGGGGGAGGGAGAAAGGTACCCCCTGTCTACCCCCTCATAAAAAGTACAATGCATTGTTTCGTAATTCTTTAAAAGCAAGCAAAATTTATCCTTAGAACATGCGGCAAATTATAATTATAGTTTTATAGTGTTAATCAACCTACTACAGTAAAATTATCAAGTTGGTTACTTGTTCAACGTTCATTTTTCAACATTCAAATGAACAGCAAAAACTTCCTTCAGTTCAACATTTAACACCCAGTTCCTCGGTCAACATTTGCAGTTCCTACTTCAACATTCGATTCTTCAGTTCTTAGTTCAACATTCGTATTTACTGGTTCAATATTCAAAATTTCTAGTTCCTACTTCAACATTCGCAGTTCCTAGTTCAACATTCGATTTTTCAGTTCCTATAGTTCAACATTCGCAATTCGTATTTTCAAGTTCAATATTCAAATTTTTTAAATTCCTCGTTCAACAGTAGCAATTCTTAGTTTAACATTCGCAGTTCCTACTTCAACATTCGATTCTTCAGTTTCTAGTTCAACATTAGCAGTTCTAAGTTCAACATTCGAAGTTTCTGGTTCAAATGTGGCCACAAAATGTGAACAGTGAATATATTCAGTACTTGTTCCCTGTTAATCTAAACCTAACACAATAAATTGAGAATGAAATTATATCTTACTGGCTTTAAAATTAGGTAAGGTCCACTCGTCTGGTCATAAAACTACACAAATTGACCTTCACCTGCTTCATGAATAAATTGATTATTTATCTTCCGGAAAGAGACACCTTTCTTGATCCTAATTGTTCAATTTTGTACAGTATTGTTTTTCTTTTGTTTTCCTCCTTTTGTTACTTATATGACTGTTCACAAAATGCGAGTATACATTATAATATATATGAATTTCTTTCACAATATCTTGTTATTGTTGATTAATATGAACCAAAATTTATGCAAACAATATATATTACCAGTACTATTGTAGATCCTATTTGTTCAATTTTGTACAGTATTGTTTTTCTTTTGTTTTCCTCCTTTTGTTACTTATATGACTGTTCACAAAATGCGAGTATACATTATAATATATATGAATTTCTTTCACAATATCTTGTTATTGTTGATTAATATGAACCAAAATTTATGCAAACAATATATATTACCAGTACTATTGTAGATCCTATTTGTACAGTTACATTTGTCGAGAAAACTTAAGTTAAAGACAATAGGAACACAAAGTTAACAACATGATTATCGATGCCAAAGAACAATTTTTCTAAATGCCAATGGGCTTTTGGATGAAAATTCGGTCTGTCCAAAGACGTTTTGTTAGTTTAAAGAACGTTATGGAAAAAATTGTTCCTCGTCTATTCCTCTGTTATTTGACTTGACGTCTAAGGAAATCACCGTTAATGATTTTGATAAGGCTAATTTGCTTAATACCTATTGTTGCAATATTTCTAATTTACATGAAAACAGCGAGTTATTATTCGAAATGATTCGTCATCATAACGGGTTTTAAAAGCAGGTGTTCCTCAAGGTTTCGTGATCGGTCCTTTATTATTTCTCCTTTACATTAATGATATTGCAAATAATTGTAATTGTAAGATGAGATTGTTTGCTGACGATACCTCATTAATGTATATTCCTATAATGATTACTTAGAAATTTAGAGAACGTTAAATTCAGACTTAGAATTACTTAATCAATGGGCAAAACGCTGGCTAGTTGATTTTAACCCCCAAAAGACGGAATTCACGATCTTCTCCAATGGTAACACCACTCCACTGATCAATCTGTCTTTTAATAATGAACAATTACAAAGAGTACAATCTCATAAACACTTAGGGGTAACTTTTTCTGATGACTGCAAATGGACAAGTCATATTGAAAATATAGGTTGCAGTATCAGCAAACAATATATGTTCTGAGAAAGACGAAATATATTCTTAGCAGACAAAATCTTAATAGGATATACTATAATTATATACTTCCTCTATTGGAATTTGCATGTGAACTGTGGAACGGGTGTAACATAAGAGATAGTGAAAAATGGATGAGCTTCAACTCGAAGCAGCACGAATTATTACTGGTTTGCCCAAATACGCCAGTAAAGAATCTTTATTGTATGAAACACGGTGGGAATCTTTTGGCAAAACAGGCAAAACGCTGGCTAGTTGATTTTATCCCACAAAAGACGGAATTCACGATCTTCTCCAATGGTAACACCACTCCACAGATCAATCTGTCTTTTAATAATGAACAATTACAAAGAGTACAATCTCATAAACACTTATGGGGTAAC
The DNA here is from genome assembly GCA_944474755.1 of Limnoperna fortunei. Classification (NCBI taxonomy): domain Eukaryota; kingdom Metazoa; phylum Mollusca; class Bivalvia; order Mytilida; family Modiolidae; genus Limnoperna; species Limnoperna fortunei. The sequence goes on along the minus strand of OX104112.1, from coordinate 85,627,132 downwards.
CTTTTCTGATGACTGCAAATGGACAAGACATATTGAAAATATAGGTTGCAGTATCAGCAAACAAATATATGTTCTGAGAAAGACGAAATATATTCTTAGCAGACAAAATCTTAATAGGATATACTATACTTACATACTTCCTCTATTTGAATTTGCATGTGAACTGTGGAACGGGTGTAACATAAGAGATAGTGAAAAATGTATAAGCTTCAACTAGAAGCAGCACGAATTATTACCGGTTTGCCCAGATAGAATATACGCCAGTAAAAAATCTTTATTTTATGAAACAGGGTGGGAATGATCTTTAGGTTCTAGATGAAATCGTATGCAATTATGTTTATTTTATAATATACACAACGACAAAACCCCAGAGTACCTGCGGGACTGTCTATCTGAATTTTATTCAGAAGGAGCATATACTGGTATGCTTAGAAACGTACCTCAGTACAGAATACCAAGATGTAGACTAGAAACCTTTTCAAAGTCGTTTTTTCTTTCTACAATCCGCTCTTGGAACTCATTAAATATACATATGCATATTAGATCTGCTCAGTCCAAAACTGGTTTTAAAAATCTTTTAATACGTAAAAATTTAACTTTACATGTACAATCATACTTTCTTATTGGTGATCGCAATACAAATATTTTACATACTAAACTAAGACATAGATGTAGCTCTTTAAAATCTGACGTATTTAGAGTTAACCTGGTGAACGAACCTGGCTGTTCTTGTGGACATCCATTGGAAAATGCAATCCATTATTTTCTAGAATTCCCCCTTTACCTAAATCAGAGAGTTAACCTTTTTAGAGTACTTCAGCCTATTATAGCCTATTATGTATTTTTGTTCCTTGTACTTATTTATAGTATATTTTCAACTTGCTGTCATCTTGTGTAGTTACATAATATTGTTGCTATGGAAAGGAATTGTAAGTTGTTATAAACTTGTGTTCACTCCATTTGTTATTTAGACAATAAAACATGTTTAACCTAAACATTCGATTTTGCAGTTCTCATTTCAACATTCGTAGTTTCTGGTTCAATATTCAGAATTGTTGGTTCCTTGTTCAACATTTGCAGTTCCTAGTTCAACATTCGATTTTTCAGTTCCTAGTTCAACATTCGAAGTTTCTGGTCTCCCCTGAAATTTTCCTAAAGTTTCATATTGATTGGACATTTAAGAGAAACTTGTGCGGACAAGATTTAGCGGAAAGATAAATAAGAAGAAGAAGAAAAAGAAAAAAAACTGGACAAAACCAAAACTTTGTTTGGGATACATATTAATAAGAAACTGGGCAAAAACAACTTCGTGGTCGGAGACTTAGTAATAATCAGAAGAAATACAATAAGGTCTTTCTCTTGGAAAAGGGAAAAAACTTAAAAAACAATAATCAGAAGAAATACAGTAAGGTATTCCCATTGGAAGTGGGAAAGACCTTAATTAGAAATGTAGAGGCTCTTTTAACTGCCCTCTACTGCGTAACAGAGAAATGTACTCATTTAAAACTGTAAAAAGTACATTTGCCCTTTTAATCTTACGCAATTATTTTTTATAAAGTTTACAAATTAAGGTAACATCTTGTCACAAAAACTTCTGGTTTTTAAAACCTCACTTCCTGGTATAAAAATCATAATTATCAATATATTTTAGAGTTTGAAGCAAAAATGAGCTGTGAAAAAATTTATTTCGTGTTAGCCACTATATATTTATTCGGTAGTACAAGACATATCTCAAAGATACATGTATATGACGCTATAATATTTTCAAAACTTTAATTTGCACAAATTGCGATTGACAAGGGAAAAGCCTTTCAATTGTCTTGTGAACAATCGGCAATGCAATAAAAAATTGAAATGAAAACGTTTTCATTTGTTTTAACTGTTCTCTATGTGAAAGCAATACGTTTTTTTTTAGACGTAGCCTTACCATAAAACGTTTTATTTTTACGTTTATATTTCCGAACAGTAAACGTACCCGTATGTTACCATTATTTAAATAAGTTATTTCAAGTATATGATTGTCCCGTTTTTTATTTCACGTCTCGTTATTTTTTTTAATTTGTTATAGTTTTGTTTTGTTTTTGTTTGTTTTTTGTTTGCTTTTATGTTTCGTCTGGTTGTTGTTCTGTTGTTTCGTGGGAAAAATAAAATTCAATCTATTTTAAAAATGATGATTTTTGAACGACCATACCGTAATTTCTCTTGTAAACATAATGAATATCAGCTCAGCACCAATAATCAATAGCATATATTTACTCCTAGGTATTATTTGTAATTGGCTATAAAATTGTCCTTAATTTCAGGTCCAGTAGATTCATACAAACATTGGGAATAATATTTTGTCCATTTAATGGCCCTTGCAGGGATGTTTTTAGAAACAGAGCGAGGATGATATAGAAAGGTTCCTCGTAAACGTATTTGTACTTTTGTAATCAAAATGGTATTGACGATGAATGCCACTTCTTTTTACACTGCGATCATAATCTTATATAGACGTTACGCATGAAATTGGTGATACCTAACGTTACAGAAAATTGTCGTCAAAATGCCAGTTTGCGACGACGTTTTTGTCGCTTGATGTGTGTTCGGGATTTTTTTTTATTGTTTTGTTGTTTTTGTTTTTGTGTTTTTGTTTGTTTGTTTGGTTTTTTTTTAATTTATTGCTTTTTTTGTATTCTAACATTTTTTTTAATTTATAGCGCTTTTGGCGAGTCTTGGTCTCTAATTTAAATTCGTGGAAGTTTTTTTTCTTTTCTTTTAGAAACCATTTTCGGAATTTGAGCGCCTTTGATGAGTCATCTTCGATTCATAATCGTGAAATTTTACTGATGATATTATAAGGTTCATAGTTTTTAAAGAATCGCCCGATCTTTTGTTTTTACAATTATCTATGACTGTTTTTATATCTTCCGTCAGTGCTTTTGCTGTTTTGTGTTCTTCTATTTCCTCTGGCGATGAAATAAGTTCAGAAGATTGTAGTTTTCTGACAGTCGGTGAGTTAGAATTTTGCAGATACGCGAACATAGTAGTCACTCGTTTTGATGGACTTGCGGGTAGAGCCAATTTTAATTTCTTTAAAGCCCGGTGCTTTTCTGTTCTATTTTCAAAAGTATTTTCCATACTAAAATCATCATTCCTACGGTGGTTATCGGCATCGTTTTCGCGTTTTCTTTTTCTATATTTACGTTTCCTCTCTGCTTCTTTTTCTCGTCGCTCTTGTTCTTTCTTTACTTTCTCCCGATGAAGCCTTTGGCGCACTGCATCACTTGAAACAGAATATTCTCTATCCTTCAGAGTTCTATTTTTGTAATACGATTTTAGCCTTTGTTCTCGACGTTTCAGAAGCTTTTGTTGTTTCAACAAGTGTAGTTTTTCTCTAGACATTTCATGTAACAGTACTGCAAAAAAAAAAAAATAAATAAAAGATACAAGTTCTAAAATATTAAAAAAACAAAACAAAAAAATGTGTCAAACAGACACAGTGCCCCGCCTTTATATTTGGGATGGACGGACGGACGAACGGACGAACAGACCCGAACACTATTTGTCTCTCTACTTTCGCAGGCGGGGAATAAAAAGAATATGTTCTACAATTGTTCGAACAATATTAATATTCCTAACAATGAATATGCAAGTTAGCACTATACAACTAAATCAAACAGACTATTCTCTAATTTTATTTTCGTCTATAACTTGAAACGCAACGTCTTGAACGTTTGGAACGGTCGTTTGTGACTTTGTGACATAAGTTTGGACTTGCGTTTTTGTATGACATTTTCGCAAACCTTGACGCATTTTTAAAACTAGAGTGTCAAAATGCGCAAATCAATTTGTATTTGTATTTTTAGTTATCAGACAAAAAATTTTTCACAATCAAATAAACAATTTCTGTATTTGTTTGACGGAATCGTATCAGAAGAAGTTCTTAAAATGTATTTGTGACACATACTTGGACATAAAAAAATATGCGTCCAAAATAAACTGTTGTGAAAACCAAAGAAAAACAAAATATGGCGAAAAAGCCAAGTAATTGTACTATATATTGATACTAATATTGATTGACTTACCGGTAAACTGATCTTAGTACAAAAGGCCGAAAAATGAAATACAACGTTCCTCGTCCTACGGGACACTTTGAGCGGTTCTGTTCTCACTTCGATAGCTATGTTGTTTGTACCCGTTTTGTTTAAATATTTTGACGTCACAATGCAACGGCATCGGACGTTGCACTGCCTGAAAATGGTGACTTTTGGTGAAAAAAACACAAATTTACGGAACAATTTCCATTAGATCCGACAATATTTTGTAACGCGGGACGCATGAAAAATGGCGTTATTTTTAAATATTAGTCGATTCTACTGTTTTACACTTATAATTTAGATATAATACAACATTATATAATGAATCGGTGTATATTTTTCTTTATTTTGATATATGATTTATAGGTTTTTAGTGTACAACAATGAAAAGGTGACCTGTTTTTGTGGTTAGTAGAATGCATTTTCTTGGGTGTCACCAATTTCATGCGTAACGTCACATAGAAATAAACTATTGTTAGATTTTAATATTGTAAATTAAACTAGCAATACCACTGATAAAACAATTTAATTAAAATACTCTCTCTTAAAATTTTTTGACACTCGGAGTCTTTCCTCCTCTATAAAACGGTCATTAGAACTGATGATAGGAGACTCACAGACTTTATTTTAATTTGTCGTTGTTTGCACGAATCATTTAAATGGGATTTATTCGACAATAAAGTATATTATTTCAAATGTTTTGTGTGTTCGAACGGTGTTTAACGCCTCTTACAGCAATGTTTCAGCTATATCATGGCGTCCAGTTTTTATAAGGGGAGAAGACTGAGAACCCGAAGAAAAATCCCGACATTCGGTAAGAAAACTGGCAGTCCTAATAATTACGATTGGAGTCGAGTACACCCTGCCCACAGTGAGACCCACACCCGCAAATTCAGTGTTGATTGACAGAGCACGTGATCAATAGTAGACGACCTACCTTTACTACTCAAAAAGTGAAATGCTCACAACAAAGTTTGGTCGTGAGATGTACAAAAGTATATAATTTGCTGATGTGGATAACGTGTCTTAAGATGAAATTATTCAGCTACTATTACCTGTCTGTCTACAATAAGATTCGAGTCTCACTAAACATGTTATGCTTGACTCCAATCTTAATCTCCTACCGAATTCGGGACTTTCTCCGAGTACTCCGGCTTCCTCCCCAATAAAAAGGGTGTTAAGAAGCAGGTGAAGCGAATGCAGTGATGTTTTATTCTGACAAAGCCTCACTCAGCAAAATTGATAATTGCAACAATGCAATGCAGTTCACCTCTATCATTTTTAAATTCTCTTCGACAATAGCCATACTCCGCTCATATCAGAAAATGCCTTTATTTTGTTTATGACTTGCAGAGAGTTTTATGAACAATAAACGAATGATTGATTTTTATTGTAAACTCCACAATAAAAGCGGTGATTTAACATCTGTCTTGATATCTTAATAGTATCATTTTTTATTAAAGGTGGATAATTAATAGATCACTTCCAGCACATTGATTGGTCGTAAAACTTAGTTATAATTTGGACAAAAAATCTACAATGGCAGGCTATCAAGTAACAGTTTTTTCATACAATAGAATAACGGGTGCGTTTCAAACATTTGGTGAACATCGAAGAGTTGTATAACATTAGCGGTTACAGTCTTAACCGTTAATGTAATAAACTGTAATTTTCAAGGTATTGAATCTTTTTATGTTAAATATAGACCTATAGTATCTCGTGTTCAAAAGCAGAAACATTTGTATTACATACATTCCTACTAAATTGGAATTTTAATGCGTTTGGTTGTTGTATTACATTAACGGTTACAGTCTCAACCGTTAACTTAATAAACTGTTCAATTCAAAAATATAAATGCTTGTTTGTTTAAGCCAGACTTCAATAGCAGAAACGTTAGATTACATTAATGATTGAGAATGTAACCCTGAATGTAATACATCAACCAAACGCACGAAAGCCTTGTGATGCTAGGAAAGATTGTAATATTGAGGAACTCAAAATTTTGAAAATTGAACCAGAAACTAATAATGTTGAACTAGGAACGTCGAATTTTGAACTAGGAACTGTGAATTTTGAACTGGGAACTAAAAAATTTTAATATTGAACCAGAAACTACAAATGTAAAACAAGGAACAGCGAATTTTGAACGAGGAATTGAAAAATCGAAGGTTGAACTAGTAACTGCAAATGTTGAACGAGGAACTGAAATTTGAATATTGAACCAGAAACTACAATAGGGAACTAGGAACTGAAATATCGAATATTGAACTAGGAACTGCAAATGTTGAACGAGGAACTGAAATTTGAATATTGAACCAGAAAGAACCAGAAACTACAAATGGTGAACTAGTAACTGCGAATTTTGAACTAGAAACTAAACAATCGAATGTTAAACTAGGAAATGAAATATCGAATGTTGACTGGGAACTGATATATCGATGGTTGAACTAGGAACTGCGAATGCTGAACGAGGAACTAAACATTTTGAATATTAAACCAGAAAACTACGAATGTTGAACTAGGAACTGCGAATATTGAACTAGGAACTGCGAATGTTGAACGAGGAGCTAAAATGTTTTAATATTGAAATAGAAACTACGAATGTTGAACTAGGAACTTTGAATGTTAAACTAGGAAACTGCGAATGAACAAGCAACTAAAAATTTTGAATATTGAACCAGAAACTACAAATGTTGCATTAGGACACTGCGAATGTTGAACTAGGAACTGCGAATTTTGAACGAAGAACTAACATTTTTTTAATATTCAAGCAGAAACTACGAATTTTGAACTAGTAACTGCGAATGCTGAACTAGGAACTGAAAATCAAATGTTGAACTTGGAACTGCGAAGGCTGAACGAGTAACTTAACATTTTAAATATATATATATATGTTTATTTCCTCTTGTACAGCGATTCATAAATACAAATTATATACATTACATCAAGAATCAACAAAAAAAACAAAACAAAAAACAACAAAATCAAAAAAAAAACAAACAAAAAAACAAAAAACAAAAAACAAAAAAAAAAAGGTCAAGGCAATAAAAATTTTAATGCATTTGGTTGTTGTATTACATTAACGGTTACATTCTCAACCGTTTACTTAATAAACTGTTCAATTCAAAAATAGAAATGCTTGTTTGTTTAAGCCAGACTTCAATAGCAGAAACGTTAGATTACATTAACGATTGAGAATGTAACCCTTAATGTAATACATCAACCAAACGCACGAAAGCCTTGTGATGCTAGGAAAGATTGTAATATTGAGGAACTCAAAATTGTGATAATTGAACCAGAAACTAATAATGTTGAACTAGGAACTTCGAATTTTGAACTAGGAACTGTGAATTTTGAACTGGGAACTAAAAAATTTGAATATTGAACCAGAAACTACAAATGTTAAACAAGGAACTGCGAATTTTGAACGAAGAACTGAAAAATCGAATATTGAACTAGTAACTGCAAATGTTGAAAGAGGAACTGAAATTTGAATATTGAACCAGCAACTACAATCGGTGAACAAGTAACTGCGAATGTTGAACTAGGAACTGAAATATCGAATGTTGAACTAGGAACTGCGAATGCTGAACGAGGAACTAAACATTTTGAATATTGAACCAGAAAACTACGAATGTTGAACTAGGAACTGCGAATATTGAACTAGGAACTGCGAATGTTGAACGAGGAGCTAAAATGTTTTAATATTGAAATAGAAACTACGAATGTTGAACTAGGAACTTTGAATGTTAAACTAGGAAACTGCGAATGAACAAGCAACTAAAAATTTTGAATATTGAACCAGAAACTACGAATGTTGCATTAGGACACTGCGAATGTTGAACTAGGAACTGCGAATTTTGAACGAAGAACTAACATTTTTTTAATATTCAAGCAGAAGCTACGAATTTTGAACTAGTAACTGCGAATGCTGAACTAGGAACTGAAAATCAAATGTTGAACTTGGAACTGCGATGGCTGAACGAGTAACTTAACATTTTAAATATATATGTATATCTTTATTTCCTCTTGTACAGAGATTCATAAATACAAATTATATACATTACATCAAGAATCAACAAAAAAAAACAAAAAACAACAACAACAAAAAAAAAAAAAAAAAAAAACCAAAAACAAAAAGCCAAAAAAAAGTTCAAGGCAATACAAATAAGATATACAACAAATGTTAAGAATAATAATGATAATAAATAGAATAAAGATAAATTAGAAAGAGGGTAGGGTGAAAACAAATAGAGAATTGGAAAGAAATTAAGCAATATATTATGATCATTTTGGATAATTAAAAGGCATTGTTACGTGATCAGTTTGTAAATATGTATGAGTATACATTAATAAAATGTAGAGGAAAAAGGAAGCGACGACATCAATGAAAATTCTTATATTTTAGTATTTATATAAACAAATCATGAGTTACAAGGATGAAAAATTCTACACATATTGTATACATGTTTCACACAGTACTTAGAAAATGTAATACTCTCATCATCACTATCAAGTTCGTAGGTGGTACAGCATGCTAGCAGTGTGGTAGTAAATTCTCTGGACGAAAGATTGATCATGTAAACGCTGAATGATATGGGATTCAGATTGATGATATCGGACCACAGTGTGTCTCTAAATTCACTTATGAAATCACAGTCTGTTAGAACATGCTCGAATATACTGTTAAAGAGCTTACCGCATCTGTCGCATAGCATAGTCTCCTCATCTGTTCGTATGATTGCACAAATGTCAATAACATATTTCGCAGCTTTTCTAAGTTCAGGGTACAACTTAGCTACGATCCATGCTATATGTACTCTAATAGATGGATGAATAAGTATGAAAAAGTTAAAATCGCTGTCCGTAGAAATTCGCTCATACCACAATTGTTGTTCCGTTTCACGAATGTTCATCGATACAGTCTTATTCCAAGCAGATTTTGAGGGAAAAGTACCATCAACACAGAATGTTTCTACATAGTTTCTGAGATTATACTTGTTTGCTAGTCTATATATATCTGGAATTAGACCGTGTTGGTTGGGAACACATTGATATCTAAATTCATACGGTCTTGATAGTAAAATTTGCTTCGGTAAGAGTGAATTGTTTAGTCTGCACAATCGTCCGAAGAACAACAGTTTTTGCTTGTCGATGTATGCTTCTACGGAGAGCCATCCCAGGAGACTAGTGCACTTATCAGTTGTTGCCCTTCTCGGTAGTCCTTGCGGTACTTTGCACACAAATCGATGTGATCTTTCCAGCATTAATAGTTCAGTTCTGCTAATGTCATTCCATAATTCACATCCAAACAAGGCTCTGGTATAACTTAATTGGACTATAATTTTCGAGCATGTTACAGGATTCAACATAGCAGGGTGGATACCGGAGCTCATTATAGATATTGTCACAGACCTAAGAGTGGTACATGCCTTCGCAGTTTGTTCAAATGAATTGAAGTTGCTGTTCAATAAAATTCCAACGTGTTTCGTCGAAGTTACTTGCGGTATATCAGTGTCATATAATTGAAGAATGGGATTTGCACCGTTTCTGATTCCAAAAAGAAGCATGTTACTCTTACTTGGAGAAAATTTGAAGCCCCAGGTTCGACTGTAGCTCTCACATTTATCTGTTAAGGTCTGCATTCCATGCTGGGTGGGAGACAATAGGGCAATGTCATCAGCCTGAACCGAACTGCTAACTTGTTTATCAAGTATCATAGCTCCACACCTCATTTTGTCCAGATCTACCAGCAAGTCGTTAATAAACACAAGATATAAAATAGCCGAAAGTACACCTCCCTGTCGTACTCCGCGCTCTAATGAAAACCATTGTGACAAGTACTCGGATAATTGAACGCAGCTCTGCATTCCTTTGTACATTTCGTCGATCACTAACCAAAAGTTTCCTTTGATGCCATGTTGATAAAGTTTCAGTAGAAGTGCATCGTGCCAAACTGAGTCGAAGGCTTTCATACTGTCCAGTAATACAACATATAGACCACTGTTACGCTCAGTATAGTGTCCTATAACTTCTTTGATGTTAAAGTAGGCATGTGTGCTGGATAATGATCGCTGGTACGCTATCTGAGATTTGTGTGGAAAAAGTTTGGTTTGAAGAGGCTCTAAACGTGTAACAAACACCTTTTCAAAGATTTTAGATATGCAGCTTGTTAGTGATATACCACGGTATGAGTTTGGATCGTTTTTTGCTTTGTTGTCACCTTTGAATAAAGGAATAATGACACTGGACTTCCATGCAACGAGGTTAAATAGGTGCACAGGTGTGTCTGAAGAGTTTTTCCACCAAATTTAATGTGTTCACACGATATTTATCGAGACCAGTTGATTTATTGTTTTGTAACTTAGAACAGATTGCAGATATTTCTTCATAAGTAACTTTGGTTAGTTTTGTCATGTTCGACCGAGCCTCGTTTCGAATTTCTTCTATTTGTCGTTTGAGGTAGCATACTCTATCGCTATCAACAAGAGTTCTGTCCATTTTGAAAATTGATTCAAAATGATTAGCCCATGCTTCACATGTCTTTATCGTCAGTATGTATTCCACTTCCAACTCGCAACTCTGTGCAGAATGATTTCTTTTTTCTTCTACTCTTTAAAACAGACCAGACAAATCGTTGATCCGAATCAATAGAATCTTCCATTTTCGTTAAGCAGTCTTGCATGTATAGATCGTAAGCATTTTCACGTTCTTTTCTGAATATTTTCTTTGACGTTTTATATACTCTAAAATATTCGTTGTCAGGTTCATGGGATTTTCCGTTGATTATCCAACGAATTCGATGTTCACACATATCTGCATGTAGCGATTTCACTGTTTTCGACCAATAAGGTTTGATGTGGTTAACATATTTTCTGTGTGGTAGTATATCGTGATCAGCTTTTAAAATCGCTTCAACGATTGTCTTGTAATAGTTCTCGATATCTTCATTGCTTGCTGGAGACGATAAGGGTTGAAGATTCCAGAGGTATTGCGACACGGCGAACGAATAGTCTGTGAGCACATTATTGTCTCTAGCATTGTTCCACGATACCTTATCGGCGCGGATGTTGTCTTCTATTTGGCTTTAGTTGTAAAGGGCTGTTAAAGTTGATTGTACATATGATTGGTTTATGGTCGGACACGTTGAATATATCATCGTCTGGTATTTCCACACTAATTACATTCGGTACTAAGTCATTATGAATCACGATGTGGTCGATAGCTGTGCGCGGACCGCCATCATATGAATGAAAGGTATAAATTGGCCCTTTTCCAAAGTTCTGTGTGTGTAGCGAGATACTATTCAAGTCTTTTAAGTAACTGTCGAGTAATTTACTTCTCATATCATGACTGAAACTATATCTTGGACCTTCAATTTTGCAGTTGAAATCCCCCATTAGCAGAACAGTCCCATGATACAGATAGGCTGAATACAAATCCATTAGATACTCTAGTTCATTCAAAAAATAGTTGAAAGGTTGTGTACTTGCAGGTAAGTATATACTGAAGATAAAAATACTATCCTCGCCTGGAAGATTATTTATTTCGATTCCGCATATTCTATTACTATGAACATCAATCTCAGACACATATGGTGATAATACATTTGATATTAAGAATGAGACTCCTCCATATTTGTTACATGAAAAGGATCCCTCGCAGAATTCGTCGACTCCTTTACTTATAGATTTATAGTGGTTATTGTCAACTGTATCCAGAAAATGAAGTTGGCTTTTCCGTAACCAATGTTCAGACAGAGCAATAATATCAATCTTCGATTCCATTAACAAATTTGTCAAGTAAGGTACAGCGGACATGATGCCGCGACAGTTCCAACATGCAAGCTTGAGTAACATTATGAGTTTGTGTATTGTTCTTTGTTGTTTGATGCTTTTTCTGAGGTAAAGACGGACCACGGTAGCCAATCCTTCATGAATATCCCTTTTGGCCAAAATGAGTCCTCGTGTATTTTGTTTTCGTCCGCGGCGTCAATATTCAGCTGAGCAGATGCAGATCTCCTGTTGTATTTATTAAAAAAATCTAAATGGGTCACATGCACATTCTTTTCGGAAAGATAAGCGCGCATAGATTCTTCTGTCGACTGTTTACTTATTCCTCCAATGTAAAATCGCTTGACTCGCCTACTAGCTTTGTTCACGAAACCTGAAAAGTTCGCAACATTGTCTAGCTTACAAGTAGAACTAGGAAAGTGGACTTGAATTGGTTGACCTACGTTATTCTCGTTGCGCGTCTCGGTCTTTTCTATTCTTGAGACTGAGGTTGTTTTTTATTCTACTGATATGTGACAGTCCAAGAACCCCCTGGTTGTTCTGAGCAGGATCTTTCGGAAGTACCTGTGCTTCTTTTTGTGAATCGCAAATCGACTTCAATGTATCTGCATAACTTCTTCTACATTTGTCAAATTCAGACATGTCCTTCTCTACTTTGTTTATCTGTTTTCGTAGATCACTTATTGATTGATTAAATGATGATGCGTCATTCTGCGTATTACACAGTGAGTCAGTAATCTCTTTTAGTTTGCCGTTCATCAAGTCAGTTTTTACTTTTAAACTCTGGACACCTAACACTTTTGGATCACTAATCTGATTCAGTCTTGCTGATTCCGCTTTTGTTGATACTTTAAGATCGGCTACAGCTGACAACGGTTTTTCGACATCCTTCTTTAATTTTGCAAAATCCGCCTTAGTTTCAGTAAGATCGTTTACGTATACCTCGAATTGAGACTGTAGGTGTATTGTGTCTTGCGTTACTTTTGAATTTGAAATACACTTTGATTATTGCACTGTTGTTGCCGACCTTAATTCACTAAGCAGTTTGTTCGTTTCCTCGCACATACCACGAAGGGACGAAATTTGGTTTTGGAGATTCTTCGACCGTTGTTGCGCTTTTTCGTTGCATTCTACTAACTGTTTGTTTTCTTTTATCAGAGTGTTCATTGTCTTAGTGTCTATTTCTTGTGTGTTATCGCCCTTTAACGAATTCTGGTCTCTCTCTATTCGAACCAAAGAGTCTTTAAGTCCGAGATTCGTAACGAAAAAGTCTGTCTTCTAACACAGCAGATTGTTTTCTCATACAACTATTTGCCTTTACAGTCAAAGTAGATTTAAGTTCTTCATGATATTCACCCAACGTTGCCAAGTACACAAGGTAACAATCGTTTCCTATTTTGCTTTCTATGGACTCGCCTGTCGGTTTTCTTGGACATACTCGCTTTTTCAGGGTTGCGTTTGCGAACTGAAAGTCTGATCTTTGCTTAGCAGTCTCTAACAGTTCAGAGCGGATGCAATCGATATCGTAATCTAAAGCTTCTCACTTTTCAACAAGTTTTGATACGAAAGTTTCTCGTGGTAAAGCACCGATTTCTGTCTCTATATAGTTGTGAATCGCTCTTGTATTCGACCCTCTACTAGGAACCTGTGTGCTAGTACTGTTGTGAAGTTCTGAGTTTAATTCAATAGTAAAACAATTTTGCGAAGATGGGAAGTCTAGATTATCTAACAAGAAACTCTTATGAACAAATAATTTGCTTGGTTGTAGATTTGTATATGTACGGTCGTCGTCTTCTATATTCGACATTTCGAGGATTATGTAAGATTCACCTACACTGTACTGTATTGTATTTAACGGTTTACATAGCCAGGGTACAAAGTCCAACTTCGATTGAGGTGTCAAGGATTACCGTTTAATTGTTCTCTTATGTTGTGTTTGCTGATATTTATCAATGTTTATCAAAGTTTTAAAAAAAAGTCAACTCACATATACTTAAGTAAATACAAGTTCAGATATATAAATATAAGCCAGTAATCCACTCAGAATGATAAAAAGTTCATTTGAAATAAGTTTTTCAAGCACTTTTGAACGAGTGAAAAAATAAACATATCCATCCTTGAAAGGGCGATAATACAGAACTAAAAAATCGAATGTTGAACTAGGAACTGCGAATGTTGAACGATGAACTTCAAATTTTGAATATTGAATTAGAAACTACGAATGTTAAATCAGGAAGTGCGAATGTTAAACTAGGAATTAAAAAAACGAATGCGGAACTAGGAACTAAAATTTTTGAATTTTGAATCAGAAACTACGAACTGAAAAATCGAATGTTGAACTAGGAACAGCGAATGTTGAACTAGGAACTGAAGAATCGAATGTTCAACTAGGAACAGCGAATGTTGAACTAGGAATTGAAAAATCGAATGTTAAACTAGAAACTGTGAATGCTAAACGAGGAACTAAACATTTTGAATATTTAACCAGAATCTACGAATGTTGAACTAGGAACTGCTAATGTTGAAATAGGAACTGAAATTTTGAATATTGAACTAGGAACTGCGAATGTTTAATGAGAAACTGACAAATCGAATGTTAAACTAGGAACTACAAATTTTGAATATTGCAACAGAAACTACGAATGTTGAACTGGGAATTGCGAATGTTGAACGAGGAAATAAAAATTTTGAACATTGAACCAGACACTACGAATGTTGAACTTGAAACTGCGAATGTGAACGAGGAACTAAAAATTTTGAATTCGTGAGTCTTGCGTGAGAACGCAATTTACAAATTATATTAAAACTTATTTTGAATGCTTTTCGATGGAATATATGAATCATATAGACCATTTGTTTATAATGGCACATTTTGCAAATTTTGTTACAAATCTGCTACAAAAATTCGTTTGAATGTAAATTTGTATAAGTAAATTTTAATATTTTAAACGCGTTTTATCAATGTATGCACGTGTCAATTCTCTTATTTACTATAAATTAATGCACTTAGCTGTTTTTAGCTTGACAAAAATTAACATCTACGTATGCTTACCATCTTTACCACAATATAAAAATGATGTTTTTCATTTGATAAGGGCTATGATATTTTATAGAAATGTGTCGAGCTAGTGAGTGGCATTTGCCAAAAAATACTGCTAGAGAGGTTAGTGAAAATTTTTGAGCCGTAATGATTACATGTACTGGTATTTTTTTAGTTAAAAGCACAGTTCTTAATGTGCATAACATTGAATTAAAGAATTAGTGAAGAAAAAGAATTACAGTTTATTGCAACAGAAATGTAAAACTAGACAAAGTCGATCTGGCGATCACTGATACCCCCGCTTTTGTAAAAATTTCTAACGTCTTTCGTGGACTCTGACCTTGAAATTTGACGAATTTCCCCCAAAATGGATAGGCTTCTTACCAACCTGATATATAACAATATCCCAAAGTTTCATTCAAATCACATGCAAACTTTTTAAGTTATCGTCCGGAAACAAATTTTTGTACAAATTTCTAACGTTTTTCGTGGACTGCGACCTTGAAATTTGACGGATTTCCCCCAAAATCGATAGGCTTCTTACCAAACTGATATATAACAATATCCCAAAGTTTCATTTAAATCACATGCAAACGTTTTGAGTTATCGCCCGGAAACAAAATTTGTAAAAATTTCTAACGTTTTACGTGGACTGCGATCTTGAAATTTGACGGATTTCCCCCAAAATCAATAGGCCTTTTAACAACCTGATATATAACAATATCTTAAAGTTTCATTCAAATCGAATGCAAACTTTTTGAGTTATTGTCCTGAAACAACTTTTTTGTTAAAATTTTTAACGTTTTTTAGTGGACCTTGACCTTGAAATTTGACGGATTTCCCCCAAATCGATAGGCTTCTTACCAACCTAATATATATAAAAATATCCCAAAGTTTCATTCAAATCGGATGTAAAATTTTTGAATTATCATCCGTAAACCAAATGTGGACGGACGAACGGATATGAGGACCACTATATACACCCGACTCTGTCAAGCGGGGATATACAAAAGGTTAAACGTCTGCAAGCAGTTGTTTTTATGGTTACAAGTAGCAAGAAGTTTCGCAAAAGACATATCGTAATATGCAGCTTACGTCTTTATAATATTTTCTGTATTTTTTATTGCCACACATTTTTTACATTGTTTATGATTTCCACTGAACGAAGTGGGCAAAAACAACCCTGCACAGGCGTATCGCGGCCGAATCACGGCCAAAATTTTCTGCCTGTGGAGCAGACGCTGTTAGACGCTTTGAGGTCGCGATAAAGACGTGATACAGGCGTACTTAACCCGTCGTTACACGCGGTTGGCCGCGCGAAAAAGTTTTGGGCTGCCCAAAAATTTAGACCGCGGGTAATCGCGGGCGGTACACGTGGTACACACGCGGTAAAGACGTGGTTACACGCGGTAGGACGCGAAATTTTAGCGGGTAATCGCGGGTGGAGCACGGTCATAGCACGTTTGTTCCGCGTCTGTACCGCGTTGTTATCACGTTCATTAGCGTGTGTACCGCGTGTAAACACGAACAAGCGCCTTTCTCCGCGTAAACCCGTGGTAGGCCGCGGTACCGCCGCGCTTCACCCGCGATAAGGACTCGGAACAGTCGCCGGCGTCTGTTTCGCGGGCATACCATAGGTAAACCAATTTTGCACATTTTCCACCACGGGCAACCGCGGGCAAAAAAAATCGCGAAATTTTACCCGAGATACAGACGCGAAAGGCTGTGTGACCGGACCTCAAGGGTAGAGAATGTTTAAATAATAAGAAAGCACTTAATGTTAATGCACGTAACAATAACATGTGATACAGAGATTATGTACATAAGTTTTCGTATAGTACTGTACTAATGTATTGTATTGGCTGCTGTTGATGCATGAATACGGAAAATTTGTATTTCCACACTGAATATTTGAGAAATTGTCACATTTAGACTTTTTATCTATATTTTAGTATTTGTTCTTGTAACTCTTAATAAATCATTTATATAATTTACTTTTGCGTATAAGGAAGAAGGAGTATGGAATGCAGCATGTTAAAAATAATAATTAAAAAAAAATGAATTTAAGATAAAAAGAAGGAGTTCTAATAACGAAATATATTTAGAATAAATATGAAAGAAATAACAACAAAAAATACCGAACTGATTGAAGAATGATAAAACAGATTTGCATTTCACATGGATTGTTTCTTTGTATAAACACGCAAGCTGGCAAATTGGCATTGAAAGTAAGATAAAATCGCCGAATAAAGGGTACAATTAGAAGAATTCGAATCTTTTTTTCTATCCTGTATTTTTGTCAGATAATAATGTTTTTGCTTCGCCTCAGTACGTGTAAATCTATGGAGTCACCCATTACAACGCAAGATTACTCAATATTAGTTCTTTTCAAGTTCGATCGACTCTAATCGATATAAACTCTGTATGCAATACATAATTTATTGATTAATTGATTTAATGACTTACCGTCCAGAGAGTAGTATTTCAGCTATATTTAGGACGACAACAAGTTAACATATACAATAAAATCATTGGGGAACAGGAACACAATTTTGATTGCCACCGATAAAATATGGAGTAATAGGTAAAGGAAAAAAATTAGCCTTTTAGCGGCTATATTAAACATATTATTTATAAAGCGGTCTTTATCATGATAGGAGCGTGGCACGACAACCACTACGGTCTGCGGTCAGGCTTTCCGTTACAACGACCTTAACGATACGGCCTTCCCTATCCGCCATCCGAGGACGACCTGTGCAGCTCTGTGGGTCGATCAATGGGAACCCTCCCTGTTTGGCCCCATTATATACTATTTTAAATTAGACTTTTTGAATTATTGAAAGTGTGGTGAAATGAGTTGTACAACTGAAAAATCTATACCAGTTATCATTTGCAGAATTTCATTTTAATGAAAGTATGTGGATCTTTAAGAAATTAAATACTTAGATAAATGTTTTTCAATTTAAATTTAGTTAAAATAAAATTGAAAGAAACTTTTCAGGATTCATTTATACTGCATACATTTTTTTCTTGCACGGAAATGTTGATAAAGTAACTGTACCATCCCTTGACATGCTCTATCTACTGTCGGCGTTTTCCTATATCCGCTAGTCGATCTATTTTATTTTCTAAAAAGAATGTTATCGCATTTTATTTTAGTCACTTCCTTGTTTTTCATTAATTTGTTTAATTTTGAGAAATCTATTGGTTGATTATGAAAATGAATTTATTTTTGTGATTCTTCAAATAGTACGTAAAATGGAGAATATCAGTATATTTATCTGGTGATGTTGTTAGATCTACTTCGCGACAATAATGCAAAGGGGGAGCAAGCATCCTCCCAAGTCAGGGGTTCTGAGTCCGTGTTCTCTCCATATGATGATGTAGCGTTTGCTCCCTAAGAAATCCTGCCTTGGTAGGATGGGGAGCAAGTGAAAGATTTAATTTTAATTAGATCAATCAAACACTCAATGAAAGTGAAAATTATTGAAAAATGGCGACTGTTAATGGTCTAAGAAATCTAATGTAATTGATGTACATGAGATGACAAAATTGCTGTAAAAAATTTATGTGCGATTAACCTGTAGCTAGGAAATGAAAATTTAAAGCATTCTAAGGGAGTCAGATGTTGAGTAAGGACGAAAGTAACTTTGTAGATGTGAATTAATTTCAAACCAAGTTAATTTTAGGGCAAAAAGAGAGAAAACAGTCGGCTGATTCTTTTATTGAGTCAAAACAGATGTTTCGCTGTTTTTTTTTTTTTTTTTTGTGAATGAAATATGAATTTAAGTTAAATCTCGGAAAATGTTGAAATAAAGTTAAAAGGTTAACAAGATTAAAACGGAAATAGTCTTGGTTGGCCTATGTATCATGTAATGTAAGAGACATTTTCCGCTCTGTCCGATTAAACTGGATGTCTTACTTGGACCGTCATGGCTTCACATCACGTTTATTTTTTCGTGTTTATTTTTGTTACTGTATTAGCAGGTCAGTAATTTTATTATCATAATTGTATTGCTTAAATTTAGATAGTGTGACCCTTTAAAACAACGCAGTGACTCGACATCAAAATTACATTAAGTTCATATATGTGCAACTACTACACACAAGAGGAATATCATTTTAAGATTAAATTAAAAGATTTATAATTCTTATAATCATGATTTTTATTATAACTTACTTACTTACTTACTTACTTTATTGATTAATTTATCAATGTATATATTTATCTTACTTCATAAATAAAAATATGAATACATATACTTTATTGGCACCAACTCATTAACAATTATGGTTTGGGTGTGAATACTAACCCTGAATATTCGTTTAAGAGACTAGCATACAGAAAGAAATATAACATAGGAAATCGACCGAACAACAAGAATCAAAAGTCTGGCGACTATACAAATCCGGATAAAGACAATAAAATTAATTAAAAAGTCTAATTAGACACCCGTCGAGTTACTCATTGTCATGTCTAGGAAAAAGTAAAATCCAGAAATAGGAATGACTACCTATGACTGAGCAAACCCTTGTTTGAATTTAGTAGTCAACTGCAGAAAAATATGGCATGCATTCCACTTTGATACACAAATGTTTTCTTCGTTTCGCCAAATTTTATGGCCTAAACTAAATAAAAAATTATAATTTTTTATGCAATTTGAATGTGAATCAATTTTTGTCATGTACTTACAGTAATTTTTTAATTTACGAAAACATACTGTCAATAGTAGAGTGTGACATAAGAAATAATCGCTATGTTGAACAAACATGTTTTCAAAAGGTAACTTAAACTATTTTTCTCAGCACCGCAAATTCACCGAAAATTACAGAAAAAAAATACTAGTCATTTATGTATTTGATAACAATCAAGGGGATTAAATAATAATAAATACATCTTTAGTTACTGTTGGCGTAAAAGCAACAGATTAAAACGCTGTATAAGCAAAATAATCCTGACTCTTCTCAGCTTTGTGGGTACTAGAAATACAATATAAATCCAGACAGTGTCAATATATTCAGCTTATGTAGAACATACATTTGAGACCGATTTAGAAAATCAGCATTTAAATCTAAAAAAAAACAGCAGATCTAATAAAATACAAAAAACAAAGGAACAAAGTAAATAATTTGAATAAAAACTGCAAAAGAAATTTTTGAAAACAATCTTGATAATATTATACTAGATAATGCTGCTAACCCTAAGACTTATTGGAAAAATATGAAAATGTTAATAAAATCAAATAAAGGATGTTATAATATACCCCCACTTCAAAATTTAATTCAAAATTCCAGCCCGGGAGATGTCGTCTATGGGGACGACGAGAAATGTGAGCTATTAAATAAATATTTCAGTCAAATTTCAACACTAAATGACGAAAATTTTATTCTTCCTGATTTTGAACTGAGGACAAATATACAAATTCACGACACAGTATTCAGTACTGAAGAAATTGTTGACATTATAAAAACTCTAGAACCCAATAAGGCATCTGGGCCAGACATAATAAGCCACAAAATGTTAAAGCTTTGTCCAGAAAAAGTAGCAATTCCTCTCCAATTAATTTTTAATAAATCTCTACAGCAATGCAAATACCCATCTGGTTGGAAGATTGCAAATGTTATTGCAATATTCGAAAAGAGTGACAGTTCAAAACAGTCTAATTATAGACCAATATCGCTTATTAGCTGCGTTGGCAAGGTAATGGAACGTGTTATTTATAACTATGTATTCAACCACATGCAAAGAAATAATCTAATATATCAATACCAGTCTGGCTTTCTTCCCAACTGTTCTACAGTTCATCAGCTGTTAAAAATATACAACTGTATTTTAAATTCACTAGAGAAGAAAGAAATAAATTGTTTTGTTTTCTGCGATTGTTCGAAAGCTTTCGATAAAGTTTGGCATAAAGGTTTATTACATAAAATTAAATCGTATGGAGTAAATGGAACTTTATTACAATGGTTTAAAAGCTACTTGAATAATAGGCAACAGAGAGTAGTAATTAAACAATCGTCATACGAGCTTTGTGATTTGCATGGTGGTGTTCTGCAGGGGTCGGTGCCAGATCCTTTATTATTTATCATATATATCAATAATATAGCTGAAAAAAACTTGTTTCACTATGTAGACTGTTTGCCGATGACACGTCGTTTAGCTATTCGAGTCTTGATCCAGCGCAGATTCAGGCTGTTATTGATCACGATTTGAAAGAGCTGAAATAATGGTCACAAAAATGGTTTATGTCATTTAATCCCGAAAAAACCGAAATAATGTTATTTTCAAATATAATCCCACCAGATATGAGATTTACACTAAATGACACTAATATACCAGTCACTAAACTCCATAAACATCTAGGTGTTACCTTGAGCAGTGATGCTAAGTGGAATACACACATTGATAATATTATATGTAGTGTTTCAAAGCACCTGAATGTACTCAGGAAATTGAAATATAAACTTACTTGAAAAAACTTAGAAAAGGAGGCTACTGCAATAAACTTGAACAATTACAGCTTGAGGCTGCTCGAATTGTCACGGGCCTACCAATTTTTACCAATGCAACAAATATTTATACTGAAATTGGGTGGGAGTCTTTGGATGAGCGCAGGAAACGCAGGAAGTTACAAATGTTTTATAATATAAAGCACGACTCCGCTCCAGCATATCTCTGTAACTTAATTCCGCCTACAATACAAAGCACGAAAGTTTATCCCTTGCGTAATGGTAAGAATAATATGACTCCCTTCTGTAGACTATCCCTGAATGAAGAATCCTTCATACCATCAACTATACGACAGTGGAACCGTTTAGATATATCAACCCGTAATGTTAACTCTATTTTTAAGTTTAAATCTGAACTTAAGAACTAAATATTGTCCTAACCAAATTAAGATGTTTAGCATCAATATTGACTTATGAACTATACAGGGTAAATATTATATCCGATCCATCTTGTCGCTGTGGATCTGACCGCGAAGACTCAAATCATTACTTTTTTTAATGTTCGAGATATGCTAATATTAGAAATAGATTATTTGTAAACCTTCAGTGGCTGCCAATCTACTGTACAATAAATCTAGAACTCCTTACATCTGGTAATTCGCAATTGTCTAATGAGCCGCATGAACAAGTCTTTAAGCATATATTTGAGTATATCAAAGGGTCAGAAAGGTTCCCCATAGTTTGAATCATTACTCACAAGGATTTGAAATCACACTCATCATCATCACATCCATCTCATCTATCACATCAATTTTTCTCTATTAAATTTCCTATTTTAATTTTTCCTTTAATATGTGTCATCAAAAGTTTTGTTATGTCTCCAACAAACATAATATAATTTGTATTGTATTACAATGTACGCTGCTCTATCAATATATTTTTGTAACATATTGTATACTGGAGAAGACTTCATATGTTTCATTAACTTGTGTCGTATTATCCAATTTGCATGTTTGAGCAAATAAAATATGTTTAAACTAAACATACATTTGTTTCTTTAATCGTTGTTCGGGATATCACACTTACTCAATTTCCACTTGGAATTAGAGCAAGTGTTGTTTTAAAACAATCTAATTCAAATTCAATCTTTCACTTGCTCCCCCGTTTTTGCTATGGTCGCTGCGTACTTGCAACGCAGCGACCATAGCAAAAAGGGGGGAGCAAGTGAAAGGTTTATTTTGAATTAGATTGGATTTAAAATGAAATTTCCCCCAAAGTAATTTTTAAGAGATTGTAGGTTTCAAATTACACATGCTTAAAAATTTGATTGAAAACGTTTATATACGTAACAAGTCTCGGGGTTTTAATATTATTTTGTATATAGTGAGTTACAGTGGGATAAATTGAATTGCAAAGTGACAAAAAATACATCGTGTGAGTTTCAGAATAAAATAGATAAAAGAGATGATCCTAATTAAATAAAATCAATAACTTTAGAATAGATAGATACTAAATATAAAATCTTCGAAAAAATTATACTGATAGATAAAAAGACCCCAAAGACCGGAAAAACTGCTGGCGCCTTTGTCGTACCAAAAGCAAGATATAAATTCCCTAAATGCTGCACCGATAATGTCTCCGTATACACCACCAAAATGGTAGCAATCTTCAAAGCCTTAAAATGGATAGTGGACACATATCCAAAGGTAGTGATATCAGCAGATTCACTAAGTACCTTTTAATCAATTGAAAATAACCAATCGAGTAGACCGGATCTTTTAGAAGCTATTCAAATGGTAGCATTTAAAATAACAACTAAACAAACCCTACTTATTTTAGAATAGATACCAATACAAATGTATATTAGGAAATAAACTAAAAGAAACACTTGAAAAATTAGATAGAAAGAACAAAAAATAATTATAAACATGTCCCATAGTACAATAGAATTCTACGCGATTGTCAAAAATATACACCTCGCCATAAGTTAAGCAACACCTACAATTCTTTTATTATTTAAAAAATCTGAATGAATATTAACTTTGTGTTATTTATGTACTAAAGCCATCATTCGAGCACGGGTAGTTACTTTAATTAACTCCTCTGGTAAATCTTTAAAAAGCAAAGCCAGTTTTATCATACGGTAGGCGAGCATGCCTAAAAGCCTTGTTTTCATTAACGATTTAGTGTTCATCTCCTGGTATTTTTCGACTTCATCTTTACATTTTACAATGCCTAGACGGAAATTAAGTGAAGCTGAGAAGTGGCAGATCGTTGGAATGCGTAAAAGTGGACAGAGCTAGCGTCAGATAGCAAAACACTCTGGCATTCACTTTAGTATTGTATCCCGGCTACTGAAACGTCATCGAGATGATGGAACTATCCAAGAGCGTCCTAGGTCAGGTCGACCACCAAAAACATCTGAAAAGGAGGATAGAGCACTCTTTCGTGTAGCCAAACGCCAACCGTTTGCCACTTCGTTACGATTGGAATATTTCAACCAGAGTCGCCGTTCTAACAGATAACAGGCGCCTAAACAATGCAAGGTTGAGAGCTCGTCGTCCCTTGAAACGTCCACTGTTGACACAGAGACATCGCCAAGCACGTTTAGAGTGGGCACGATATCATCGCCATTGGAATTTCGAAGCTGGCGACGAGTACACTGGACCGAGGAAAGCAGATCCCTTCTTCGTCATATTGATGGGCGCATGTGCGTTTGAAGACAACGAGGCACTGCTTACAACCAGAACAACATCCTAGGCACTACAGCGTTTGGCGGTGCTGGTGTTACAGTGTGGGGAGGCTTTTCATACGACGGTAAACTGAATCTGTATGTGGTTGATGGGACAATGACAGGGCAGATATATCGAAATGACGTCATTAACGCTATTATTGTCCCACATTTTGACAATCATGCACTTGGTAACAGACCCATCTTTATGGATGACAACGCAAGACCTCACCGAGCTGCAATTGTATGTGATGTTATCGAAAGGAAAGCTATTGAGCATCTTCCATGGCCATCCATGTCAACCGATATGAATCCAATTGAACATTTGTGGGATATCGTTGGCCGTAAAATAAATAACAGAGCACCTGCTTGTCAAAAAGTCCAAGAACTACGTGTTGCCATTCAGAATGCTACACTTCGTCGTTTATTCAACAGCATGAGGAGGAGAGTTAATGAAATGTACCAGAGGAGTGGTGGTTACACGACTTACTGAACATTTTTGTGTTTAACACATTTCAAAGTGACTTTTCTTTCCCTGACGTTGACCTGTGACGATGTGTTTACTTTAAGTTCATGAAATTGAAGTATGCAATCAAACTTGACTAATGAAAGTTATATTTGCACTGTTTTTTTTATATCTTTGCTTTGAACATTTTTTTCATCAAACAATAAGATGTTGTTTGTATTTTTCATTTGTCATTAATGTTGAATAAATTGTCATTTCTTTTTAAAAATATTAAAATATATAAAATCTTAAATGAATCCATGGAAAATAATAGGGTGTTGCTTTACTTCTGGCGAGGTGTATAAATTTAAAAAGAAATGGCAAGCTTGGCTAAATCCATCAGTAACTGAAAAGCTATTTTCTATTTAGGAAATCAACCACCCTTCTACTTGGTCAAATGGGTCAACATATCAAAAACTTATCTCCACTTTGCGGCGCATGTAACACCAAAGAAGACATGTCCTTCTGTTCTGTGTAGGTCATAACACGACAAACTTACAGCAGCGCTCACTAAATTTAACATCAATACACTCGATATCAAGATCTTTGTAGACACTTCGAAAGAATTTAAAAACCAAACATACCAAGAATGCGTTAACTTTATTATTACGGAAATTCACTACCACATGTGTATATAACTATCTCCTTTTGGCTTTACCGGATTCCAACCACTTCAGTTCTTTCATACAGCACTTTGGCTGCCGACTCACTTATAACATTTATATAACACGTAGGTGTCTTCTGCGACGGTCGCGCCCTACAACCATTTAATTAAAAAAAGTAAAAAATGCTCGGTTGAGTAAGCCAAGAGCTTCTTCTCGGGTGACTGACGAATATAGGAATTTCACAAATACCCAATCTCCATATAACATATTAACAAACCTACTGCTCTGTAAAGTAAGCCAAGAGCTTCGTCTCGGGCACCTTCTGAAGAACAGGCGTAATAACGGCAATAATAAAAAATAATAAGAAACCAGAAAAAAAACAACTTCGGTTGGGAGACATAATAAACCAAAGTATGGTATGTCGAGAGCATTGTCTAAGGCGGGTGCCTACTTTGAAATTCAAATTAAAATCAAACCCTCGGTAGAGTAAACATATAGATATAGGTATTTCTCGAATACTCCATCTCCGTATAACATATGTAACAAACCTACTCTTCATTAAGGTAAGCTAAGCGCTTCGTCTCTTGCGCCTACTGAGGAATAGGCGTAAAAACGACAATTATAATATTATATAGTATAAATAATTTAAAAAAAAATGAAACGAATTAGGGTATGATAATAGCATCGACTCGAGCGGGTGCCTACTTCGGAATAAAAATGTTAAAAGTATATTATGTAAACCAGCAGGGATAACACACTCAATAAAAACGCAGTAGGGTAAATAAAAAAGAGAGAATTTAATAAATAAACAGATAATAACAGCAAATCAGTCGAAGTATGTATGCCAAGAACATCGTCTCGGGCGGTTACCTACTTCTGAATAATAATCACTGTACGTATTGTTTATAGCAAAATAACAAATAACAACAAGAATACAAAAATATATAAAAGAAAAAAGCAAGAAAAAAAGAAAAACAAAGAAAAAAGGAGAAAAAAGAAGAATAAACGAAAAAAAAAGAACATGATTTTTTATTTAATTACAAAAATATTATACATAAAGCACACAAAGTGAAAACGGAACAACACAAATAATACAAACTCATGTTTATAACTGAGTTAATAATTTTCAACTTCAAATAAACCATTTTAAGGGCTAGGATAATGTAAATAAACTAGAGGCTCCCAGGAGCCTGTATCGCTCACCTGAACCTGAAACCAAACAACCCTTTTTTTTTGCTATAAGGAATTGCCCAACACTTCTGCAAAAATCATTAATTTTGACCTTTTAAGGGAAATAACTCCTATAAGGAGGATCTTTTGATGGTTAGAGGGAGAAGGGCGGTTCACTTCAAATTTGCTGTACCTGTTATACTTTTTAAACTATCAGTCGAAAATTCTCTCGACCCCCCCTTTTTTCATTTTTTTCTTTTTTAATCCAACGTAGCTATGTAGATAGTCAGGTGTCATGATTTGCACAATTCTAAAGATGATGTGTGCAATGTTTCAAAGCAGTCCTTTCATTGGTTTAAGAGGAGAAGATTTTTTAAAATCAAGTAAAATTGATTAAAAAATTGTTTAAGGAGAATAATTCCTAAACGGTTCATCAGACAATCTTGACCCTAAAGTAATTTTTGTAGCCATCATAGAGCAGAACAATTAAGCAATGCTAACGTTTTCTCTAGTTCTAATAATTTTCAAGATTTTGAGGCAAAAATGTCAAAAATAATCAATATCGACAATTAAAGGGCACTAACTCCTATAAGGAGTCATCATACAACTTCAACCCAATGGAGTGTTTCGTAGAGATTTTGATGCAGATGAAGGCATGTCTCTTCGGTTTTCCTGTACCTGTTACACTTTTTTAAATATAAGCAAAAAACTGTATTTTACCCCCCCCCCCAAATCCTATTTTTAGCCATGGTGGCCATGTTGGTTAATCTGCAGCCATGGTTGGTGCAAACATGGTTGAGGACATTTGACGGATGATGTGTACAAAGTTTCAAAGCAGTACTTTCAGTTGTTTCAGAGGACAAGATTTTAAAAAACCAATTAAAACCGATTAAAAAAAAACAGTTCAAGGGAAATAACTCTTAAACGGTTAATCAGACAATCTTGACCCTTGAGTCATTTTTGTAGCCCCCATATAGAGCAGAACAATTAAGCAATGCTAACTTTTTCTCTAGAACTAATAATTTTCAAGATTTTGAGGCAAAAATGGCAAAAATGATCAATTTTGAAAACTAAAGGGCAATAACTCCTACAAGGAGTCATCATACAACTTTGACCCAATGGAGTGTTTTGTAGAGCTTTAGATGCTGAAGAAGGAAAGTCTCATCGGTTTTCCTGTATCTGTTATACTATTTGAACTATAAGCAGAAAACTGTATTTAGACCCCTCTGTTCTATTTTTAGCCATGGCGGCCATGTTGGTTGGTCTGAGGCCATGATTTGGGCAAACCTGGTAGAGGGCAATTTACTGATGATGTATGCAAAGTTTCAAAGCAATCCCTTCAGTGGTTTTGGAGGAGAAGATTTTTGAAGAAAAGTTAACGACGACGACGACGACGGACGACGACGGACGCCAAGTGATGGCAATAGCTCACCTGACCCTTCGGGTCAGGTGAGCTAAAAAGCTATATGTAAATAAGTTGTGTATTTTTTGTGTGCCGAATGAGACATAAAACTGTACAGGATTCCATCAGCTGGCACGTTAAAGATCTAATTGGCAGTACTCGATGAGATGAGGTGCTCGTGCCGTTGCCATGCTGATGGCCGTCTTTGTTCACTTGCTGACGGCTGGGTAAATCTGCATCCACTTTATCATTTTTTGTTGCGGCCTTTCTGGCTCATTACGTTCATGGCACGGGGATAATTTAGTTTAGTTTATTTATTTTTGTTTAAATTTTATTTTATTTGGCTTTATTGTATTTTAGTTCTCTTATTTTTTCCCAAATCTTCCAAAAATGCAAATAAATATGTATAATTTTAAAGTCATTGGGCAAAAAGTCCGTGTGAGACCGTTTTACGATTTTACGGTAGTCACGGACGTTAAAAACCCGATCAGTTAGGCAGAAAGACGAATTATAGCACGGACTGTATCAATTAATAACGTAAGCTTTAAGAGTGTATTAAATAACTTACCATTTCTTCGAATTAAATATGACATATATCGTGGAGTTTTCAATTCATATTGTTTCAGAGGTAAATGCATAACAACTTATGCATAGAATTGTCATTAAAAAGTTACAAAGATATTACAAATACAACAGTGCGCGCGTGTGTGTGTGTGCGTGTGTGTGTGATAGTATTTATAAATGTATATATGTATGTATGGATAAATGGATTGATTCGTTTGTGACGTTGAAGTATTCCTAACTAACCATTAAGTCGCCACACTGAAGAGTGTAGCTATTGAATCTGGACATATGCTTACCCATCCCAAACACCTATTATCACCAATTTTTTTTTATAATGATTAATTATCGTTTGATTTATGTTTTGAGTGTTTGTTGCTTTTTGTGTTTTTTTAAATTTCATGAATTTACCGTTCTAATCAGTTTTAGACGCTTGCCATTAGAAATGTGTTAATCACTTTGAAATAAATTTTTTAAACTCTTAGTTTCTTTAAACACAAACATTTGTAACTCTTAGTTTCTGTTTACACATAATTAATATTTCCGATATTTGTTTTTCAGATGCATTAAAACCTCCACTCGACATAAACATTAGTATCAATGGGAGTAATGTCACTTTAACATGGAGTTTACCATCGACACCTATAACTTACACATATTTGGATTTCCTTGTTACAAAAAACAATCGATTTGAAATATTAAACCACAGCGCGAAGTATTTACCTCATCCGAATTCGTCATACGCTGTTAATCTTCAGCCTTGCAACGAATATAGATTGCGGATAAAATACGTAAATGATAAAGACAATAGATTTACATCTACCATGACAGAGAAAACGTTTTGGATCACAGGTATGTGACACCATTGTGTTAAATGAAGATTACTAATTTAATTGTTGTGTTGACAAATATTTAGAAATTTTTTACTCTCGAGAGCTGAGAAATAATCACTACATTGGTACTTCATGTTTTCCGTCTTTGTTAGAGTTGTATGTTTCGAGAGCTTAGAAATCATGGATTGGTACTTCATTTTTTTTGTCTGTCCTAAAACTTTTTAGCCTTGGTGGAGTGAAATTTATTTGTATACAGTTGTTGGGCTATTACAATGTTAATAAATGTGTCACTACTTGGTTTATACTGATTCACTATTTACCGATTCTGGCCCCAGACGTTTTTCCATTGTTTTATTTTGTACGAGTAGAAATAATAACTATAATAGGAAATTTCTACAAAGAATTGCTGAAAAAAAATCAACCAAACAAAACCAGATCGCACAAACTGCAAACAAGCCAGTTCAGACTGAAACACATTTTATATTGATGCCAGAATAAAATTTCGTTCTCATAGTTTATTCTTATTTTCCATAATGTTCAAATAACAATCGATTACCATCGACTTATTATACTACTGTAAAAAATGTTTAAAAATACAATGTTACTAATTAAAAAAATGCTTCAAAGGATCTTATTCAAAAGTTGAAATTAATGGTATATGTGTTTGTATTAGTAACTTAAGGGGAAGTAAATTGGAAAATCCCAAAGATGAAATATATGGAATATGTATTTAATACCATCTCCCTAGGAAGAGAACAAGTCGTAATTTAAAAAAGCGCTTAATCTGTTGCTTTGTTACTAGTGATGAATGTTAGGTGATTATATTTTATGCTGGCCGAAAGAAAATTTAAGTTTCATAAATGATATACAGTAAAAAAAATTTTGAGCTTCATACTATAAATAACATAACTTATCAGATCAGCTGACAATCAATATTATCGCTTTTAGCTCACAAGAGCTATGAAAATATCAGATTTTGTCTTCAGCTTTTGGCGTTAGTTTTCTCTAAAGGTACAGAACGTAAGGAATTACATTCTTTACATATATGATCACAGATCCACTACAACGTTTCCGCATGTAATGTTGATTTGATTTTCGACATGGCCGCCAGAGAAAATACTTATTTCTGATCGCCTTGAATTTTAAATATTTAAATATCTCCTGCTTTGAAACTACTTGAAACAATAATCATTATCATTGTTTAAAGGAATGGTGCTGGTAGTACCGTACAAGATCTCCCATTTGTACTGATCGCATGACCATCAATACGGTCAAAATGGTGAATAATGGTTTTAATTGTATGAAAGCTATTCTTTTGTGTATCTGCTCGTCACAAGAAAAGATAACTTTGCAGAAAGACCGTTAAAAAGTTGAGGAGATTGCGCAGATTGCATGTCCTATTGTCCTCTCCGTTAGTTCCCTTCCGGTACAGCTGATATCACCAATTTTGTTTTTCAGGGCTTTGTATTACTTATTTGTTAGTTGTATCTTTTGAGTGCTTGTTGCTTGTTGTGTTTTGTTAATTTCAATGAAACTGACTTTATTAGATTTTGTTGTTTTTTTTGTGTTAACGCATAGGTATCTTCTGATTTACACGTACATGTACTTTGATAATGATTAAAATTTAAGATGATAAGTTGACTGTTAATCTGTCTGTTAATCATGCAGAGCAGCTGAAACGTCCAGAATAATGTATGGCCGTTCCTGTCTTTACATAGGGATTTTGTCTATATTCGGTGGTATCGACATTATATTCGGTAGAAACAAGTTCATATTGAGTGCTTATTTCTTTATATAAGCACTCAATATAATATAGATCCAACATAATGTAATGATAAAACCACCGAATATAATGGAAAACTCACCCAACATAGAGTTAAGTATACCGACTATACATTCAAAACCACTCAATATAATGACAATTTCTCCCAATATAAAGACATATGCACTCAATATAAAGATATACGCCCTCAATATAAAGACATAAGCACTCAATATAAACTTGTTTCTACCGCATATTATGTCTGACACCACCGAATATAATAAAAGAGAACAACATATAGACAAACGCACGCAATATAATATAGATGCAACATAATATAAATGAAGATAGAGTACGCATCGTTCATCATAATCCTTTAAATATAGGAATATATAGCATATTCGATTGACCAATTAGAATACGAGTTTTTTAGTGTCAAACGTTTGGAACATAAAAATTGTCTGTGTCCTTATTAATAAGATTTTAAGAGACAATCGATAGCATAATCTCAGACCTCTTAATGTATTTATAATATGAATGTAGGCGCAGCCTAAAATGCGAGCATCGCACATTGTTCATGTTGTTACTTCAGAGCCCCCTAACAGTGCCTCTACATTGCATTGATGACGTGACGTTATAATGTGTTGGTGACGTCACAAAACTCAATTTCAAATACAGCGTTTCAGATTGAAAAAAAATTTTCTGGCATTTTTGTAGTAATTTCAAAAATAAGCACTTTAATTTTATATAGCCGGTTGTAACAAAAAAAAGGGGAAAATACCCAATGCATTCCGAGTAGCCCAGGTTTTTTTTCAATGATCATATTTTGGGTCTCGTGCAATTTGGCAGACTCTGTACATTAGTAAGCTTCGCTTCGCTCGCATATTACAAGTATTAGCTTTCATAAAAAGCTAGCCGTCTCTAAGCTTTTATTTTTCTTTGTGGACAAAAAGTACTGTTTTTTAATGTTAAATGGCAATATGTTTTGTTATTATTTTCATCACTTCATAATAGCGAGCACAGCTCGCAGCGGACAGCGAAGCTGCCCGCGAAGAGCTATGAGCTCTACGGCATTTACGTGTCACGTGGTCAAAATGAAATCACGTGATCAAAATCTGCTTAATGCTGATATTGATTTTTTTTCGTCCGGAAGTTGATATCGTCAAAAAAACTGTAACAAAGTGAATGAAGAAGGGCTAAAATTAATTTCAAAGAATGACTAACAAATAAAAAATAAATGTTATAATTAAAAATAACAAAAAAAATTTCATACTATTTTTTTGCATTCTCTAAATCGATCTTTAAAAACTGACATTTCATGTGATGTCACCATTACAAAGAAAGACATCACATGTAGTCGAGGCACTTTTAGGGTATTCGGAAGTAACGTAAATTATGAAAGCGCATTATATTAATAATAAAGGACTGACTATATTATCTGTGCTCGCATTTTGGCGATGCCTACTACATATTAAGTACACAATGTTTAGATAGACAAATCAGGCAGCCGCAAAATATAGGTCACATGCAGCAATTGAAGCATGCACTGTGCTAAGCATCTCTAGATGCATCATACGTGGTAAGATAGTTGATGTGAACTCTGTCAGTAAGCAGGGAAATAATTAGAACAATGTCTCCTAACAGGAGTCATTTGTCTATAAAATATAGATCAGATGCAGTATTCAAGAATGCATGTTAGTTCCTAGATACATCATATTCACCAATATAGTTGACGTAGATTTGTTCGCGAAAATGTCACGC
Organism: Limnoperna fortunei; assembly: GCA_944474755.1. Classification (NCBI taxonomy): domain Eukaryota; kingdom Metazoa; phylum Mollusca; class Bivalvia; order Mytilida; family Modiolidae; genus Limnoperna; species Limnoperna fortunei. The sequence goes on along the minus strand of OX104112.1, from coordinate 85,594,440 downwards.
TTCGGAAATTTCCGGCAATTTCCGTGTTCTTCGTTTAAGTTTTTATGATACACATTTTATGATAAACATACACAAATCAATACCACTTTTCATTTAAAACAGTTTGATTCCCATTATCTTGCATATTTTTTCTCGTTTAAGTTTTATGATACACATTTTATGTTAAACATACACAAATCAATGCCACTTTCCTTTTAAAACAGTTTGATTCCCATTATCTTGCATATTTTTTTCCTTTTGTTTTCATCGTAATCGATTCGTGATTGCTCGGCTTTTCAAGGGTGGCTACGAATGGCGGTCGGCTTATTATGATTCCTACCGCCCCGTAATCATACGGGGTTTTCATCCCTAACTTAGCTCTGCTTATTTGTTGGCCAATAGGCAGCTATCTCCCGATTTAGCAGCCAATCAAGACGCAGCATTGTTTATCTGTTAACCCTGAGGTACGACTGGTATCCGCAGTGTAGCTTTCGATTATTTATCCCGTCTTGCATGCGAGACGTGAATGATGGCATCCATATCACACACCATGATATCATTATCACACCCCTTTGTGGTATGAGTAAATACTGACATCGCCTGTATCACACAAGCAAAAACAAACATATTATTACTAAGTATATGGTAACATTGCCTACTTAATAATTTGTTGACATTCAATACTGATTTTATATTAAAATTTGTGAACATTTTTTCTGAAAACTTGTCCAGATAAGTAGTTCTGTGTGTCATTTTGCTGACAAGAAATCAGCATATCACCAGTAGCATTCTTGTACACATTTCTTTGAATATCCGACTAATAACAGTTTGAGGCGATAATCTTTATATAGGAATTCATGTTGTTGATCAGATTAAGGTTGCGAATTGTAATGTAGGAAATTTCTTAAAAACCCTTATTACAATATGTCTATTTAAACAAAACATACGTGTAAGATAATTTCGATATATGTTTTTCAGATGATTTGAAACCTCCACACGACGTACACGTTGTTATCAATGGGAATAATGTCACATTTACATGGAGTTTACCTTCGACACATATACGTTTTACATTTCTTAATATAATGATTAAAAAAGACAGTGTCTTTGAATTATTTAATAACTCGTCTGTTCCTTATCCAAATTCGGATTACGCTGTTAATCTTCAGTCTTGCAACGAATATAGATTGCAGATACATTACGTATATGACCACCAAAGATCTAACATGACAGAGAAAACGTTTTGGATCAGAGGTAGGTAACACTATTGTGTTAAATAGAAGATTACTTATACGTGTAGTGTTAACAAATATTTAGATTTATTTCTTTCGAAATGATACATTAATACTTCATGTTTTTGTCTTTGATAGATTTGTATGCTTATAACGTTAAGAAATTATGGATTGGTACTTCATGTTGTTATCTTTGCTAAAACTTTTAGTATTTATTCATATTGGTATTTTAAGCTTCGTTCTGTTAATGCATCGTGTTTATGTTCAGCGATATCTGGTTTTCAAATTCACACAGACATTCTACAAAAATGAAAAATTTTTTGTGAATAAATATGACTAATATCTTCTATATTTATAATTAATTTCTACAAAGTTTTGCTAAAGAAAACAGAAAACAAACATGTAAACAAGCCAGTTCAGACTGATACAACTTAAGGAGATAAAAGTATTTTAGCAAATTAGTACAGTGAACAGTTTCTTTCCACAATAATGTTCAGAAAATGTTTGCATGGATTTTAAAATGTTGATAATAGCATTTCCTTCATTTAATTTCTCCTCAATTTCAACATTTTAAAAATAACTGTCGTTTAACATCGACTTATTATGCTACAATAGAAAAATAATGTTTCATAAATAAAAACTGATCCAAAGGTTTGATTCCAAGGTTGAAATAAAGGGTATATGCATGCCTAACTCTTATTTGTATCAGTAGCTCAAGGTCCAGTATAAGATAGAAAATCTCAAAGTCGACCCTTTTAGAATATCTATTTAATACCATCTCCCTAGAAAGTGCAGGTTTTAATATTTAAAAAAGCGTTTTACTTATCTACTTCGCTACAAGTATTGAATGCTATTTGACTATATTTTATGATAATCGCATTTTAAAGCTGACCACAAGTAACAAATAAGTTTAGTATATGATATCAAATTTTCGAGCTTTTTCACTATAAACCACATAAATTATAAGATCAGCTGATCATTATATAATCGCTTTTAGCCTCTGTTATGTCAGATTAAATTGTCTTTAGTTTTTACTTTCCGCTGATAACGAGGCTTATGAATAATTCAGATGAATATTTCGTGAGGCAAAAGACACTGATGCCACCATAACAAAGATATTAGTTTGGATAACATCATTCAAGTATTTGTTTTAAAATGGTGCATAGCTGTTGAGCAAATATGACTTGTACAAGCTGATTCTTCAGGCTTAAGTCTTCTCAATGCAGCCATTTTGTACTCTACAGCTGTTGTATGGCTATATGCTCTTCCAGCCCTGAAAAGTTTGACAGATGATTTAAAACAAGTTACTTATAATACTACAATGTACAAACAAAATACACAAACATTTATAAATCATTAGAAATAAAGTTTTGAACGAAACTTTCGACTAAAGTATTCGGTCAATGTTTAAAACATGTATGTGTATATTTATACTTTAAAGGGAATTTAATGACAAATAATAATTAAATACACTAAGTAAGTTTAACAAGATTAAATGTTGTCTTTTACGCTTTTTTGGTATTAGTATTAAACTATAATAATTTATATACATAATTTAATGAACAAATTATTACAAATAAAATACCTTATCCTGCGATGCAAATATAGATCTGTCAGTATTTCATTATTTATGCAACTATATAAGTTTTTTTTATGTTTTCTATTTAATTGTTTGTTGTTATATTATGTCTTTATTTTTTAATTGTCACAAATTAAAATAGCTTAATGATATTAATTGGAAAAACATTAATTTAAATTAAAACGAGATAGAATATTTTTCGACAAGGAAGTTGTATCTATAGTAAAACTTAATTAAGGCGCGGACGAATCGTTTTATCTTGTAACCTTGATTTTTAAGTTTACCCCGAAAAATTTAGTGAGTCTGCAAAACATGAAAAAAGACTAAAACAATTGAAAAATGAACTATTGTCTTAAAAATATATGAAGTTGACCAGTTAAAATAACACAAAAATACCATTAAGAACCTTAAATTGATATAAGGTAATATTAAATAAATGCTCTAGTGAATTCTTTAAAATAAAAAAATACCTCTTCTCTAGACACTCAAATTCAAATGAAAAATCGGAACGTGACGTGATGAGGCTAAACAAAACACTGCAAATGGCTGTCGGGATGCGCAGACTTAAGTATAGAGTGATTAATAATGAGAACTGATGATTATAGTCAAGGGTGAATGAGCATAAGAAAAATAGCTGAAAATGAGAGGTGATAAGAGAAACGTGTACTTATTGTTTTTAGAACAGAACTCTTATTTTTTGGAAAAGTTGTACTACATTACGTCAACCGTGACATGTTTGGGGTTTGGGTTCTAGATATAAACACGGAAGTCGTAATGAATAATGTCCGACACAGTATTGCAAATTCCATGCCTGCAATACAGGTTCACTTTATTAACGATATGTTAAATTCCAATTTTTATTCTAAGATGGCAAGCGTTAGTTGAAAGGTTACTGCTAGAACTGTTCGAATTTGAAAATTTATTATCCATCATTATGATTAATTTGCTTTGTTTTTATGCTAGATCATGCGTGTTATATAAACGAAATTTATATTCGACAATTGTGCATTTATTCTTTAATTTACAACCTGTATTATTATTTTTTTATTTGTATTCTTTTTCAATATTATACTACTGCATTTATAATACAATGAAATAACGGGGATAGAGCCCTGGATCTCAGTATTTACATGCAGTCCTCTAACCAAGTGAGATCAAAAGTACTCTCAAAGTTAGCTCAATCGATTTTGACTGAATTTATACCTACTACCTGCAAGAACGCAGATAGGCCTCCGATTACACTTTTCCTTTCTTACAAAGGATCATCATCATTATGATAATTCACGACAAAACAAATCCTTCATGGGAGTTATTTAGTTGGACACCAATGTAACGGTTGAACAAGAAATGTCACAATTGGGGATCGAACCCTGGATCTCCAGTATTGCCTGCCAGCACACTAACCAAATGAGCTAAATAAGTACTCCGTTAGCTCAGTCAATTTAGACTGGCTATATACCTACTACCTACCAGAACGCAGATAGGCCTACTGTTATATTGTCAAAGTATGTGAACGATACTATTTTAAAAAGTTGTTAAGATTTATTTAAGTCCATGACGCACTGAATCTGCAAAGCTAAAACCAATGAAAGGTTTTTCAATTTGATAGACAGTCAAAGCAAAATATCCTTGTCATGTTGTTTATAACTGCACTTATCTTTAAAAAAGTAGAGTTTCGGGGTTAAACATAATCAATTTTCAAGATATTAATTTTATGATATAAAACACGGAATAGTCCAAGCGTTTCACTACCCAAATGAACAGGAAGATGAGTTACTTCACTTACGTTTGAAGATGAAATGACAGATGGCAAACCTTTCAGATCTAACATAGCAAACTAATATACAAACTATCAACACTGCGTGTTTTTCGATCTGTAATAGAATGCCAATAATACCAAAACGCATACTTTACTTTACCCGTTCAGTAACTTTGCAGAATTAGCAGTAGTAGGGTGTAATCAGTTTTAGTCAACACAAAAACGCAGGGCACTGGGGCACCGACATATATGGGCATGCCCCTCCTCTATTCTATATATGTTCCACATTTCTCATGACGTCACCGAAAGTACGTGAGTCATCGGAGATTCAATCGTCGCGAAACCTTATTTCGTCAACAAATTCCAATGAGTCATCGTGTCAATGTCTGCTAAGAAGGCCACTTAAAGGGAAACTTCGCGAAAAAATGAAAATTTGATATGTTATTCTTCAAATAAAAAGAAATATAATTGCCTTTTGATGTTTTATTGTATTCTTTACCGTTACGCTTCTAGAGTGGATTAAAGGTGGTAAAATTTTGTGTATGGGGGCCGCCATATTGACAGTATTTTATCACGTGACTGTGTTTGTGACGTGATAAATGTAATTATCCAGTAAATATGATAAATAATCCAGTTTAAAAATATGTTTTTCTGCCTTAGCTCTTTGAAGAATATATAAACTGTGGCGATGACTAATGACCGGCTGACAACATAAGATTACCAAATACGTCTTAATGTTTTAATGATCTTTGTTTTAATAAAAGTATTTTTAGAAACAAATTTTAACTTGTCTTTATTTAACTCAGATATAATTTACCTAAATAATAATTGTAATAAAAGATATATTTATATGATTATTTTTATATATAAAATAAAATTCCGTGGATAATTTTGCACGTCTTGAAACGGCAGTTGTACCTGGACGTGAAAATGTTACAGGTAAATCAATACTCGTTTATGAAGGGTAATTAACAGAATTAGCAGGTAAACAAACAGGATGTTTATTGCAATACTAGATCATCTGACGCCGACTTTGAAGATGAATATTCGGACTTTTTCAAAAGCTAACCAGATTAAAGGTTAATCATGTAATTCGAAATTAGAAAGGCACACCCCCTCCTGCCAAGGACAGGTATGATTTGAATACACCGAAGTGTCAGGACACAGGATGTATATAAGATCTCGAATACCTTTAGATGCCAAGTCAGAGGAAACATAAAACTTACACGTTAACTCAAATATACACAACATGTAAAATTTTGGAAACTGTGTTACGCACACGCACAAAAAATGTTACCAGTAAGAATAATTATATTAATAATAATAATAATAATAATAATAATAATAATAATAATAATTATAAATGTACTAAACGTGAAGTGAAATTTTGATGCGCGAAAACCAGAGTATTTAAAAATATTTCATTTAATGACCTTTATTTCTTAAATAGTCAACTTCGCAAATATTTTGTATAAAAAAGTTTCGTTCAATCTGTTGCTTAATCTGATTAAGTTGAAAATAATAATACGAATAATTTTCAATTTAATTAATATTTATGGACTTTTTTCCTATCAAAACTGTGACTTTCTTTCCGTTTACCGTTGTTGCTGCTGTGGAAATAGTCTTAAGTAGAAGTCTTTAAATTGGTTAACTACTTGTTACACAAGTCGGTTTTTTTTTGTTGCTTATTTATAGATCAGGAATACGAAATGTAATCTTTCAACAACCTTGTCTAATAGTACAACCTTCTGTTATTGACCGATTTGCGTTATTATCATACGACGACTTTTAAGGTACTTGGATGTCTAGTATCGCCATCTAGTGACGAGATGGTGACAAGATGGCGGACCTCCATAAGTGCATTTTTTTACACGGTAAATTCCATGCAGAAACTTAACCACTGAAAATATAATAAAACATCAAGAGGCAAATGTGTTTCTTTTTAGTTGAAGAATAACATATCAAATTTTCATTTTTTCGCGAAGTTTCCCTTTAAGACGTCCATGACGCGACCGCGAGATAGCATGAGTCATCGCGCGTCGTATAATTATCCAGCGCCATTTCATATATATTTTCAATTTATGAAAACAGATTATTTTAAGGAATTAATTCCCATTCGCTTAATTAATCAAAGATATAGGTTTTATCGTTCTTAAGTACGATTATTCGTCTTTATACCATATGTTTAAAAAAAAAACAAGTTAAATGAGATTAAAATTTAATATTTAAAGAACATTTGTAATTTTTCTTTAGAAATTAACAAATTGTTAAAGAAAAGCTATTTAGAAATCTGTTAAAATAAGGCATGAAATACGACTTTGAGAAACTTTACGTTGACCACTGACCTTTTGATCCATTCATATATATTACTCCTACACAATAAGCACTTTACATACATGGGAAATGAAAAAATAAATAAAAATCTCTTCTAGTATGACCTTGATCTGGTCAACAATGAACAACAGTAAAGATCCTTTGTCAATATCTGAAATAACTATTGGGATATAGCTATTTACAATCAATTTCATAGATCCATCGAAGACAACTCTTATAAAGGGCCATTCAAAATATATGACACATGAAAACCTTAAAGGAACATTTTAGACAAGTATTCAGTTCTGCCCATCTTACGGCTAGAGAGGATATCTCCGTACAAAACAATGACGAAAATTATAATGTGACCTTGATCTTTTACCTGTGACTTTTTTTTAAATCAGGGTCAATAATGACAAATGTAAAGATCCTTTGTCCATATATGCTATTGTTACTGAGAAATCATTGTTTTCAACCTATTTTCTTTCTCCAACAAAGATAACTCTTTCAAAGGGTTAATAAAAATATATGATAATTTTCGACCTTAATAAGATCTATATTCTGGTCAAGGTTTCAGTTTTGTATCTATTATAGTTAAGAATAACTTCACACAACACGGAATCAAAAATTAGAATGTGACCTCGACCTTTGACCATGTCACCTTTTAAAAGTCAAGGTCAATGATGAGCAAAAGGGAAAACTCTCTATAACATCTGGTTCACAAGTTACTGTGTTACTGTGTCAACTTGCAATAAAGAACTGGAAATAATGTCTAAATACTCCATGCTAGATAATAGCTTTACGACATGCCGTGAAACAAAATTAAAGAAAGAAACAAACAAACAAACAAAAACATTCTGGAAAAAATTATATTTTTAAAAGGTTTTCCATTTTATGCATTTTCAAAGAAACACAAATATGAAATGACCTTGAAATTCAACCTCTTAACATCAATCATGATTTGTCTTCACAAATTCAAAAGAAAAGCTATTAAAAAATCACATAAAATAAGAAAGGTTTAATTTTGGTAACATTATAACCTTGACATCTCACCTTTCTATATTTTAACTGAATGGCAGGAAAACACTAAAGTATATTTTAAAATAAAAATGTCGTTAAATAGGACGTTAAGTAAAATAAATGACTTTGGGAATTGACCTTTGCACGTATTAAGGAAAAAATACATGGTAATAGAAAAATTAACAAAGGGACATTGACCTGACCTACAACAGTGTGAGCTTAATAACAGAAGGGTTTTCACTCTGTAAGTGAACATTCTTATTAAGAAACGGACAAATAACAGGACGCTTTCCACTGGGAAAGTTGAAAGCCTTTAACAAGAAACAGACTAAAAATAGAATGGTTTAACATTCAAAAAATGGAAAGCCTTAATAAGAAAAAACTACTAAAAACAGGAAAACTTAATGACATATCTATGGTCAGCATACGTTGGATGCAGTTCTGATATAAAAATCTTAATGTTAGGGGTTTCACAACCTCACTAACATAGTGACAATGGCACTTTACTGGTTGCTTTTATAATTAGTTTAAAAGTATTTAAATTGGTGTATTAACATTTACATGTTAGTACAACATTTATAAACAATATATTATGAGATAATTCGGAAATTAGCTTTTTAGCTTTTATTAATCCGTCTCCTATTAGATTTCAGACAATTGATTAGTTTACATAGCATATCATGCCAAGGAATTGCAATTCACACAAAACATAAAAGAGAAGATAACTGAAAATCAATGGTTCATAACAAAACATTATGAAAATTATGAAGTGCAGTTATTCAGAAGCGTTTGCTTCGAACAATGAAGATTTGAAAAGGTTTAAATACATTTATATTTTGATCTAAAGATAAATAGTCTGACCCATATAATAACAAATTTAAATTTACAGGTAAGTAGTAATTTATAGTATGTAATGTTTCTGCTCTGATCTGATTGTGCTTATTACAATTTCAATTCAATTCAATAGTTTTTTCGAGTTTCACCACATACATTCATATAAAACATGATAACAATAAAAGATAAAATATACAAATTTAAAATAGATGAGCCATTCTAAAGAGAATTATGAGAGACTATTGATATATCCATGTTAAATACATTTAAAAATGTATAAATTACAAAAAGTATCATAGATTAATGATCATGATGATATAGAATACTATTTCTTCTCAGTAAATACTATGGCAGGTTATGGCAACTAAACTACATACATTTTCCCTATTGAGTAAAAACATAAATTTATCATCATCAGACAATGACAAAAAATTGTCATTATAACTAGTAATATCTAAAAATAGTGATTGCCTTAGATCACCATACACACACACAATGGGCATGTTAATAATACAAGTTTTTCATCCTCTATATCACTACAACTGATACATAATCTTTCATTTAATGCTAACCTTTCATAACGATCAGTTGAATTCTTTAAATGTGCTACATCGCATCAAAATTTTGTAAATGCACTTCGAAAACGTAATGGTATAGTTTGTTACAGATATTGTTCAGTAGAATATAAAAATTTAAACAATTTATATGTTCTCAATTTGTCACCTTGGTCATATTGGCTCATTCTATTACACCAGTCAGTTTTATATTTATCAAACATTTTTCCCTCTAACTGACATACAGTATTCTTATCAAGTATATTTACTTCAATATTACAAAATTGTTCCATATTATAAAATTTTAACATTTCCATGACTTGGTAACTCTAGTTTTTAATTCAATAACGGCTGTTTCTAATAGACCATTTAAAAACTTTATAATTAATTCTACCTACATCCATATTACTACATCTAGACCAATGTCTAAAAGCGTTGACTCATTGTCGAACGTATGAAGGTTTCCAGTCCATATCACCGGCTTCTGCATCATCGGGGGTGTACTTTCCAACCCTCATATAAAATCTCATGGCTCTGTTCAGAACTGCTGAAATACAGGAAAACTCTTTCGTACCCCAAATTGCTGAGCCATAATTGATAACTGACCAAACTAAGGTGTCAAATAGTTTAGTGAAGATCTTGTGTTGGAAACTACCATAAGTTTTTTTTTTATTTTACACTAAGTAAACCTACAATGCAAAAGAAAGTGTTGAGTTGATTCGACCTGACAAAATGTACAGTTTGGAGAATCAATTAGGTTTCACAGGAACATATATTCATTTAAGAGAGCTTCTGTTCATGCGAAGACTTGTATGTAATATTTGCCCCTGTATAATAATCCAGTATAATATTATATTTTGGAAGGACAATACTACGTGGCTCTAGCTTATTTTTTTTAAGCACAAAGCGAGGTAGAATTGCGGACATCTAGTGGTAAGTTATTCCAATTACTAATAGTAGAGGGAAGACAATATTCAGAATAGAAGCTTGTTCGCGTGCGAATGTTCACAATATCGTGAACCTGACGAGCAAAATGACTGTGTTGATCGCCAACTAAATTTGGAATAAGATTGCATAGATAATCCGGAGCCTCTTTGTTAATTATCTTATGTAACATTATAAGTCTGTGTTTCTCCTACTTGTCGAAAGTGTTTCCCATCCTGTTTCTTTATAAAGTTTATCGATAGACGTTAATTGTGTCCCTAAGTGACGATACGCATAGCTTTAATTTGAACACTTTCTATTCCATTTATTATGGGTATGATTATGCCATATGACATCGCCATATTCTATTATAGGGCGTATATACGAGAAGTACATTTTCTCAAAGACGTACCCGTCCAAGATAAAAACGCAACCTTCGTAAAAATATTATAATTACAAAATACAATATTAGGAAGAATACACGTACGAGTAATTCAAATACATATATGTACACAATGAATATTTAAACGAGAAAATAAGTTGTTCTTCTATTGTCATAGGAACCATCACGTAATTAGCATTATTATATTATCACATGGTATGTCAACATTTATTTCATTATTTAATTACAAATCAACAATATCATTATCACAGAAGTGTCATTATTTGTAAGTAATTTTTGGATAAGAAAATCTTCTAAGGAAAATATTGCCTTAAAAACTTTTATTTTAAGTGACATTCTAATATGACGTGCCTAAAACGCGTCCACACGGGTGAAAAAGGAACATATATTTAAGGAATACTTCAAATTTCTGAGCAGATTATACGATATAATATGGTTGGGGTCTGTTTACGCCTAATAAACCGCGAAGCGGTTTATGAATGGTGTAAACAGACCCAAACCATATTATATCTGTTATAATCTGTTCAGAAATTTGAAATATTCCTTATAATTTAATTTTAACTATAAATCAAATCAATTTTTGCGGTAAAAACGTCGATGACGTCGTGGAACTATTTGAATTTTAACGGCGTTAGAATAGGTCATAGGTCACGCAAGTTATTTCTTATAATATGGGTTGCCATATTTGATCAATCAGATTTCAGCTTACAAAGCAAATTAAATTATTCCTAATTAACGTTATAAACGATCAACTCTCTTTTATGGCGACGCCACAGTAAGATTTTTCACATATTTTAACGACGTCACAATCAAATTCCTGTTCTTAATGGCCGACCAGTCCTGCAACTCAAAGTTTACGTTCTTAAAAAAAGTTAATATATATGTCCTATTAGAATAGAAATATTTCATTGAGGACAAGAATATATACTGAATTTACCAAGGGTTTGGACTTTATGCCCACAGTCTACCACTCGCTCACGCTCGGGTACAATATTGGACATAAAGGAACAGCCGGTGGTTAAATCAGGATATATTTGTGCCCCGATTTATTATTTTTTACTCCTCACTGTAATATTCTCGGGCGTGATATGTTCACAAGCGTGTTATCAGTTTAAGTGCCTTTAATGAAACTGAATCTTATGTTCATGTATGTTACAGACACAATGTTATATAGACGATTAAATTACATTGTGTGGCTAGGAACAGTCGAGATAATTAAAGTGATGTTAAATGTCGGCAACATTTCTAACAGTTACAGTTATAATATTTTTATTTTATCACCACCATTCGCACAAAATAATATATAGAATATACACTACCAATACGGGTTCTATAGGTACCACAGTAGTAAATGTTTTGGCTATAGTCGAAAACACTAACATTTATGTGATTTGCATACCTTTCTAACATTGATCAGCATTTACATGGACTAGGAAATTAATAAACTTTCATTTAAAATTTAAAAAATATATGCCATATATATCCGTGACCATTTCCTTTTTTTGCTAGTAAGAACATTTTGAGACGCTCCCACTTTTACATGCAATTTCTAATGCAGTGAATGTTAAAATACTACATTGTTTAAAAATTACCAAAATTTTATCTTGCAAGATCTGAGAAAAATTTTACCACTTTTTAAAACTTAATTTATGCAGGAACTTACAGCTAAAAAATTGTACACATCTAACCACTATTTACCAAATCAGAACACAACGAAGTATTCAGTACCAAATCAGAACACAACGAAGTATTCAGTACTGTACTTAATGTAGGGTACACAATCTGGTAACTTGTTACTGGTACACATTTACTACTGTTATGCCTATATGGTTTGTCATCCAAATTTCTTATCCAGGTTGCAGATTTCACGCAATAATAGCCAACGCTTACATTTACCAGTTATATGCCTGATACATCACCAGTTATTCATACTGGAATGCTGGAATATGTGACAAAAACTGGTCTCATTCAACATATTTAAACATATATATATTTATTAGTGCTCTTGTCATTACTTAGACATGCTTTATGCATCTTTTTGATATAGTCTGACATCGATGTATTGGATGGTGAATACGTAGAATTTAAATGTGTTATATAAATTGTGTATTTTGATAATTTTTTTTTATTAAGGGATCTAATATTTAGTGCCTTATGTATCCAGTTATAGTATGTGGAATGAATGAGGGTACTTGCCGCTTGTTATGTTAGTAGCTATTTTTATAAAACCTATTTATTTGGTATCGTAATGATATAGCCATACCATTTTTTTGGTATTAAAAAATGAAATCAAACGACTCCATTCTGCGATAATAAATCTCCATTTTATTCACTTGATTATGTATTTGCATGCGTCGTTGAAGATTTAAGGATACATCAGTATAGGTGAATTGTTGACCCATATATGTGTAATCTGCGTATATGGTGCAAAACAATCATGTTCATTTGCAACCTAAATGTTTTGTTGGTTTGTTTGTTTGATTTTTGTTTAACGCCACTTTCAGCAATTTTTCAGCTATATCATGGCGTCCAGTTTTTATTGGGGGCGGAAGCCGGAGTACCCGGAGAAAACCCCCGACCTGCGGTAGGAAAACTGGCAATCCTTGTCAATTAAGATTGGGGTCGAGTACACCCTGCCTGCAGTGAGAATCGAACCCGCAATCTCAGTGATGACAGACCACGTGATCAATAGTAGAACTACCTTGACCACTCGGCCACCGAGGCCCCGCAACCTAAATGTAAGCATACAGACATATACGCCCTGCAAAGCACCACTTTATTTATGTATTGTTTATACTAAAGTTACTGTGTCTATGCGGCGGTTTTTTGCCTGGCAAAATGAAAACTGCTTACCGCGTTTGGTTGAGTTTATGGTCCTTTTGTAGATCCCAAATATCATTTTTGAAATCAACAATTATTTTCCAGTTAATCTGCGTTTTGAAATGCGGCGGTTTTTCCATTTTAATAGATCGATTTTCTATACTAAATTTTGACCTTGTTTTGAACGGAAGTTTTCGTTAGGAATATTCTGTTGTTGTCTATCCGATATACACTCTCCGGCGCAGAAAACATAACTGGTTCCCAAATATTGATTGTGGTTAACGTAAGATACCCAGAATCTTTTGCGTGGAGATTGTCCGAAATACTTCGTGTAAAGTCGTTAGTCTCGATGATCCAGACGCTTAATTACATTTGTGCGTCTGGATTCAGCTCTATATTAAACCCGTTATCATTACGCCCAAAACTGGGCGTCATTTTTGATTGGATGATATTTTTATTGTCTTAAAAAATACTTCCGTTCATATCAAGAAGTTTACAACAAATTGTACCAAAGTGTAAATTTGAATATTTTTATAAAATAATACTTTATCAATTAATTAAACAAATATTATTGTTATGCATAATCAAGAGTGAATTTTACTGTGACGTCATATTATAAGTATAGATATGTTTGCATGGTTTTCCTGGTTTAAAAATAAGGCCCTAAAAATAGAATCATTGTTTGTCTCCACCTATTGGTAGCGAAATTAAAATAAGGTGATCCCAGACGCTATTATATATGCGTCTGGGTGATCGAGACTAGTAAAGTCGTCTGCAGTTGAGGCGGTTTGTCTGAATACCATTGTACGTCACGAAAACAGACGAACGTTTGAAAACAACATTAGACCCCGTGGAAAACAAAAAATAGCTAACTTCCTATGGAAAATCAATCAAATGAAAAATCCGCCGCATTTTTAAAACGCCGATTAACTGTGACATTTTAGTAATTGTTGAATAAACAATTCAACCTGCCAAAAAACTAATTGTGCAATTAATTTTGAATTCTATATTGACGTGAATAAATTAACCATATTGTTTGTTAAAATCATCATACGACTGATAATTACCGCCCGAATTTTTAATGCGTCACAATGGAATAAATGTCGTATTAAATATTTACTGCATATCAGTAATAAATTCGTACAGGTTATTGGTCTACAACCGATCAGCTGACATGTAAAGGCAAGAATTTCGAATTCTTGATATTGACTGCTAAGCTCATTGGTACAATCAGCAAATACCAGAAAATCGAGCAACTAGAGTAAAAGCGCATCGATGATTTTGAAACTGTTCCTGTTCCGGAATTTAATAAACACAACAGGATATGAAACTAATGCAATACCACGAAATTCGAATATGAACTAGACAAACAGAGTCAATATTGTTGCATACTGCGGCTCTTGCGAGATACAAATTTCGTAGTACTGATTTCAGTATAATTCACTATTGTGTAAAATACAATAAGAAATCAAATGACACTGCAATTTTCAAAGACATTACAGACCAAACAAAATAATAAACAAATTGTACTTTATCATTTGAAAAAAGTGAAATTATATCTTGAAAATCCTTTTACATATTAGGTAATGTTAAATATATTTTCAATTTATTATCTACTGATGAACTTTTTTTTGAAAAACGAATCTTTTTTTTTTGAAGGAATTTGATTTAACAGCTCTTCAAGTTATCTATAAATCAGTCGTAGATCTGATAGCTCGTTACTTTTTTGAAGTCAGTAACGAATTAAAAAGCGTTCTTCTATTTGGTTTAACATAATTTAACATATACAAATTAAATTGAATTTATCCCTCCTTAGTACCTCATAATGGTAACGAATATTTCCATCAAAACACAATCTCTACTGTTATCAGCCTGTTTCTTATTATTGAGGCTCGCCACTTTCCTAGTGAAAGCCTTCCTTTTATTACATTGTTTTTTATTAAGGCTTTTCACTTTCAGAGTGGGAAGGATTATTGGTTTTTTTTGTCTATTTCTTATTAAGGCTTTCCACTTTTCGAGTGCAAAGCCTTTCACTTTCAGATTGGAAAGCCTTCCTGTTATTGGCCTGTTTCTTATTATTAACGCTTTCTACGGACAGAATGGAAAGTCTTTCTGTTATTAGTCTGTTTCTTATTATTAAGGCTTTCTACTTTCCGAGTGGAAAACCTTATTTTTTTTTTCTTACAAGTTTTTTTTGTCCATATTATTAATTTTCTTTCCCGAGACATTTTGTACGATAGATGTATTAGATATTATGATCTTGCAGTAAACACTGCCGTACCGAACACTTTTTCTTTGCAGAGTGATTTACCCTGCCACAAAAACGTTTGACGTTGAAAAATGACACAAGGTCAAAGGTCAAGATCACTCCTTATTTGTATTGTGTGCATATCACCCCTTACCCATAAGAGATAGAAAACTTCAACTTTGACCAACTTATAGATCATATTTAGGTTTCAAAAATTTATTTTGATTGACCCTTTGTAAGATTTTTTTCCCATGGATCACTGACATTCATTGTAAATAGTCATATCTCACTAACTTGAACAAGTTATAACAGGATCTCCACTTTTTGATGATCATTGACCTTGGCCTTGAAATAGTTTCTTAACGTTCTATGGCTTTTTTCAGCAGATATTTGAATCGTTTTTTCTTTCATTCGTTTATATTGTAAACTAGATTCTATTTTTTTAAAAAAAGAAGGTCAATGTCAAAGTCATATTGTTCCACAAATGGACCTTTCCTGTTTTAGATGAAAATAGTTTTTCTTTCAGATATCTTAACAAATTACAAATAATTAGTAAAGGTTAAATTTCAAGGTCATTTAAATGTAGGTAGGTTCTTTTCGGTTGACAACGTGGTTATTATTATTTGATATTGAGACCTATTGTTAAACATTCTTTTTTACTATTTTTTTCATACGCGTATTCTAAACCGATGCAAAATATGTGCATACACTTTTTAAATTCTTGATAAAATAATTGACAACAACCTTTTAATTTACCGTTTATCAATAAAACAATGGAACATCTAATAACTTCTTGATGTAATATGAATGCTGTTTGCGGCACAGCAGAAAGTTACTATTGTTTTATAAATATCATGTCCCCTACAGTCCAATCAAGTAGATAAAAAGCACACATTACAGAAAGACAAGGTAAATTGTACAAAATGTTTGTGATTGCTGAAAATTCTGTCACAAGTGAGGGATGGGTATAAACACATGATTTCTCGTCATTGTTCAAGTCGGTTCTTGTTGCGTTTTTTTTTGAGGTTTGTTATTTCGGTTAGGAGTGTGTTCTTCTGTTTACATCTTGGTATCTTCTAATTTACATATTCATAGCTAACATTCAATGCTTTACACTGATAGAGTGTTGACTTCTAGTTGAACAATGTTTCAGATAAAACATCGGACCAAAGTATCTTTTTTGTGTCTGTAAGGACTATACTAATGTTGTTCGTATCAAAATTTACTACTTCGAATTAAATTTCAACTTCTGAATTTGGCTACAGCTACCATGAAAGTTAGAGCATTTTTTTCTTTTTTATTCTTTCCGATGTCGTTTTTATTCCAGATAATACTATAGAGGCCGATATTGACTCCGACGTCAATGTTACATGGACTACTACAGTAGAGACGTTTTACGACGTTAAGTCTCCATATAATACAGTGTATAATGTGATGGAACGAAATCCTGGCGTGTACAGCGGAATGAAATACACGATTTATTTCGAAAATAACACTATAATTGTGTTTGTGGCTAAGTTAAATAGCAGTGACGCAGGTTTGTATAAAACTGTCGACATATCTGCTGTTACCAAAGGATGCAGTCTACTTATTATAAGGGGTATGTAACTCTTTACAAAACAAGATATATTTTACCCCGTTCTATTTAACATGATATTTCCATGGTAAAATCCTTATCCGTTGATATCATGAACGGCATAGATAAATAACTTTAAAAATTACATGTGAGTTTTTCCAATATTTGTTCCTTAATAAAGAAAGTTTAGAATAGAATAGAAGTATAATAGCAAAATAAAGTCGTAGAATAGAAGTATAATAGCAAAAAAAAGTCGTAACTGTTGATTACACAGATTTAGTATATGTTTTACGTAATTGTACCAATCTGGACCAGAAATCGGGAACATAACTAATTTATGAAATCAACAAATATAACTATTTTGGCAAATAAGAATTTAAAATCATATGTAACATCTATTGAGTTTTATAAACAGTATTCCTTAATTAAAGACGTGCTTAATCCGCAGAAAATAATATCTCAAAAATATTGAAAAAGTTTAAAATATAGCTCTAAATAAATTTTCAACGTCAAAGTCTGGCTTTAATTGTGCAAATATCCACTTTTGTCAGTTAATTGTTTATATAACAAATTCAGTGAATGATTTCAGCACTTGTAAAGGTTAATTATGAAATTACGAAACGTAAATCTATTACCCTAGCGACCTTGAAATTAAAGACACCACCAATACACTAAGATCGGTCTATTTCTAAGACCTACTTCTAGAAATAGACTCGGGGAAAACTACAAACTAGGCTGTACGACAAACGTGATGACTTCAACTTTCCAATTGTCAACTTCCCGTTTATCGAAAGCAACATTCCAGCAGCTCCAGCGTATGGTGTGTAAATTTCACAATTTATACGTTATTCCAGATGCTGCGATCGGTATTCCGATTTTCTACACCGATCACTGCTTTTGACTACTAACTACTCAAACAAAGGTTTGTTATACCTAGGTTGATGTTATCTCACCAGGAGTTCTATGATCGTCACCACGACTTATGTGAAATCAATCTCTGAAATACGATCGGACAATTTCGCCGAGTCATATGTAGTGTTTCCTATTCCTGGATTTGCCTTTTTCTAGACATGACAATGAGTAACTTGACGGGTGTCTAATTAGAGACAGGCACTGGTTTCTCGTCCGGAGCACCTGAGGGCACCCATTGTTTTTATTTGGTTCTTGTTACTTACTTTTTGTTTTTTTTTGTTTTGTTTTGTGCTGCGCTGTATATGTTTGTTTTTTCCTGGATTTATAATTGTCCCTTGACTTTTTGGCTCTTGTTGTTCGGTCGGTTTTCTTTGCTACTTTTTCATGTGTTGCAGCAACGTCCATTGTCTAAAAAGATATTGTAAAAATTAATAATCCAACAGCTTTAGATTTGTTTAAGTCTAATTATTGAAGTGTTTTTTCTGGGATTGGAGGTTAACTTTTTATTAGTATTATCAGTATTACTCTATTTCAGACAAACCAGAAAAACCTACCCTGACTTTTGATTCACATCCATTCGTTGATGTACCAACGGTGTTTACGTGTACATCAAAAGTACAACGATGGCCTAATGGGATTTCTTCTAGTATATATTACAACTTTTCCGTGGAAGGTGAACAACAAAATAACAAAATAAAAGTCAACATCACCCCAGCCGATAAGGATAAAAAAATATATTGCTGGGCAACTGATGATTTAGGAAAATCTTCGGATTTCAGTGATAATATAACAATTGATCCATATTGTGAGTATTGCATATTTCGAATATTTTAAATACAAACAAGCAAATGAATCGTCTATTCACAGCAATTAAAATGTATTGATTGTGTATTATTTTTACTATACCCAGTCATTGACTGTGTATTATTTTACGAGAAACTAAAATCCCGTTTTAAAGAACATGCATATAACATTCGCTTCCACATATTCCAACAAATATGTTGTTTTAGGTAACAACAATGCGTTTTCTTCTGCCAAGGAACTTCAATTATGCTATAACCAGTAACAGGTTTATGGTATGCTAGATTTCCTATTCTACAACATATTTGTAACTTTTTGGGAACGTGTCTTTTAGCAGATAATCTAAATTTCTATGGGTACAAACTGTGCATAACTCCCAGCAGATTTGTTCCTGTATCCTTATGAAACTGAATTTCGTCAGCGTCTTTTTTAAGACAAGAAGAGGACAGAAGCTAGTTTTTTAATGTCACATATAGATATATTGATGATGTCCTTTCAATTAACAACCCTGAATTTGCTGAGTGGCTTCTGTTACTATATGGTTCAGAACTGGAATTTAAAGAAACCACATAAAACATTTTATCTACATCATTTTTAGACTTACACCTCGAATATGATACCAACGGTCATCTTATCACAAGGATTAACGATTAATTAACGAGACGATTTTAATTTCAAAATTATTAATTTTCCTCACTCACTACGGGCTATAAAATTGACTGTAAATGGCAGTTGCAGTCGTTTTCAGTCCGTCACTGACTGAAATTAACTGCAAATGGCTGCAAAATTTTTTTTAAAAACTGCAAACGTAGTGTCAGACAATAATTATTACTGTGACGGTCATTTTATGTCTGTCACGAACATATTTTGTCTATCACAGACATTTTTTTCCGTTGACGCAGTCAAAATTTGTTAACAGCATTTCCGTTGTCTCCGTCAAAAAATGTCAGTCGCAGTCATTTTTTCAGTTGTATCAGACAAAATGCGACGGCCACAACGCCTGGTAGTTATTATTTTAATTTTTAACACCGATGGATTAATATTTTAATTTTAATTAATTTTGTGAAAATGTACCGGAAAAATCTCTATTAGGAAATTGTGAGCACTTTATGATTAAAACTGTTATGCAAATAATAACGTTACAGATAAATGTATGTTTAAATTGATCATTTCTAAAAATGTATGAAAACTTCTGTCCTTAATTTATCTCAGAGAATGCTAAATAAAAACAAAGATCTAGATTGGCAGTATTTGGCCACAGCTTTATTATACAAGTACAATAATAAATATATATATAAATAAATAAATAGATAAATAAATAGATAAATAAATAAATATATATATTTGAAATATAAGATAAGATTAAAGTTCAAGTCTATATATTGGTCGCCGCAACTTGATGGCAGACCATAAATGAATTAGCAACTGATATATATGGGGGATGAGCAACCCTGGGAAACAGTGGTTACTCCAGAATTTAGATATTTGCTAGTTGACAGTTAATAAAAAGGGGGGCCAGTGCAGTGAAAAATCTGCCTTATTGTCCGAAACCACCATTTGCACGCTTCTCACACTCCACGGCGATAACAAGACTGCTTTTTCCTTGCAAGGTTCCTCAATCCTCAAGCTCCAAGCTGTCCCAATACCTGAAAATATTCAAGAAAAGGAAGCGAAGTACCAATTTCATTAACAAGATGATTAGCAAAATATATTACAAAATGTATTAACGTTGTGCGTGTTATGTAATGGAGGTGGGTGGGAGGGTCTAAAAAATTTAGATTGCCAAACCGACATTTTTCCTGTCACCTCCTTGCAGACGATTTTCAAAAAGACCGAACCTCGATTTGGTTTTTCTATTTTAAGACAGGTTTAAACAATCACCAATCATGTTGAGCGAAAGCAACAACAGCCAACAACTATACTAGTCAGTCTTCCTTCGATAAAGGAATTTAATGCTGAATACATTAAATTCACTTATCTCAGAGAATGCTAAATAAAAACAAAGATCTAGATTGGCAGTATTTGGCCACAGCTTTATTATACAAGTACAATAATAAATATATATATAAATAAATAAATAGATAAATAAATAGATAAATAAATAAATATATATATTTGAAATATAAGATAAGATTAAAGTTCAAGTCTATATATTGGTCGCCGCAACTTGATGGCAGACCATAAATGAATTAGCAACTGATATATATGGGGGATGAGCAACCCTGGGAAACAGTGGTTACTCCAGAATTTAGATATTTGCTAGTTGACAGTTAATAAAAAGGGGGGCCAGTGCAGTGAAAAATCTGCCAAATTGACTGAAATGACAGATGCTCGTCATGTGTCGTTTCAGTCAACCGCCACAGAATGGGGGGGGGGGGGGGGTTTGAACTGCACAGCTGTGTCAATACTGTTAAATATATATCTATAACTAATATATAACTGATATATAACTAATATATAATATAATTTATTTCTAGTATATATATGGCATATTTATATATATGAATAACAAATTGAAATAGCACTGTTATATTCAATATAATATATTTCTAGTTTATATATGGCATATCTACGTCAATATAAATGAATAACAAATTGAAATAGCACATGAATGTCTGTGCTTGAATGTATATACAAATTCAGAACTTCTAGTATACTTATGTTGTTGGTTTGTATGTTGTTGAACGCCACTTACAGCAATTTTTCAACTATATAATGGCGTTCAGTTTTTTATTGGGGGAGAAAGCCGGAGAACATCCCGACCTGCGGTGGGAAAACTTGCTCTAGTATATAAATTTAACTAAATATTTGCAGAACAGATATACAATTACGAATTTTTAGTATGCATATGTCATAGTAAACTAAATAATTGCAGCATGTAGATTTGTCTAAATATTTGTTTATGTAAAAATTTCCAGCGACCAGAGCATAATAACATACAGAATTGCATTCTAACCAATACATTACCAAGATCATTCCGCCCAATATTTATCATAATAAATTTTTGGAGGGTCTTCCAATTTAATACGAATTTTTAGTATGTATATGTCATAGTAAACTAAATAATTGCAGCATGTAGATTTGTCTAAATATTTGTTTATGTAACATTTTTTGGTCAATAACACGAACACAATTTGTCAAATTATTTTAAAATTTCCAGCGACCAGAGAATAATAACTGCATTCTAACCAATACATTACCAAGATCTTTCCGCCCAATATTTATCATAATAAATTTTTGGAGGGTCTTCCAATTTAATAAAGGTTCCAATATAACCATTGAGTTAATGCATTCCTTATGATGTATAAGCAAACAAGGCAGAACTTGTGTTTCCTTGCAAGGCTCCTCAATTCACAAGCTCCAAGCTGACCCAATACCTGAAAATATTCGAGAAAAGGAAGCGAAGTACCAATTTCATTAACGATTTAGCAAAATATATTACAAGATGTTTGACCTGCCATACTTGTATAGCATTCGGAATCTCATTCTGTAGTGTTTTGCTAATATGCATGTATATACTAGAATTAAAAGCAACAAACATTTATAAAGATATAAAGTGTAAATTATGTGTAAACAGTTAAAATTTAGTTACATGAAGGGATTCTAATATTAATTTTGAAAAAAACATTAGATTTCTGCATTCCAAGAGATTTTATATCTTCAGTTGACAATTATTTCCATGGCGGAATGTGTTGCCATACCAATGTGAAATTAGTCTCTGAATTAAACAGGTAGTCCGGTGCCCGCTGCGTGTTGGATCAAGTCTGGGCCTCTAAAACGCAGAACTATGGACGCCCAGCTGGCGTGTGCCGAGAAATAAGATGTTAAATTATTTTGATAATAAAAATTGCCAGAGATGCATGCAATTCATTTATTTTAACTGGCCATATCATATTGTTGCAAAAACAATGGTTACCATAAAAGAAATGTAAAATGAAACTGATGCCGGTAGTTCAATAAACTTTGTAACCAGTCTTAGTTAAGGTGGGTCCGGTATGACTGGTACCTTTATTAACATAAATGGTTGCAGAAAATTAAGGTGTATTCATTCCTGTGAATACAGAACAATAATATATTTTAAAAGAAAATGTGGGCAAAATACAAATACGAATACAAATATTTACTAGCACAAACTCATGGTACAGTACATGTTAAGGCACAACAATTTAAAGGATCAATACAAAGTGTGTTATACAAATGTAATACAATTCTTTACATTAATTGTATTTATTATTATATTATATTATATAGTATACAGATGATATAACCAATTAAAATTACGTTTTACATGATACAACCCCCTCCTAATTCAAAGCATTCTAAAATAAATGTAGCAGTAAGTTTTAGACAAAATTCAGATTTGCTATTCAACAAAAAACACAATAGGGATTTGTTAAAAGATTTGGGATTAAACTTTTGATTTTCTTAAGAAATGTACTTCTTATCAGCTTATAATGTTTGCAATGCAACAGAAAGTGTTCTTCATTTTCAATTTCTCCCGCACTGTAAACCAGACAGTTTCCATCTTTTCTATTTAGTGTTTGGTATCTTCACTTTCCTATCATTAGATTTTGAGCACTGAAACGAATTTTACAAAGAGCAGCCCTGTTTTTAGCTTTCTTTAAGATATCTAAATAGCGAGGTCTGCATCCTATTTAAAAACAAAAATTTTGAAAAAATTCTAGTTTTGGAGATGTGTCTATAAGTGTATTTTGATTTGGGGGTTTTGATCATTTAATCTAATTTTATTTGATTTAAGTATTGTTTAAGTGAGCTTAAATCATGATTTAGAAAGGAAAAACCTAAATTATTTAATACTGTTTTCAGTTTGATAAACCAATTGGTTGAGTGAACAGAATTTTCAAAAATAGTTTTTACTAAAGAATTGTCTGAGTCTATAATATATTCTAGATATTTGATGCTTGAGTACAGAATTTAACTTTTTAAGGGAAGTCGACATAGTTCAGTTCAACATGCATCATTAGCAATGTACACCTAGAATTTCTTTTATAAATTAAGATGTAATTTTTCAAATGGTTCAGTATCTTTAAAGTTGGAGAAAATACTCCATATTTATCTGCAGTATGTGATAATGGGTAAAATTAGTGTATCAAAGAGTTTTACTAATAATTTGCAAGGGTTATTTAATCCAATTAGCTTTTTAATTTTCAAAATATGCTCTTTGGCTTTTTCCATCAACGTGTTAATAGCTAGAATAAAGTTGCTATTACATTTTATTAAAATGCCTAGATAACAGTACTGAGATACTGTTTCTAGATATATAAATTATTACTTTTTAATTGGTTTAAAAAGGTTTTACCATTCAAATTAAATACTACTACTTTGGATTTATCAGTATTTACATGTAAATGCCATATTGAACAGTATTCCTGCATGGCAATGAGACAGTTTTGCAACCCTTCCTTACTCCGAGATATTAGTACAATATCATCAGCATAAAGAAGAATGCTTACTCTAATACCACCCAAGACCACTGGGTAATATATGTTGTTTTCCAGTTTTTTTGTTATATCATCTATAAAAGAGTTAAGGAGAAGAGGACTCCAAACATCACCTTGTTTAACACCTCTTTCAGATATTAATGGCTCACTTAGATCATTTGAAAATTTAATTTTTCATAGTATCAGTATACGTGGAGTATATAATTTTAAGTATTTCATTAGGAGTGTTATGTTTTAGCAGTTTATAAATAAAAACCAATTCTCCACACTGTGTCAAAGACTTTTCTTAGGTCAGTGAAGGCTGCAAACACTTTGATTTTTCATTTTATAGTTATCTGTGATAGTTTTTAGAGTAAAAATGTGATCAGAAAGCCTGCACTTCTCTTTAAATCCTATTTGGTTCTTACTTATTAGAAAGTGATTATTCAAATTCCAAAAGTCGATTGTATATAATCTTATTAAATAATTTTCCTAAGTTTGAGCTGATAGATATTCCCCTATAATTATTAGGGTCAAATCTATTACCTTTTTTTTTTGTAATAAAACTAAATAGTTTTCATTCCAAGATTTAGGGAAGATACCATGTGCAAAATTAAAAAGTTTACAGAGTGGTTTAATTAATGCTGTGGTACTATTCTTCAGCATTTCATTAGAGATGAGGTCTGATGATGCACTTTTACCATTTTTAAGTAATTTAATTGCTTTTATCATCTCCTCACAGGTGATTTCATTGTTAGACTCACCTGAGACTGAGAAGTTAATATTTGATTTTAGGGTCTCAAATTACCGAGTGATATTTTGTTGTTTACTATATGCAGTGTCAGCTTTATTTAGTTTTTTTTTTAAATGATATGAATTCTACCTTTAGAATATCAGTGTCTTCAATTTGACCAGCTGATTCCCTTTCAAGTTTATTTATCATGTGCCAAAATACATTTGGATCTTAGCACAGTTGTTTCTTAATTCAGAACAAATTTAGTTTTTTTTATGACTTTTCTTCAAATTTGCAAAGATGTCTGTATTTTGATCTATAGTCAACTTTACCGTGTCCACACGACGGGCCCTTGCTCGACAAAACCTGAAAACCGCCACCGCGCCCGGTCGAGCCCATGGTCCCCCCGCACATCCCACACTACACCACCCGAAGGCAACAACTACCCTCCACAGCCAATCGGCCCCCCGAAACGCGGCCGTTCCTCCACTTCGCCAGATCGATCTTCCATAGGAAGTCAGCCATTTTTGTATCTTAAGGGGTCTAATGTTGTTTACAAACGTTCGTCTGTTTTCGTAACGTACAATGGTATTCGGACAAACCGCGAGACTTTTCCCGCCTCAACTGCAGACGACAACACCCGAAGGATTTCGAATAGACAACAATGGAATTTTCCTAACGTACAGTTCCGTTCAAAACAAGGTCAAAATTTAGTATGGAAAATCGATCTGGCGAAACGAAAAAACGGCCGCACCTCAAAAAGCCGACCAACCGCGGAAAACAACTGCTACCCTCAAACAGTGCAACACGAGACACACAAAAGGACCACAAACTCGACCAAACGCGGCAGCAGCCCTCAAACCCTGTCAAGCAAAAACCCGTCGCATGGACACGGCCAAGCTGACCATAAATGAATAGAATTTTTCCTATATTAATCTTTTCCGGGAAATTTATTTACAAGTTTTTCATAATTTATACTTTTTTTTTTTTTTTTTTGTGTTCCTGAGATCTTTAAGGAATCAGGAAATCATTAAATTTAGTTGTCATAAATTTATCAAGTTTTTGTTTACTTTCAATGCTATTTATATTCTGGGAATACAGTTATATAGACTGATTCTTTTGTCCATATAAATTTACATGGAAGTGGTTCCAATGAACTTTGAAAGCTGCTCTTTACATGAAAATTTGTTAACAATGAACAAATAACATACAATGGTTTCATAAAGAAGTGAAATCATGTACAGTAAAATAAGCAAAATTTTATCATTAGAAACAATAATGTAATCCACAACACTACATCCATTATATGTAACACAAAAGTGTATTTTCCTAATAAATCTCCAATTGTTCTACCATTTAGTATTTTTAATCCAGATTCTTGACACGTATTCAAGAAGTTTACCACTTTTATCAATTGGTTTACTGTAAAAAAAAAAGCTGTGACCGTGATAGGAGGGAAGCAGGGATTAATTCCTATTTTTATTTAAATATAAATGCTTTACTCGTATTAATATGTCCATAACATAACATTATTATTATTATTGTTTAGAGGAAATATGAAACTAGAATTACAAGATATTGATAAAATGTCGGGAGCTCCATGAAGCTTCCCGTGGATGCTTCGGATCCCAGATGTGATAAAATTTAAGAAATTGTTAAACCATCCTGAAACCAAATAACATTTTTCGAGATTTCTGGGTTTGGAAGATCATTAAACAAATTTTTCCAAAGAAGTGTTGTTGAATGGAAGATTAATAAGGATTAAAAAATTTAGATTGCCAAACCGACATTTTTCCTGTCACCTCCTTGCAGACGATTTTCAAAAAGACCGAACCTCGATTTGGTTTTTCTATTTTAAGACAGGTTTAACCAATCACCAATCATGTTGAGCGAAAGCAACAACAGCCAACAACTATACTAGTCAGTCTTCCTTCGATAAAGGAATTTAATGCTGAATACATTAAATTCACTTATAATCATAAAACTGAATTTATCAAAAACTTACCGACACATCTATTGAAAATAAAACCCCATTTAAGGCATAATACGTACGTTTTTTGTACATTTCTAAAATAATGTTTTCTTCGAACACGTGCATGTTGGAAACTTTTAATTAAATTACAATATTTAAACAAAACAATGAAGTCATGTTTGTTTTGTTATTTGCATCTACTGTTGTTTAAATTGGTTTTTTAATTCAGTGTACACAATAAAATTGTACATGTCCATTTTGAAGAATGACACATGTTGTTTAGGTAAAACAGTAGTAAATGTGTACCAGTAACAGGTTACCAGATTGTGTACCTTACATTGTAATTTCAGATGTTTAAATCATAGGTTACCCATTGAACAGGGTCGTTTCTGGGGAGTTGAAAGAGATGATCGTATTTGTGATATTTGTGATATGCAATGTATTGGTGATGAATTTCACTATTTATTTGAATGTAAATTTTTCTCTATGGAAAGACATCAATTGCTACCAAAAGATTCTTTTTAAACATCCTAATACTTTAAAATTTAATGACTCGTTCAACTGTAATGACTTTAAAACAAAAGTAAATGTCGCTAAACTATGTAAGATAATATTATCTGTTGTAAATTGATAGAACTTCATTTAATCTATGATATACTTTATCAGAATTGCCTTCCTAAATCACACCTGTGTATTATTACTTATGTACCAATTTTGATGTTACATTTAACTAAGCTGTCATTTGATTACTTACGTATATATTATGTTAATATTTGTTTGTTTGTATTCAACATTCCCCATTGAAAAAATAAAAAGTTCAAGTTCAAGTTCAAGAACAACAGTGAATACTATCATGACTATGTTGTGTTCTGATTTGGTCAATAGTAGTTACATGTGTACACTTTTTTTGTCTGTATGCTTCTAAATGAATTAAGTTTCAAAAACTGGTAAAATTTTTCTCAGTTCTTGCATGATAAAATTTTGGTAATTTTTAAAACAATTTAGTATTTTTACGTTCACTGCATTAGAGTGGGAGCGTCTCAAAATGTTCTAACTAGCGAAAAAAGGAATTGGTCACAGATATAAATGGCATATTTTTTTAATGTTGAATGAAAGTTTATTAATTTCCTAGAACAGGTAAATGCTGATCAGTGTTAGAAAGGTATACAAATCACAGAAATGTAATCTCGCCTCGCTGATCAAAGACGTGTGTATTAAACATTGGGCGACTCCATCTGTTGTTTTCCAGCGATCATCCAGAAACATGATTGATATTATGTAATATAATTTTGTAATAAATACATTTATAGGTAAAGTCTTCTAAAATACCTTCTCAGACCTATGGCACGCCGTTCTCGTCAAAAGTATGGTTCAAAATATCATCACAAATTACACACTCAAAATTTTAAATTACACACTCAAAATTAAAAATATGCACTCAAAATTTTAAATTCCACACACAAAATTAAAATATGCACTCAAAATTTTTCGAAAACACACTCAAAAGATAGATTGAAATTACACACTCAAAATTTTAATTCGTGCACTCAAAACTGAAAATTACGCACTCAAATTTGTGCGCATTGTTTTCGCGCAAAACTCATAAATATTCATAAAGATATAAATAAATAAATTATCATCTGGGTGGTTTTTGAGTTTAAAGCGAACCGGAAGTGCTGAAATCCAAATGTCAACCCACAACACAGTAGATTTGCTCGAGTTTTTTCAATCCTTGTTGCACGTGTATGAAAATACAATGCAACTTGTACACCCCTTAACACAAGACAACAACGCTTAAGAACCTACTGTTCAAAAGCTTTCAAGCTGTAGGGAAGTGTTGTATGTAATGGCTACAAGAGTTCCTGTTGAAATTCAATTATATCAGAAACTAGAACGAATTTATTCATTTAATTTGCATGATATAGCTGTAAATCCCCTATTTTGATAAGCCCGGTGATAAAATTATTTGTTTTACAATAAAACGTAATTCAATAATGGAATCACACTCTATAGTTAATATGAGTCTGAGATAAAGGGCCGAGGGTATGAGTTAAAAAAAAAAGAAAAAATTGTTTCGTCTGTTTCGTTCGTTGCTTTACAGGGACCCGTTTCAAGCTTAAAAAAACCAGGATTGAAATATTCAAATCAATTTAATGAATATTTATAAGTCCTGCGTAAAAAGGTGCGCACAATTTTGAGTGTATATGTTTTCTGTTTGAGTGCGTAATTTTCAGTTTTGAGTGCATGAATTAAAATTTTGAGTGTGTAAATTTCAATCTATCTTTTGAGTGTGTTTTCGTAAAATTTTGAGTGCATATTTTAATTTTGAGTGCATATTTTTAATTTTGAGTGTGTTATTTAAAATTTTGAGTGTTATTTGTGATGATATTTTGAATCATACTTTTGACGAGAACGGCGTGCCATACAGACCCACCCCTGGTCGTAACTTTAAAACTTTATACACACACTCAATTGTAAAGTTGTATTTTTCTCATTTTTTTAAGCAATAGTGATCATTAAATCACAGAAATGTAATCTCGCCTCGCTGATCAAAGACGTGTGTATTAAACATAGGGCGACTCCATCTGTTCTTTTCCAGCGATCATCCAGAAACATGATTGATATTTATATAATAATGTTGTGTTTAGCATTCACTATGCCAAAATAGTGGCCAGGGTTGAAGACATAGTGCACGACCCGAAGGGAAGTGCACTATGTCTTCAACCCTGGCCACTATTTTGGCATAGTGAATGCTAAACACAACATTATCATAATTATTATACTGACTGTCTTGACTTGGAAAATTATAACAGGCTTTCACTCAGCTTCTTTCGTTGACTAGGATAAAAATACCTTATTTAAAGCGCAGCAGTGATCAATCAATGATTACAAGTTAACCCCGCCCATTCACGTGAATTACAATTGATTGACGTCCAAATCAATAGTTTTGTTAGGCAGGTGGAGAAACTATGAGGGCATAGTGCACGGAGCACAATTCGTTTAGAAAAATATGTCAAAATAGTAAAATATTTCTATTAAAGAACATTCTTACAGAAAGTATAATAATATGTAATATAATTATGTAATAAATACATTTATAGTTATGTATTTAAGGGTAAAGTCTTCTAAAATACCTTCTCAGACCCACCCCTGGTCGTAACTTTAAAACTTTTTACAAACACTCAATTGTAAAGTTGTATTTTTCTCATTTTTTAAGCAATAGTGATCATTAAATTTATTCCAGAGAAAGGCAAAGTGCCACAGAAACACCCGCCAATCGGTACACTAAATCGAATGCAACTGAATCGAGTGTGCCGTTTGCTTTTAATCGTACAATATCACGTCAAGCACGAAACCTAATAACCAAGAAAGTGAAACTAAACTTGGACTTCTAGAATTAGCCAATCTGCATAGTTTTATTAAAAAATGAAATAATTACTTCCTAATAAATGTTGATACAATTATTTTTACTTAGTTTTATTTTTCACTAGTCACTGTTATTGATTTGTTGAAAAAATTATTCGGTTATTTGCTGAAGGAATTTCTTCACTTTCAACAAATTTTTGTCCATATCATATTTTCTAGTTTATTTTGGGAGGTCACAGGAGAACCCCGTGAAACCCTCTGACCTTCGGCAGTGTCTATTGAGGTCAGAGTCGAACACAGTCTGAAGTCGGGCTCGAATTAACGAGCCTTGTTAACTGATAACATGTCTACATGTATCTATTTCGGTTATAGTTATGTACGATTCTTACACATTATTTATGCGATTTCATTACCACACTTGGACTATTGGTTTAATAAATAAACACCTTTATCTAAAATTAAAAATGTATTTAGTCAAAATCTGAAAAAATATCGATTGATACAACCTGTGTGATAAAAAACCTTGTATCATCTATATATGTGATACAAGATGCACTTTTGTCGGAACTACTTCTTAACGTCACAATGAATGATATAACCAATGATTCGTTGAATGACTTTCATTCTATGAATGAAATATGACGTCATAATGCGTGTGACGTTAGGAGATATATTTTATAAACAAATGCTTCGTTGAATGTTAAATTTTAAATTGTAAACATTCAGTTTTGTTCTGCTCTTTGTATACTTCTAAATTTTAGATAAACTTATTACATACATTTAAGTGTAGGTACAACTACCTGTATCACGTCTCGACAGTTGCATACATTCCGCATCACAACTCGACGCTGCGCGTCTCGTAGTGATACTAAAATGTACACAAATGTCTCGACGTTATACAGGCAGTTTTACCTACACATAATGTATGTAATGTATATGTATGGAACGCTGGAACTGCCTTATATGTACTTGCTTTTATATATGCACATACTTTTTCTCTATATGCAAATAGATTTTCTCTATAGGCATATACTTATCTATATATGCACATACTTTTTCTCTATAGGCATATACTTATCTATACTTGCAAATAGTTTTTCTCTATAGGCATATACTTATCTATTTATGCACATACTTTTTCTCTATAGGCATATGCTTATCTATATATGCACATAGTTTTTCTATATATGCACATTCTTTTTCTCTATATGCACATACTTTGTCTATATACTTTTCTCTATATGCACATACTTTGTCTATATACTTTTTCTATATATGCACATACTTTGTCTATATACTTTTTCTTTATATGCACATACTTTGTCTATATGGGCGGTTTCAAAAAAATGACCCCAACAGGTTATGGTCCTCTAATTTTGTCAAATTAATAAATATATTATTTCTAAATAGTTAAAAATGTATGTCTAGTTGAGGGGAACATGTCTGCAAAAATCCTAAAAGTTATCTCAGAAAATAAAAATGTTATGCCAAAAAAACATGCCAAAATTGTCAGGAGTGCAACACTTTTTTGTGACACTTTAAAAAAATGTCATTTTTTAAAAGGTCACCAAATTGTCAAATCTAGCAATATGTGCATAATTCTTTTTCATGTGTTAACTTTTTGAGATATATAAAAAGAAGGTATATGTTGCATTTAAAAAGTATGAAAATATGGTTCTGAAAAAAAGAACTACCCTGTCAGGAGTGTAACACAAATTTAAGCCATTTTGAATTAAGTTCTTGGTAGAAATTTTTTCCTTTTACTTTTTCTATATATGCACATACTTTGTCTATATACTTTTTCTATATATGCACATACTTTGTCTATATACTTTTCTCCATATGCACATACTTTGTCTATACACTTTTTCTATATGCACATACTTTGTCTACATGCTTTTTCTATATATGCACATACTTTGTCTATATACTTTTTTCTATATGCAGATACTTTGTCTATATACTTTTTCTATATATGCACATACTTTGTCTATATACTTTGTCTGTATATGCACATACTTTGTCTATATACTTTTCTCTATATGCACATACTTTGTCTATATACTTTTCTCTATGCACATACTTTGTCTATATACTTTTCTCTATGCACATACTTTGTCTATATACTTTTCTCTATGCACATACTTTGTCTATATACTTTTCTCTATTTGCACATACTTTGTCTATATACTTTTCTCTATATGCACATACTTTGTCTATATACTTTTCTCTATGCACATACTTTGTGTATATACTTTTCTCTATTTGCACATACTTTGTCTATATACTTTTCTCTATTTGCACATACTTTGTCTATATACTCTTTCTATATATGCACATACTTTTTCTTTATATGCACATACTTTTTCTCTATATGCACATTATTTTTCTATATATGCACATACTTTTTCTTTATATGCACATACTTTGTGTATAAACTTTTTCTATATATGCACATACTTTGTCTACATACTTTGTCTATATACTTTTTTCTATATATGCACATACTTTGTCTATATACTTTTTCTATATATGCACATACTTTGTCTATATACTTTTCTCTATAAGCACATACTTTGTCTATATACTTTTCTATATTTGCACATACTTTGGCTATATACTTTTTCTATATATGCACATACTTTGTCTATATACCTTTTCTATATATGCACATACTTTGTCTATATACTTTTTCTATATATGCACATACTTTGTCTATATACTTTTCTCTATAAGCACATACTTTGTCTATATACTTTTCTATATTTGCACATACTTTGGCTATATACTTTTTCTATATATGCACACACTTTGTCTATATACCTTTTCTATATATGCACATACTTTGTCTATATACTTTTCTCTATAAGCACATACTTTGTTTATATACTTTTCTCTATGCACATACTTTGTGTATATACTTTTCTCTATTTGCACATACTTTGTCTATATACTTTTTCTATATATGCACATACTTTTTCTTTATATGCACATACTTTTTCTCTATATGCACATTATTTTTCTATATATGCACATACTTTTTCTTTATATGCACATACTTTGAGTATATACTTTTTCTATATATGCGCATACTTTGTCTATATATGCACATACTTTTCTCTATATGCACATAATTTTTCTATATATGCACTTACTTTGTCTATATACTTTTTCTATATATGCACATACTTTTTTCTATATGCACATACTTTGTCTATATACTTTTTCTATATATGCACATACTTTGTCTATATACTTTTCTATATATGCACATACTTTGTCTATATACTTTTCTATATATGCACATACTTTGTCTATATACTTTTCTATATATGCACATACTTTGTCTATATACTTTTTCTATATATGCACATACTTTGTCTATATACTTTTCTGTATAATTCACATACTTTGTCTATATACTTTTTCTATATATGCACATACTTTGTCTATATACTTTTTCTATATATGCACATACTTTGTCTATATACTTTTTCTATATATGCACATACTTTGTCTATATACTTTTTCTACATATGCACATACTTTGTCTATATATGCACATACTTTGTCTATATACTTTTTCTACATATGCACATACTTTGTCTATATATTTTTTCCATACATGCACATAGTTTGTACACTTTTTCATATAATTACAGCTGTGATTTGTTCATTTTCATTTTGTCAAATATTAAAATCAATCATACATTTTATTACTTCTGTTAATCCCTAGGTCGGTGACATATATAGTATATAATGCCCCTGCCTCTACAACTAAATGAAGGAAAACTTTGTAGATTCTAAAGTAAGAAGACGAGAGATTATTATCTAACTATAAAAGTTCTTTCATTTCATCATTAAAAGTATGTGCATATATAGATAAGTATATGCCTATAGAGAAAAAGTATGTGCATATATAAAAGCTAGTACACATAAGGCAGTTACGGCGTTCCATACACCTATAATATATTTGACAATCACGTTTTAATAAAACATTTTAGTACACGCTAAATATTTTTTAAGATAATCGAAAGACCGTGTACACAATAAAATACTTTAAAAAGTACACGCTAAATATTTTTTTAAGATAATCGAAAGACCGTGTACACAATAAAATACTTTAAAAAAATTCGAAATACTTTGTTTCTTAGTTCTTAGTATCGCTTTTAACAACTGTTCTCTATTTAAGTTTCCAATAAGCGTTTATATTTCACCACCAGATGAACAAGAGAATTAATGTTTTAATTATGTTTATTACAACAATCAATAGAGGATGTTCATATTCCGTCGCAGTGTATTTATTACTTGTGTACATTTGCGCAATGACAATGTCTGTGGTGTACTCGAAAAAACTTAAAGAATTTCTAATTCAATTTTTCAAATCCATTCAAAACTAAATTAATTACGTTTAATGATTATTTCCCTTTAATGATGTTAAAACTTTTTACACTAACGATTGCTGCAATTTATTATTCTCACCCTGTGACATTCAGAAATTGTTATTTAATGTTAATTTTCATTTGTAAAACGTTGTGCGAAACGATGTATCATTAAAATTCGTTAACGCAAATGGAAACGCGTTACCATATTTACAATATAATAAACGATTAACTATACTAGGGATCCCACTAAACGATGCACGCAGGAGAAACCATACTATAGTGTTACTAACTGGCAGAATATGTATTGGCCCTGGTATTGATTCGAGGTTGGCTGTATAGGTCCTGAGACACGTAGGGTCGAGGGCCAATACAGCATACCGAGGATCAATACGAGGCTACTACAGACATGCTGCTGCAAGTGGTAATCTAAAAACCCCAAAACAAGTAAGGAGTTATAGAAAAATAACATTAACTATCCTATAATACTTTCTATTTGTCGTCTATTTCAAAATATTATTCCATCTCCCAATGAAGAATATCTTAAACATTTAGAGTTAAACGACACTGATGAGTCATAAGTAGAAGAAACGCGTGTCTGGCGTAATGAATTTGTCACCTTGATAATTTTTATTACATCTTGTTGGAATATTTGAGCAAAGTAACAGCACGGCACGTCCGAGGTTAGCGGACTGAGAAGCAAGTATAAAAAAGTTTTGGGTTCAGTTGAAATGAGAAAGTTTAAGATCAATATGTTGTGATTGTTTACGTTATTTATTTATATTGACACTCAATGACTAAGGCCATTCGTTGGTCAGTCTGTGTCTAAATTTTTGACAAGAAACACAGTCATTTGTATCGTTGCATAATCTTCTAGACTTGTATATTATTATTTTTTGTTTATGCTGTATCGTCATGTTTGTCGATCCGATACTAAATAAGTGTACTGGTTAAGCAGCTTTCTTTTAGACTCTTTATATATATAAACAAGGTCGTGAGGCCGAAACGTTCGGAAAATGTAACAGATGTTTTATATTTATTCTTTAAGAGACAATAATCATATATATATATATATATATATATATACGTCTACAAATTAAACCCAACACTGTTAGGATTAGATTTTTACACTGTCAAATATTTGCTTTCCCTCAGCGGTATTCACAGAAAACATTAAGTGTAACCAGCATTACAACATTTACAAAATGTAAGCATCCACTCTGTTTTTCTTATGATGGACGATGGCGATTATATTCATGTAATAAAACAATTACATGTACTGTCTTTGATATACGGTCGCTATACAGATTTCTCAACCCTCTTAAATGTATATTCACCTCGCCTAGCGGATCGGTGAATATTACATTTTTTTTCTGGCTGATAAATCCAGATAGCGACTTTTATCAAAGTCATTAATTGTATAATATTATGTCACTGTTAAACTTAAGGCATATAATAGTTACATGTACGATAGGATTTCTGGTATGGATTATTCGTTTTACATAGAACCAAATATTGTATTGTAATTTGCTCTTGAAATTATAGATGGACCTAAAAACACCTTCTTAGTACCCCCAGGAGATAATATTACCGTTACAGAGGGAACCAAACTGGGCCCTATTGTCTGTGTTGCGGATTGTAATCCAAATTGTACATACCAATGGAGACGTATAAATGGGACAAAGTTCAAAACGAACACCTCAACTTTAGAAATTTCCATAATCAACAGGAACGACAACGGAAGGTATCGATGTCGAGTAAATCATCAGAAGGAATATCCTAATGGAACAAAGAGGGTTGCAACAGTGGATGTCCATGTCAATGTACATTGTAAGTTTTTGTTCTGCTAAAATTACAGTTAAGAATTTTATTCAGTTTAAACTTATTTCTTAAGGATTATCATCCTGCAGACATCAGTATCATGCTTGTTTGCATCATTTGTTATTTGACCATAAAATAACGTACATTAACATTACATTCACTTTATATTTCTTTTTTTTAATCTAGGATTTATGTATTACCAAAAGGTGTCAATGGGTTTTATAAGTCTTTTCGTTTTGTCAATATTAACTCTCGCACCGTCATCTTAGTCTTGACTACATTTTCCGCT
Organism: Limnoperna fortunei; assembly: GCA_944474755.1. Taxonomy (NCBI): domain Eukaryota; kingdom Metazoa; phylum Mollusca; class Bivalvia; order Mytilida; family Modiolidae; genus Limnoperna; species Limnoperna fortunei. Next base: position 85,557,482 of record OX104112.1, on the reverse strand, counting down.
TAGCTTGTTTCCAACAACGAGTGATAGCGCAAATAATCAAGAATACTTTACAAGCTATATTCCATTTAGTCAGTATTACTGTAAAGTTATATATTTAGGTTGGGTAAACTATTTCATTTCTTTATTATTGTTCGTAAAACAATGCATTTTATTGATAATGTTTTCCCTTCACCTTTGTTATGTTAATGAATTAACTAAATAAATAGCAAAATCAATTGATGGTTGTTCTTTAAATGCAAAAACAACTTATCCTCAGAGAATTCATCAAATTATAATTATAATTTTATATTGTTTATCATACAACACTTAAACTATTAATGCATGCTTTATTTTAATATCGCATGCTCATTCAATAATTTATAAATTCCCAGATTCACCTAAATTCAGATGTTTAAAATACAGTATAGACAATTCAGCATTCACAACATATTTGACAAAAATTGACTTTAAAGAAGGCCAAAATGTGGAGATGACATTCGATATTGAAAGTAATCCCGTACCGAGCCTGAGTATTTGTTCGTCTGATTATCAACCTATATGTATGAATTACAGTAAAACAAATGAGTTGTATAAATTTCCTGCCTTACTGTGTGAGGAATCTAATAATTATACAATCACAGCGAACAATAACATCGGACAAAGTGACAACAGGACAATTCAGTTAATCATTCAGTGTACGTATTTTAGATTAAGAGGTTAGTAATGACTATGAAATATTAAAATGACATGAAGATCAAAGATGTAGCAACACCAATCAACAGCAACATAATAATAACCTATTATACGTAGTTTTATTTATTAAAACAGACACACATAATGAAACCAGTATGTTGGATTATTTCTTTGATGTATGCCACCAATATTGTTTGTTTATATTTATTATTTTTCGGTCAAAGAAGAATTGTATACTACAAAAAGAAAGCAAACATTATGCTACAAAACAATAGCAAAAATCCTTTAACAATCATTTCTTTCATTGAACCAAGAATCACATTTGAAATATTTAATGAAAATGGTCCACGTCGTTTCAGAGGCATTAATTTATATGGAAAGAATGATCTTAAAGGCATATTCTGGTCCTGTTAAATGTTCATTTTTGCTTGCAAACAACCCGGGAAATTACCATGTAATTATTCTACAAGTTTTCGTATGTTTAAGATATTGAATATTAAAGAAGAAAGATTTTTACTTCTATTGTGAAATGTTAAGAGATTGCTTGAAATTATAAAATTGCACCTTTCCAAATAAAAAAACTAGATTATATATACATACCTTTATGAAACGCCCACTTTGCAGTGTCTTCATTAATACAAAGCAATCGAACGTACACTTGTTTTATTGACTGGCAGGTGGTCCAAAAAACATCCATGTTAATCCAGAATTTATCGGCACACAAATTGGACGCACAGAAAAAATCACGGTCGAAGTTACATCAAATCCTAAACCAAAAGTGGAATGGATCAATCAAACAGGTCAGGTGTGGTTGGTTAACGATACCAGGCTCAAATACACGTATAAGTTTTTTTCGGCGGTAAATATTTCAGATGAGTTCAAGTTTGGACAGTACGGACTAAAGATATGCAACGCATTAATGGGGTGTACCAACCATACAATTTTTGTAACACCAAAAGGTAATTTACTAATATCAATATAACGCGTTAGTGTCGCCTGCGCAGCGGTGTCGTAATTTATGGATAATTAACGAACTACAAGTTGTTACTGTAATGAAAATGGTCGTTTTCCAATGAAAGGAGAAGTAAATAGTGGTGTCTGGTATTCATAACTTCATAATATCGTAACAAAGTCAGAAATGCGTTTCTAAAATGTGTGCTTTAGATACTGATTCTAGTCATTTCCTTACCATTTATTTACATAATGTTCTTTGTTCGAGTTGCTTCAAATTAACAAGCATATATATTATAGCCCGAAAAAATATTCTGATGAGTTTTAAAATCCATTTTGTGATATTTCTCGTAGCAATAATATTTTTCTAGGTTGAAATGGTAAACAATATATATTTAAAACATTATTCTGTTTATTTACGATATCAGAAAAATTACTAATATATGAAAATAGTCAATTTTGTTTTATTGTTTTTTTTAAACTTCTTTCCTGGAATGAATTTTAATTAATTTTAATTTTGAAGGACCTAATTAATCAGCGTAATCCTCTTTCTAAAAATAAATACGATATTTATCGAAACTATCACTTTAAAGTGTTTGTTACCATTACCATATTGTTTTATCAATCGTTCGCTTTCACAATGCAGACAAACCACAACAACCTAGAAACTTAAACTTCACTGAAATATCATCAAACTGGGCAAATATTTCGTGGGAAGCTGGATTTGACGGAGGAGATAGACAGTCATTTACTATTATGTATAGAGGTTATATTAAAAATACATGGACAAAGGTGGAGACATACTCGAGTGATACGATTAAAGGCGTACAACAGTTTCATACTTTGACTGGATTGTTACCAGAAACATCCTATGATATCATAGTACTTGCTTACAATTCGTTTGGGACCAGTAACGCTTCACTCCACTTAGTGACAAACGGTAAGAAACCTTACTTTACGTTATACTTCTACCATTATATCTGGTTGATGTATTGTTACATTTATCACAATTATATTGTGATTTAAAGACTATGTTACCATTTTACAGATATATAGAAGGTAAAATATAAAATATTTCAATGGTGATGTTCTCATCAAAATAATTGTTATATGTATAGTAGTTCAGCACGTGTCTTGTACACATTTAGGCTAAAATTCCGAGATTTTAAAATAAAATGTATTTCACGATTGATTGATTGATTGGGGGAGTTTTTTACGTGCTACACCGATAAGTTAATGGCCTTAGTCGGACGGTGCTTCAATACATTTTTATCGGAAAGTTTATACATTGCGCTCCACAATAAAAACGAAGAATTTCTAAACATAAAGGTACATTTACCTTTAAACTTTTAAACAAGGATGAGTGTTTTAAACGCTTCTGATGAACCTTTCTTCTGTTTAGGCCAACTAAGAATTATACCTTTTTTGTTATGAAGATATTGATAATAAGTCTTAGAGTACAAGAGTAATCATGTTAATGTGTTGTTTATCAAAACTGTATTCTATCTATGTGGTTTGTATTTTAATAAGTAATCAATCTGTTTTAGCGGCACCAGACCTGACAACAAGTGCCGGTCACAACAGATATATTTTCATTGGAGCTGGGGGTGGAGTGTTGGGCTTGATATTATGCATAGGTATAGTCGCCGTTTTGCTTAAAAGACGACAGAACGGTAAGAATAAAACCTCTCTTAAACATAACAGTCGCATTTCGTTGATCCACCGATAAAGACTATTTGCTAATCTTAAACTAATAAAACCAATAATACTTCCAACATAAAGCTGCTACAAAAAGCGGTTAATGTATTGTCTTTTTTGCATATTATCTATTAAACGGAAACAATTTGATTCCGTCAGAAGTCGAGCACTATTCATCGTCACAACAAACGTATGTAAGATTGACAATGCAATATATAACAACCTTAGTACTAATCATGTTAACTGAAATTTTTACTAGCCAAAATGGAACGTTTTAGACTTTTTTGCAGACCATAGATTGTACCCCGTTTGCTAAATACTAATATTCGTTGAAAAACACGACACATATTTTGTTGTGTCAACAAATCCGTCGCGTCTTGTGCATTCTATGTTTCATAATGGATCAGTGAATTTGATTTTACATTGTAGAGAGTAGATAAATCAATGATTTTCACTCTCACAAAACGTTGAAATATAAAATTTGTCTAAACCGCAACACTAACCATGCTCTAATCACAGTATTTCAATAAAAGTCCATTGGCTGAATCCTATTTATAATTCTATATAATAAAATACTTTAAGTGGATGTGGATGCAGAGAAAGTTTTAGAAACCTTTAGTTGCAACAAAGGGCAAAACAATAATTGTTAAATTTTACATTTTTTTTAGTTACCAAGGAAAAGAATGTCTCGTATGTGAAAGATGTTCGTCAAAGTGAAAAGAGATTGAGTATGCAAAATGATATTACAGTATTTTATTATTGCATGTTTTCTAGATAAGTAAGGAGAGCAATACATTTAACACTATCACGTTAAGAAAACGTCTCTTGTAACTAATATGTTTATGAAAAGAACACTGATTCATTTTTGCCTTAAATTTACTCAAAGTTATACTGATGTCGTAAGACAACCTTCATTTTAATAAATAAACACGTCCCCGGTAGGAAATTTTAGTATGAATAAGCGTTACTTCATATAAAATATACAGTAAAAATACAAATGTGTTAAAGAGTATAACACACCTGTTATGGATTGGTTGCTTAACAGCCAGCGAGCAGAATTTTATTAATAGTACGAAAACAAGAAAACAAACAATAACGTAGTTGGGGATATGTCAGTGAAAAATGCAGGAAATTATAACTGTCACAAGGAAAGCATGAAAAGTTGAGTAGGGACAGAGTATTGTGTTTTGAACGGATACAAAGAGCCTATTATTTTGTCGAAGTCAAAAGGTATATGTAACCAGCAAGGAGCTTTAAACTCTCCCCACACGCCACCAACTATAATCCGCGGCCATGCCTTCCTTATATTTATGCTGACAATCCCCACCTGTAGACTCGACACTATTGAGAACGATATAAACATCAGTAAAAAATCATTGTAGACTGTTGTAAATAATGCATCAAATGTACTTAGAATATTGTTTCTGTTAAATTAATAGATAAACATTCCACAGTATTCGTTTAAAACGTTGTGCAACAATATCTAGACACATATGCAACAATATCTAGATACATAATTAAAGCGAAAACAAAGTTTTACACTTTAAAAATTGCACAAATATTTCGCCTGACCAACAGGCCTCCTCATTGTTTTTACAACAAATATATATATAGACGACCCTTCTTTCTTATAGATAATATTAAATATTTTACTACTTCTATAGTACAAGAGAATTCCCCTGAACCTGAGAATACAGAATACGCTGTAGTTGTAAAGCAAAAGTCTAATAAAGAGTCTCAAAATGGTGAGTAAGAATGACATTGCACTATTTATATAATCAGGGTGAAACTCTGGTAAACTCTGCCGAGGTACAGGTCTAATTATAACTGTAAATTGTCTGAACTTTTCCGTTTTCTGTAATATTTATCTTCTTTCATATTGATTTGTAACATTGTATAACGAATTATTGTTGAGATGAAATATTGAGTCTGCCTGTAGTTACACTGAATGTTATATATTCCGTTGAGATAACTATATTTATATTTAGCGTCTCCCGCTTTATGTAAAATACATACCTAATTTTCATGAACGTAAATGTAAGCTTAGTAAAGTTTTTAAAGAGTTAATTGTGAAATACTACTGAATGCGTTTTTGCTTTGTTTCCTTATTTGTGTAGCACATAAAAGTTAAGATATTAACATACATAATATAACGAAAGATCTAGATAGGGTATTAAACATGACCAGAAACTCATAATAATAAATACTGGCCACAGGCAGAACTGACTACATCCACTACTTCAAACATATGTTATCCGCCACCTGTAACTATTCTTTCCTCTCGGTGTAGCTCTTGTTTCCGATTGTACTACAACCTTTTCACGACATAGCGAAATAGTTTCCTCTCGTCTTTGGGAGACATTAGTTACTATATATAATAGTTATCTGTATTTGTTGATTTAGTACAAGATAACTCCCAAACGGCAGAATACGCTGCAGTTGTAAAACCAAAGTCTAAGAAGGCATCTTCAAAAGGTCAGTAGTAAAATAATTCAGAAAATACCGAGACGTAATGTAAAGTACATAAAAACACAGCTATGGCTAACGCAAAACTTAGGTACACAAGAAACTCAACAAGCAATGAACATTCTGACGTAAAACACACAAATAACTTGCAATAGACAAAACGGCGACATCATGTCCTACTGAAAGGTAAAAACCTCCTGCTTCACAGTTGACACCCATCGTGTTACTTGTGATCAAAATCTATGTGAGGACAGACTAGTAAATTTACACATTTTTGTAAACTAATTATAACTGTCAAATATTTTTTTGTTTATAAGCCGAATACACAACTAGATCTAGGTAAATGTATACAATCATTGCAAATGGACAAACCAAAGTAAAAATGATGGAACAAGTATCCTTTCTCAAAATGTGTTTGTGTTTGTATTAACAGAACAAGACATGGTTTTTTCTGACATCGAAAAATAATACAATTGCATGAAAGTAAGAACATAAAGTTATTACAATAAGTAGCAAAACTTGTCTTCTATTTGGGATTACCATTATAAATAATATTTTATGTACAATTACAAGAAACTGTTTTTGTTTTTTAAAGGACAAATAGAAATACCTATTGTTCTTAATAAAATGTGTTTTAACATTTCTTCAACATTATACTTCCTCCATTCAGAATGGTCTTGAAATTGACATTTTACTGGGTTAAAGATATTTAGAACTACCTGATTTCTTCCTGAAAATCCTAGTATACAAGTTGAATAATGAATGTTTCATAAACTGATTATCCTATTTCCATTTCATTTCTGTTGCAGTTAAGTTCGTAAATACAGAATATGCTGTTGTTGAAAAATCTAATCAACATAATGGTAGGTTTTTACGTATTAATGTAGCTTGAAAGAATTGTGTTATGTGTTGACGAAAAATACATAAAAAATAAAATAATTGTTATTTTATAATTGTTTCTAATTAATTCTAGGGACAAATTTCCATCGTTTAGCCACATGTATATTGCACTTAAAACTGTAAAATCTGCGAAATTAGTTATACAACAATGTGACGGAGGAAATTGTAGAAATGCAAGAAAAGTAGAATGCATCGAGGTTAAAGAACCCTGAGAGATTCCCATATATAATAAGCTTCTTATAAGGGCGTTTGTAGTTATGCTGGATGTATATGTATATTCAACGTTCCTCGTGTTAAAAGAATGTCAATCTGTCTGCAAGTATCAAAACCCATACATTTGGGCTGTATATATAGGCCGACTGCAAGACTAATCTTTCTTATTGTAAACACTTATTTTCTTCTGGAAATGGTAATTATTATAATGGTCTGTCTGTCTGTCTACCCGTCTGTCCACATCTCTTGTAAGCGCAACTTATCCTTAACCGCTTGATGACATTTAATGAAACGTAGCATAAACGAAGTACATTATATGTAGATATGCATGAAGGATTTTTATTGACCTCGGATATTATTGAAGGGAGATAATTGAACTTGAAAGCGAAGCGGGGTTATCGCTTTGTGAGCGTGCTCACAATCCACACTTGTTAAATTTAGTGTTCAAATATGGTAACTTATCTGTTTAGTGTAATGTTAGCGAACAGAATATTGTTTATTGCACTTTTTATTTTGTATTTTGTTAACGGATGCATTTCAATTCATTTTTTAGAATAGAAAGAATGTTTTATATGAACTCAAGTAGTTACATTCATTTATTTAAATTTGATTGCTTTTAGTTAGTTTTCATTCTGACTTTTACATTTCTTTGTTAAGACGTAACAGAGGAAACAGAGTATGCCAACGAGGGAGATCAACAACTACATTTACAAAATATCGGCAGGGTAGGTAATGTTGTAGTTAATGGTTAATTGTTTGCATAGGACTTTACCCGCCAGTGAGCTCTGTTTTATATATATCATGTCGTCCAGCTTGTATCGAGGGGGACGAAAGGCGGAGTCCCGGATGAAATTCCTAGACCTTCGGTCGGAATGAGTCCTTATGTCGCAAATTAGTTATGTGTGTATAGCAGTATTGTCACATTTAAAAACGTTTATTGCTAAAAAAAAAAGGGCAATCGAAAAATGTGTAAAGAATTGCTTTATTATTATTGGTCACTCTTACATAATTGCCTATTACAAGATACAAATCTGATATCCTAATGCTGACCTCGTATCGAATGTTTGTTTGTTTGTTTTTTTAATGGTGTTCAACGCCACTTTCAGCAATTTTTCAGCTATATCATATTTGTATTGGGGAGGAAGCCAGAGTACACGGAAAAACACCTGGCCTATGAAAACTGGCAATCATTTTCAATTTAGAATGGAGTCGAGCGCACCTGCCCGCAATGAGACTCGAACAAGCAATCCTATTGTTGACAGACCATGTAAATTGTTGACATACCATGTGATAAAAAATAGATGAACTACATTAACCACTCGGCCACCGAGGCACTCTCGTATCGATAATCGTTTAAACTAACATATTACAGTAAGTAAAGATGTTTAACATTGAAGTGTTATAAGAAACTCAGTTGTATTTACATCGATACTAACTATTTTACACCTTTTTGTTAAAATATTTTTATGCTGGTGTAAATAATACAGTTGTTGTTTTTTTTTCAAATAGATAAGTCTTGCTACTTTAAATGTTACAATTATATATTCCACAAAACTTTAAATAAAGCAACTTATTACCAATTGCTGATGTACATGACATTTGGTTAGCGTGAATTTAAATTAATATAATAGATCTAACAGTTGTTTGTATATGTTAAATCATTATTTGCGTTGGATATGTTTTTTCTAATTCCTGATTTGTAATTATCTCTTGACTTTTGGCTCTTGATGTTTGGTCAGTTTTCTTGCTATATTTTTTCTATGTCCATAAAACAGCCATACTACCAAACAACTATTGAATTAAGGTTATTGATAGTTATAACTTTTTGCTACTATTATTAAAGTTCTTCATCATAATCTTAATGAATATAATTCTACATAAACAAAGATATTTCACAACCTTAATTATTTAAGAGTAATAACTTAAACAGTATAGGGACCAAAAAAGGTTATTGAAAGTTATGTATTACCGCTACTAAGTGGGTAATAAAACTAGAAGCCAATGTTACATTATTGATATAAAAAAGTGTTAAATGCATATTCTTTATTTTGTCCTCTTTTTGAACAGTGTTATCCTTTCGTTTATAAATGATATGTTATATTTACCATATCTACAATATCTAGTATTTTAATTCTATTTTCCTACCCTAACTCGATGAATTAAATATGAGATACTCTTTCAAAGTTGTTTCATTGCCAGTTATATCAACCAACATAAAATCTCAGCTAACGATTACTACGCGGTACATTTTTGTTACTAGCTCCTACTCATCGCGTTTGTTTTACATCCAATTAGTGTTCTTGTGATTGTGTGTAAGTGATTTTTAATTTTTTGAACGATTTGTCGTAAAGTTTTAGGAGTAGACCTAAGTCATAGCAAGACATAAGTTTAATTTACTGGCAAAAGTCAAACAATAGGTTTGAGATATTCTGTTTTAATTTTTACTGCATGAATTGATTTTGGAAATATAAGGAGGGGGTTGGCATTGGATAAAGTAAGTTCAACCCATGCACTTTATTTGAAGTTACTGTATCTAGCAAGTCTTGATTCTCACAAGTTTATGTTTCCATGTTAGACCTGTTTCTGTTTAAAGGTTTTGTCTTAAATAAAGTCGGTTTGATTAATGGTCTTTAAAATTTCCCATTTTATTGTCATTTTGGTCTTACGTTATATATTATACTTTTTTCAGAAACAAAATAAAGAAGGCTTGATTTATCTTGAGGTGACGTTTTCCAACGACACTTCAAATAGACCAGTTGTTCGGGATCCGTACCAGAAAACAGATTATGTTGATATCGACTTTACCAGGAAAGCGGAAATGTTACCGGAAGACTCCGATTGATAGGATTTGTAAATATGAGAAAATTAAGGAGTGCAGAAGTATAACATTGCATGTGTGTTAATTGGAACAAAAGTAATAGCATGCACATGTATCATGATATAAAAAGTGTCCGGATGGTAGTTTGTAAAGTACAGAACAATGTATATAGCAGCTGTGATAAAAGTTGTTTTGGACATTTTTCAAGATATTTTTTGCTTATTTTATATTGTTTAAAACTTGTCTGTATCATAGTGTATATAGCTTTCTCTTATAGTTATGCCTTTTTATCATATTTTTTGTATGTTGCGATATCGTACCTTGCACGATTTTATGGATATGAAAAGGTGAATTCAAATATCGGCTCGTCCGTTGTGCATCACTTTTAACGGATGATTTGTTGTATCGGAGTAGCTGTGAGGTTGAAGTTTTTCATCATATTTACGCCGTAAAGGAATACAAGGAAATTTGTTGCCAAGGGGGTTTCGTTGCACGGCTTGAGAAATAAGCCGTAAATTGTCATAAAAGAACATTGTTTCATAAATCGTGAGATTTAATAAGACAAAGGCCAACATCTTGCACTTTCCGACATTTTGTACGTTGAAAAGATGATGATTTGAGTGGTACTTAAAAAGCCAGATTTCCAAGAACATATTCAAACAATATAAAAATTCTTTCATAAAATACATGTAGATTATTGTCATTTTAACTATTCAAATTATTGTAACGTTATTCACTCTTGATTTATACATCAACATTTCTAGTAATTGTGTAGCATAAATAGATATAAAATGATTAATTTTCTTTAATAAAAATACATGTATTTCAATATGTCACGAACAACTTGTAAAAACGAACACTAGTCCTTAGAAATTGGTAAAAAAAATCTAGGAAATATGTACAATATTAAATTTTCTTGCAATAACATTTCAATATGACACAACAAATCATGTACAATTAAAACTTGTCCTTTCATTTTGTTTAAAGTCCAAATTTAGGTAACATGTAAAAGATTATAATGTCTTACAATAAATATTGTTATATTCACAACACAATCTTGTACAAATGAAATTGTCCTTTGATATTGACAATGTGTATTAACCCATTTATGGCGTTAAAAGTTTCATAATAAAAACATATTGCAGAGCAGAAATTTGAGTCACTAATAGGCAATAACAGTGCATAAGGATGTTGTAATATCAATTTGCATTCCGACATGACATTATTGGTGAAGACGAGAAATATCATTGAAATCGATCAAATTTCTAAGAATACAAAACAAAAACCAAGAATACATAAATAGAATATGAGTAAGCCAAACACAATAAAACTATGAATGCATTCAGGTACTCGGGACGAGTTAAAGTGTATACCTCTAATTAGACACAAGTCGAGTTACTCATAGTCATGTCAAGTCAAACCCGGGAATAGGAAAGACTACCTATGACTCAGCGAAAATCGTCCAGCGTATTTGAGAGATGGGATTTCCCATAACAATATATTAGGTCAAGGTGACGACCATAGAACGTCAGAAGTAACATCAACCTAGATACAATAACCCTTGTTTGAGTAGCTTAGAGTTACAACACTGACAAGTCTAAAAATCCGATACTGATTGCAGGACCTACCATAACGTATAAGTTGTGAAATGTTCACATCTTAGCTGCTGGGATGTTTATTTCAAAAAAAGGTTTAAATTGGAAAGTTGAAGTCATAAAGTCTAGTTTCTAGTTTCCCCGAGTCCTTGTCAGGCAGTAGGTCATAGTAAATTGCCGACCTAAGTGTTTTTTTTGGAAAAAAATCATCGCGAAATGTGAAATAAAAGGTCTGGCCAGTATATTTTCTTTGTTCTTTAGAAGACTTTCTAAAAATTTCTACTAGTACAAAAATGGGCGGTGAGAATAGAAGCACATTTAGTACCTATTGGAATACAAACAGGCTGTTTACAAACATGTCCTCAAAACATAAAAATATGTTGTCATAAAATCACACTCACACACTAAAGGTTTCATAGATAGTTTTAATATATTTTATATCAACGTAATGGATATATATATATATATGGTAACACACGGCTTTCTATATCAGGTCATGTATCATTCCGAGACGCCCTTATTAAATCGATGCGACAGTTGAGACGTTTATGGGTCGAGGAATAATATGGAAAACTTTGTGTCATCTCTTTATCATATATTCTAATATGACGTGCTTTAAAGGCTTTGAGACCACAACTGTGGTAAAAAAAGGATTTATATATGAGCAATTCGCGCTGAGGAGGACGTGTTTTAAATGCTGTTCCAATTACAAAACTGTAAATCCCACCGGATAGCTATTGCGTATGACGTATTAATCTTATAAATAGCGACACGCGCTATAATTATATATATGCAATATATTGTGTGTTAAATTGACCCAACAGTCATTTATAGTGGAAACGATGTTTTCTATAGGTACGAAAATATTATAAATGTACCGTAATTGTCTTATTAGAATAGAAAAAATTCACGGAGGCTGTGATTTATCATTGTTTTACCACGGGATAACCATTTATGTCGTTATTTTATCCCTCACTGTCACTCGGGATAAAATAATACGACATAAATGGTCACCCCGTGGTAAAACAATGATAACCCACAGCCTCCGTGAAATATTTCTTAATTATCAGTCAAAACCAATTACTTTATAAGGGTCTTAACATGAAACAAATTGTCCTTTAGTGTAAACTTTTTAACACATTACATGTCGGTATCCTCTTCTAGTAGGGAAACATATCGTGCAGCCATTGTATGAATATTGTTGACCAACAGACGATATTTCAGTGATGTCGCCTAAAGTAATTATGGTGCACTCGAGGCTTTAATATGCATATATGCATGTCAAGTTTTCAGTAGAGTAATTTAGGCCTTTCTGTGCTTATAAAATCTTCTGTGGAGTACGTAAGGCCTTGATATACATATCAGATCCTTTGACAAAATATGGCTTAGCCACTTCACGGACAAAATCACTTAATAAGCTTACTGGTTGGTAAATTCTTTAGACTTTTATATATATAAATATATACAAATATATATATATATATATGTATCAAAGCTTAGTGTGTGTTAAATTATTATATTGCAAGCTTAATTGTTTAAGGTTGGACCTGTGATGGGGGGTAAACTGCGCACACATATGCCTGTCCACGTTTAAGTAAAATTTTCTTGAATCTGTACTCGGTGGACAAATATTCTGTACATAAAAAATCAATATATAATTATCTGCATTTTACCTACATACAAGAATGAATCTCGTAACACGATTGTAGTCTGCCTCTTCTGTGTTTCACTTAAAACTATATATATATATATATATATATATATATATATATATATATATATTTGTATATATTTATATATATAAAAGTCTAAAGAATTTACCAACCAGTAAGCTTATTAAGTATCGGATCGACAAATATGACGATACAGCATAAACAAAAAATAATATATAAGTCTAGAATATTATGCAACGATACAAATGACGGTGTTTCTTGTCAAAAATTTAGACAAAGACTAACCAACGAATGGCCTTAGTCATTGAATGTCAATATAAATAAATGACGTAAACAAGTCATAACATATTAAGCTTAAACTTTCTCATTCCAACTTAACACAAAATAGTTGCTTCCCAGTCCGCCACCCGCGGACGTGCCGTGCTGTTACTTGGCTTTGCTCAAATATTCCAACAAGATGTATTCAATATTACCAAGGTGACAAATTCATTACGCCAGACGCGCGTTTCGTCTACTTAAGACTCATCAGTGGCGTTTAACTCTAAATGCTTAAAGTATTTTTTCATAAATTTTTTATATATATTGAAGTAAAACTACAGCAGACTACAATTGTGTTACGATATTCGTTCTTGTATGTAGGTAAAATGTATATATTAATATAAAAGTAATACAAAAATACCGAACACAGAGAAACTCTCAAAAAATACAATCAAATAAATAAAGTCCTAGAAACCGGCAAACTCCAGAATGAACCACCTACAATATAGTACCTACAGCCATGGTCCTGAATTGATACAGCCAAGAAATAGTTGGTTAAACCAGGTTTTATGGCATGCCAAACCTCCTGCTTAAGCTACTGTAGTATGTGTGTTGGTTAGTTGATTAAAATTGATCAGGTATTGTAGTTTCATATACCACTTGACAGTAATAGGTGTATCGTAGCACATTTATTGTAGACTGAATTCAAAAATTGAAAAAAAATTATTTGCAATCATATTTTCAAAAGAATATTTTTCGACAACGAAGTTATCATTATAGTACCTCTTTTTAAAGGCGTGGATGATTCGTTTATTCGCGTAACCTTGGTTTATAAGTTTATTCCGCAGAAATAGGTGACGTTTGCAAAAATCAATATGCTCGCTGCAAGCTCTTGCATACCTGATCACTGTATGCAGGAGAAGATAGGATATAGCTCTATAAGTGAGGAAAATTGATAATTTTGAAATTAAAATCGTCTTGTTTGTATTAAATTCTTGTTTGCGTCATATTCAAGGTGCAAGTATACTGGTGAAGATGAAACCGTTTCTGTAGTTTCTTTAACACTACAATAATGGAGAGGGCATGTCATAAAACATTATTAATCACAATTCTTTTTAAAATTCCTGTATCAAGTCAAGGCAGTGGCTGTAGTTAATTCATGTTGAGTTGTTTCTCGAGTTTGCCGGTGTTTTGGACCTGGATTTATGGATTGTGTTTTCGACAGATTCCGTGGGGTTCGGTAGTTTGTTATTACCTTCTTCTGGTATTGACAATTTAATTTAAGGTCTTACAAATTCATGTGATTTCTACATGTGATTCAATTCCCAAATAACAGAAGGAACGTTATTATTTTGTTTTTTGTTAAAAAAAGTACGTTATCATTTTTATAGTGTACATCGTATTGCATCGTAAGTGGGAACCTCACAAATTTCTATTCAAACACGAAATGATGTCTTATAGAGGTGTCAAATGCCGTGTATGGTAGAACTTGCCAAAATATGTCCTATGGAAAGCGAAGGATACCAAGATGTGATAAAAAAATCGTCAATCAATTTGACACGCGAAAAACATGCGTACAATGAGGCAACAGCAAAGCCAATGTCGAGTTTGTTTTAAATGTAGGGAAAAACGATGTGTAAAACAACAAGGTTGACTCAACTCGAGCGAGACTATATTAAAAGATACAAAAACCATCGCTAGTTTAGGATACACAAAGGGCAAAATTGGATGCGACCTGAAATACAAGTATGTTTAAGCAGTTAAACAAGAATAACGTCCTGGAAAATAGATATAAAAAGAATTATACAAGTATCAAAGGTAGAAAAGCCGAGTTAATGAGCATATACGGATTTAAGCTTAATTTGTATACTGTCTATATACTTTCTTACTTGTATAGATTGTCAATTTTTCAAGGAACTACTAGTATTTAACTAGTTTTCTAACGACATTTTGTATTCTTTCTATATAACCAAAAGGGACAGAACTATTCACTTGAACAAGTGATTGTCTTTAAACTCTAGTGAGCTGTTGTCTATGTCACGCTTATATATAAATTTATAGAAAACCTGTTTAGGACTATTTCTTTTAGTTAGTTCAACATCATTTTAATTTGTGTACGTCCTGAACTATTATAATCCGTCTTTTTAATTCAATTTAGAGTGTGCAGTATTGTTTAGTCTAGCGCAAAATGACGATGTCAAACCACTGACAAAATTTGATTAAAAAAACATCCATTCTTCCTCCTGATGTGTCTTCAAAAATGAAAAATTATTATAAAACACTACCACCCTCTCCCAAAGGAAAAGGTGCATTAAACAATCCTACATAAGTTTACGATTCTGTATTTTAGATTTTTGAACATAGCAATACACTTATACGTAATATAAACTCACTTACTAAAATCTTCTATTTTCCAAAGAAGATTTCTCAAATATTAATAGCAAAATATTTATTTGAACATACAACATTTTAAAGTCAGAATATCGATAACATTTTACTATATTTAAATGTGTCGTATTGAAATTTAGCGGACTAATTACGCGACGCTTTGGTGTGTAACGAATACACAATATATCATTACATTTATAGATTCTTGTTAGAACAGGAAAGAGGAAGAAGATCAAGTTAAATATATGAGATAGTTAAGTGATAAAAGGAAACCGTGTAAGTACTTACATTAGTGGTGTTTCCTTTTTCATAAACACACAAGTGCTTTCTTCTTCAGAATCAGGAAATAACCGTTAAGGAAATTTACTTTCAAAGTCAGATACTAAAACAGATCGCATTCCCGATTAACGACAAATTACTTGACGTAAGAATTAGGAAGTGTTTATAAATAGGCTCAATGTAAATGCAGTTAAAATAGGTGCGTACCTACGTAGCGGAAAATCAAATACTCGCTCTTATTTTAGTTAACGTGATGTGCACCATCGGTTACCGGTACTATAGACGAGCATGCTCTGCTCTCATTTATCCGACACGACTCAACGTATATATGATTTGTACAGAGGCCACTTTTAACCTCTGCATGAATGGCCACATCGTGCAGCCATAGATTCGTGTGAGGGTTTAACCTAACACTACTTATATAATTATAAATTATTTTTCGTTTTAGTACCCAAAATGTGAACATGTCGTTATTTATTTTGCCTACTTTCCTGCTTTTAGTCATCCTATCTCCACGTAAGTATATACAAGCACGAAGGTCAATTTTCTAGGACCAATTCAATTTTGAAATATTCAGTGTTCAAAAGAAGATGTCTGATAATGGAAGGCTTAGGTTAAAATTTCACATACATTAAACAAACTTTTGTGGCAACGGAGTTTACTGAATGTAATGTGAAACTGTCATCACATTATTAACAAATATTCAATTTAAAGAACCGTTGATATAAATTCACTTTGTTTTCTCTGTCATTAATGTTCTCTCCTCAAGACAAATTTGGCAAGAACATTTATAGCTTATAGTTATTGTATCGGAATTAAATATCTGATAAAAATAAAACTACTCAACTTACCAGCTGTGATGAAAGACAAATCAATGTTAATTGCTGTACATAATCGGTACTATTAACTAAAAAACAGGATCGTTAAATTGACATATATCGATATTTGTCTGAAACAATTGCAATTCATATAAACTCATCATGTAATAAATATAAAGATAAATTGAAAACAGTTTCAGACGAAATGACACTGTATTGTTTTCAGTAGAAAGTTGTATAGATATACTGCCTGGTCTTAACAATTCCAACACAACTTGTTTAAATGGAACAGGATCTTGCACTCTATCTTGTAATCCAAATTATATTTACTTCGATGGTAACAGAACTAAGACATACAGCTGTGATAATAACAACATTTGGTCACCGCCAGTTCCGACAGCGGGATGTCTAGGCAAGTCTTTAGTTTTAGTATATGTGTCTATCTTTATATTTAACATTATAAAGTGTTGTAAAGTAATTTTAAATCGTCGATATTTACTTTCATTAGGCGTTAAAATAGACAAATTGACATATAATTTAAAAACATGGAATAACGAAGGCGAGTTAACAAGTGGTACAAAACAGGATTTTGAATACCTTCTGCAAAAGCATATAATATTGCTTGTGAAAGATAAAGAAAGTATTAAGCAAATGAACACAAAGCTTGTGTAATATAATATTGACACTGTTTTGTAGATCAAATTCGGGCAACATTTTGGATTCTGTTTGAAGTTGAATACCAGACCACACAAGTAGCAGCTTACTGTATACAAGCCCACAGACAAGCTCTTGTGGACAAACAAAACATTTTAATTGAACAAGTATCTTTCTATTGTAATAACGCACTTGTCAGTGTTGGTAATATATCAATAAATAAAACTACTTCAAGCACATCCAGCTTTACCGTAAGTATTTATACAACTTCATGCAATTTAGTAAACTTCAAAATATAGAATTATTTTGATTAGGTTACGATTAACATTAACGACTTTTTAAACCTGCATAGTTTTCGACGTTCAAAGAGACACAACTGTTAATAGAAATTTCGCAGCTAAATATGCAATCTTTAGTCATTTTAATAATTAGTTTATATAGAAACTTCTCAGAAATGAAAAATTCAGATATAATGTTCTAGAAATAGAAAGGAAAACATTTGCAGTAAAATGTTTTTAATGGTCAAGATCATTTTAAACAATTTTGCTTTGAGGATAGTTTATTGTGAACGTGCTTTTTATTAACTAAATCTTCACTTATGTGATCTTTTTTCCAAACATTGTATGAAAGTTTGAGTTGTTGTATAAATAATGAGGCATCTTTTAATGTCAGAAGTCCTTATGTTCTCAATTGCAGATAACTACCGTGTTTGAATTAGAAATAGGCGATGCATCAACGACAGAGTCAAATAAAGCTGCGTGTGCAAGCTTGCTTAAACTAAATGTAAATTCTCCTAAGTTGTTGGTGTATGGTAACACGCTGGAATGTACTTACGGACAGTCCAATATTACAAAACAGTCAGCCAGTGTCCGTAGTGATTTAAGTCGATGTCCACCTACTCGTGTACTGGTGGTGGACACTAAGAATGACGATTACTGTGGTCAGTATAGTTCATAGTGTTGAGTAGATTTTAGGCCAATGAAAGTTACGCTTAGGCAAAACAAAGTATAGTTAACACTAAGGCACAAATAATATTAATGTCTACATGTTTGCCTGTCATGACATGAATTAAAATGTGGTAAACACCTGATTAGGTTACCTTTTGTAGCGCAAGTGTTTTTTAATGGCAAAATAGTGATATTTAACAGAATACTTTTGACAAGTATCGTAATGCTTGTTAAAAACAATGGCTTACGTTTCAAAAGTAAGCCGATTGAAATAATTTTATGTATAGTGAAGAAAGGATCAGAGTACTTTTAAACGACAACGGCTTGCTTTTTTCAGCTTCTTAACGTTTCGTGTGATAATTAGAAACATCGGCTCATTTTTGGTCATATATGACTAAACATTTCTCTCGTGATTTTTTTAATCTTTTTTAAGCTTTTACACGTTTCACCCCAATCAAAATAATTGCTATTCATTCTGAGATCAACTATACCAAAATGCAAAGTATAAACAGAAAACATCTTTCCTATAGTATTCGATATAATGCTCATTAGAACGGTAGATGTTACTCATGTAGAATGGTTCGAAATTAGCATTCTCATAACTTGTAAGAGATTGCATATGTTTACATTTAGCCAAACCGTGGCCATTCAGTTAGAATAGTTCCGCTAATGATGTTGTATAAAAATGACATCTAAGAATGTAATATTTCTAAAGAGCGCTCTCATTTTGTTATGAATGCAATATTCTTTTCTTTATGTTGACAAATAAGTCGCATAAGATAGAACTGGGTGTTTGGCAAATTAAATTCTAATGTCTGTTGTAAAAAACATATAAAGATTGAAGCATTTATGTAAACCAAAACGTACAGAAAAAAGCTTATTTTTTTTTGTCTTCTAAGATTGAACATACCTATGTTAATATATTTATTAAATACTTTGACATTTATGATACATAATACTAATTTGCAATTAAATTGCCACACATTTTGCATATTTTCCTTTCAAAAATATAATCATCTTCGTATTTATTCTAGTCCCAGACGTAGCTGTTGTTGGAGTGAATGCATTTACCTATAGTACAAATATAAGTCAGGATATACTATTGAATTGTGTCATACTGTTTAGAACAAACGTCACGTCTGTGTACTGGCAGCACGACAGTCAAAATCTTACATATTTAAACAATAATAAATATGAAGGCGGGACTGTTTCTGCTCCGAGTTTAAAGATTCGCAATGTTACATACGATGACGCTGGGAAATATACTTGTCATACAGTTGGAAACAATGGTCCGGGCAGCAGCCCTGTTATAGTTTTTAATGTTCTTGCCAGGTCAGAAGGTATGTAGTAATAAACATGAACTACAATTGGTATTGTTTGAAACACATATAGAAAGGATGCGTTTTCAATTGCTTTTTTTATACATTTGTATATTATTTGTTATATTTTTAGCAATTTAAGTCGCTTAAAAGCGTTTTGGTACATTATATCAATTTACATGCGTGAATATTGAACGATTTAATGAATAATATCTCTTATATGTCATTCAGTCTGACGACATTGTAGTGTGTTTATAGCTAATTTTCAATGCAATATAAGAATGAATCATTCTAATTTCATTTTATTTCACAGACAAGCCTAGTGTACATGTCGAACAAAATAGTTACAATGTAACCGCTGGAAACAATATAACACTTGTTTGCATAGTATCTGATTTCCCAGCAGTAAACAAGGTAGTGTGGATCCGAAATGTTTCTGGCATTACGGAAATAGTCATACCAGATCAAATTAAATTTAGCGGAAGTAACTCCACATATCCCTCACTGACTTTACTGTTTACTGATTTAAACGATACAGGTGCTTACACCTGTACAGCCACTAATGTTGCAGGTACAGGAAAAAGTTTATCAACAAGCCTGCAAGTTTTAGGCGGTAAGGAAACTAAAGTCACTTTAATTTTTTTATGTCAATACCAATTAGACTATCATATATTTATTATTATGTATGTTGTACATTTCTTATTTGATGATTGATGATTATTTCATAAATTGGTGATTTATTGATTGTTTGATTAAGAAATTTTCGGAACTTGTTAACAAACAATAAATCTGTTATGCAAATAGGATTGACCAATAGACAGAGAGGTTGAATTTAACTGCAGATAATCTTTGTTTCGATAGCTACAGATAAAGTCTTTAATATGCAAGGATGTCGTTATGCCACCAGGTTTTTGTAACATAGTAATGTCCAATATAGGTATTTTATTTTTCCTTGTTCGCAACACGACATTTTGATTGAGCACAATTTTGTTTTATACTTTTGTCACATTTTCATCATCTATCCAATTGTAATGGAGTTCGATTTTATGCATTCCTTTTTTATGTAAATTGTAACTTAGTATAATACTCTTGTCATTAACTACTAAAGTTTACATTCTTTTACATAGATATACCAAAGGTAGATACACAACATGATAATAGCACAGTCATTGTAGGGGAAAATGTTACAATTAACTGTAACTATAGTTCAATCCCAGTAGCAAACAATGTCCAATGGATTTATAATGGAAGTGGAGGGATGTTTAAGATTGACAAGAAAGACAACAGATATTCAGGAAGCAATCTGTCATACCCATCATTGACAATTACCAACGCCAGTTTTAATGATGCTGGAGATTACACTTGTACTGTTAAAAATTATTTAGGAACTGGTGTAAGCAGTCCTGTCTTGCTGAAGGTTAAGGGAGGTATAAAATAAAACATTTATTACTACGTTACAATGAAAAGACACTTGTGCCTATAACAAACTGATAATGTTTGCTAACAAAGGTCATAACATCAGCTGCTTTGGTATAAAAACATTACGCTTTGCTTTGTCACAATTAAACGATCTAGTGTTAGAGGTTTTATTTCGTTTCACTCTTTCATTAGGTTTATTTTAGTATTAATTTTTACATGCAGCAGCTGAATTATAATAACATAAATTGAGCCAGCAGTAGGCTATATAGTACCCCCACACCTTACATGGTTTAACTGCCTTGCTCATCTCGAACTGAACAAAAACTGTCTCCTGTAGCTGCCTAAACAGTACTATTAGCATTTACTACACATATGACATCCCTTAAACTAAAACATGATAAATTCAATCTATGAAATTATTCAAAATTTTTATTAATTCGGATAAAATTATGTTATGTTTGAGGTATCGTAAACTAGATTTTGTTTTGGAAAAAGTTAATTCTTTCAAAATGGTTTTTAATTTTGTAACGGGTATTAGTTATGTTTTTATTTTTAAATAACGCTAATTTATCTACCAATATTGGAATTTCAGATTTACCTATTGTTGACGCTTATCCATCAATCTTCTCAGTTATACTTGGCGAAAATATAACAATGAATTGCAACTTTACTGGAGTCCCCAACCCTCTGTTTGTATCGTGGATCAGAAATGCAACGTTAAAATTAACAGTTTTAACATCAATACTTAGTAATAAATATCATGGAGGGACGTTACAAACTCCGTCACTCACAATAACTAATGTACAAAATGAAGATGAAGGCGTGTACATCTGTTCTGTCACAAATCTTGTTGGAACGTCTTACAGTAAACTTGTTTACTTGAATGTAACAGGAGGTAAAATTGTTAGCTTATCTCATTTATGAATCTGTCACATTGTTAATTGATAAATTAATTCTCAAAGTAATACATGATGCGCGACTGTAGAAAAAAATGAAAATGTGACACAATTAGATACATTACGGTTTTAATTGACACAAAAAAGATGCATATAAAATGTTATGAAAATTAGCAAGCTATAGAGTTTACTACGCTAGGCACGCGTTTCTTCAGCGGCGCTGGTGTGTGTAAATAATCAGATTTAAATAAATAAACTTATATATTTTTTGCAACTTTTAAAAAAAAATCCTCGTTTGAATAAAAATGTTATTTTCTGACTTAACTTGTTTGTAGACATCCCTATTGTCACTATTAAATTGCCTGTTTACACGGTCATATTTGGGGATAACATCACCATCGGCTGCTCCGTGACTTCCCATCCAGCTTATACATCAGTAAAATGGCAATTGAATACAACTAGAGGTCCAATAGATATCGAAGTTGGTGGTCGGGCTTACCAAGGTGGTACAACAAATCAACAAGAACTTAATATAATCAATGCCAATTTTAGTATTATCGGGATGTATAGATGCACTGCAAGCAACCAAGTTGGGACAGGATACAGCAATTTCACGTTTCTTAATGTAGTTGGAGGTAATTTACATATCAATTATTAGTTTGGAAAAACTGCTGTGGTAAAGAATACAATATGTTTCATAGAATATATGTTAATGTTAGCTGTATATTAAAAAATAAATATATCAAATATCTAAAATACCTCAACATTGTTTCTTTATTCTCCAATTGCACCGAACAGCCAATTGATTAATTTAACTAACATCATTGATAAATTAATCATTTCGGTTTTTTTCTTTAGATATACCAAATGTGTATGCTGCACAAACGTCTTACACTGTTATTGTTACAGACAATGTAACAATGCCTTGTAATGTCAGCGGTACACCAAAGGTAACAGGCGTTTCCTGGAGTAGAAATAGTACCAATGGAATAAAAGTTGTTAATATGACAGACGCTAGATTTGGAGGAGCAACCCGTGATCTTCCACATTTGCTAATTTCAAATGTAAAGAAGTCTGATGAAGGCTGGTATATCTGTACAGCAGAAAATATCATCGGTGTCTCTGTTAGTGAACAAATATATTTAAATGTCACAGGAGGTATGATATGGTATTTGTTATATGGATCATTTTATGAAAATGGTCATTTTGACTGTCGAAATTTGGAAATAATTATATATTACCTTTAATTTTGCATTCCGCTACATTGATGAAGTTTTGTCCCTAAACAATGCTAAATTTGGTGACTATTTACATTGAATTTACCATAGTGAGCTTTAAATAAAAGACATCACCAAAACACTAAGGTTAGTCTTTTACTTAGACCTACTTCTTGAAATAGACTCAGGTCAACTACAAACTAGACTCTACAACACATGTGATGACTTCAAATTTCCAATTGTTAACTTCCTGTTCATCGTTAGTAAGGTATGTACATTTCACAATTTATACGTTATTCTAGATCCAGCGATCGATATTCCGATTTTCTAGACCAATCACTGCTAAACTTTTCAAACAAGGGTTTGATGTACCTAGGTTGATGTTATCTCTCCAGAAGTTCTATGGTCGTCACCAAACTTAATTGATCGTTATGGGAAACCAATCTCTCAAATATGATCTGATATTTCCGCTTAGTCATAGGTAGAGTTTCCTATTCCTGGATTTGACTTTTCCCTAGACACGACAATGAGTAACTCGACGGGTGTATAATAAAAGGCAGGCACTGCTTACTCGTTCGGAGCACCTGAGTGCACCTATGGTTTTTATTGGGTTCTGGTTACTCTTTTCTGTTTCTGCGCTTTTGGTTTTTGTGTTGCGTTTGTCTACATCCAGATTTGTAACTGTCCCTTGACTTTTGGTTCTTGTTGTTCGGCTGGCCTTCTTTTCCTTTTTTGTTATTAATTGTTACAAAAATAGACTAAATTACCCTTTGATAGTAAATGATTTTTTACAAAATGTTTTTCAAATTTCAAAGAAAGCGCAAAAAAGTCGTTTTGTCTTGGTTTTTTTAGAATTACCAGTAGTTGAAATACCTAAACAATCATACGAAGTTATTCTTGGAGACAATATAACAATACCGTGTCTAATACGATCACATCCTACGACAACTTCTGTTATGTGGGAACGAAATATTACTGGAGTGGTTACAAGGGTAACAATTGACAACTTGACATACAGTGGTAGCTCAATTACAGAACCATCAATAACAATAACCGGAGTGATGTTTAGAGATCGCGGAGAGTATGTTTGTGTTGCCACTAATTTTGTTGGAAAAACCAGAAGCAATGCAACAGTGTTGACGGTTATTGGAGGTTTGTATACAACTGACTATAGATGATATGTTAGATCCACACTAACTGGATACGTCCATACTAAATAATCTGCATTTTGTACACACGAGCAAGACATTATAAAAATGTATTTCATAGAAACAAGCATGACATAAAATTCGTTTACTATTAAAATATATTTTGGGGCATTGTTTTGAAAATGAAATTGAATAGTTTAAGCTGTTATATAGTGGTATTATTGTCGAACGTCATAGTAAAAATAATTTATGTTTTTGCAGACCTAACTGTCACCTTATTTGATAACATACAACAACATATCGTATACAATATATTTACATATTTTATGTTACAAATTACAGGGCCCCCTTATGTCTTTGTGAAATCTTTGCAATATAATGTCACAGAAGAGTCCAACATCACACTGCTATGTAATGCCACTGGAACACCAAAGGTGTCTGCCGTATTGTGGACATTCAATATTACAGCAGTTTCTATCAGTAGTGAAAGGTTTATTGCAAGCACCCCAGATGCCCCATCATTGACAATTATCAACACACGTTTAGATGACACTGGATGGTACACGTGTACAGCATCAAATTTAGCAGGCACGACAAATGGACCTAGTGTAATGTTAAGAGTTTCAGAAAGTAAGTAATTTCATTGGTACTTAAGACTCAATCTTTTCAAGAAATTACCAGTAAAATTCTGCTATAGAAAAGCTTATACGATAATTTAATTTTTAAAAATGTGTTTTTTGAATGAACAACTCCCGAAATAATATTCGATTTTTCAAAATCCATAATATTTTTTAACGTTACACACACATATCTTGTCATCCTAATACCAAACAATGACAATAGTACGATCTTATATATATTCTAGAGTGCACCAAATATGTACCAGGAGTAAGTAATGCTAATTTAGATTGTACATATTCTAATGGGATTGGTATATGTACTATGGTCTGTAAAACGGATTACATCTTTAGAGATGGAAGCAGCAGTAAGGTATATTCGTGTACTGGAAGGAAAGCATGGTCACCGGCACTGCCAATGCCTACATGTCTTGGTAATATTTTTAAATCATATGTTTCCACTATATTTATGGGTTCTTCATATATATGTTTCTGAACTTTTGCATCTAAATGTGTGCGATATTTTATATCTTTAGATACTTTAACAGTTTTAAATTAACACATGTAAAGGCTTATGAATTTTAATTTTCCGTGTATTATTGATAGTGTTGACCCAAATGCTTCATACGAGCAATCCAATTGAGGACATAAACTTTTCAAAATAATCTGATCTTTTACTATGTTTACATCTGAACCTGAAGTTTTTGATTATTCAGTTTACACTTGGGAATTGAATTCAATATTAAAACAAGTTTTATTGTATTGCTAATGAATTTTATACTTTAATTTTTATATAGTTTGTTTTATTTTTTCATGTACTGTGTATTTACGTCTACTCATTACATGGTTGTTATATTTTCCTTTTTCCCATTGAATTGTAAAATCTCTACTAGTTCTGGTGACGGTTAGATAACAAAACTAGCAGATATTATCGTGAACAATACGATAATTGTTATTGTAACAAGATTTATCCTCGCAGATTAAAATTGGTGTCTTCTAGAATCTCAAATAAGTAATACTAACCAAGCTACTTTCCAACAAAATCTTATAATTTTATGTGTATTTTATTTTGTACAGAGACTGCACCCTCTACATTTATTCTAACTATTACAATAACGTATACAACTTCGGCTATAGCAGTATATTGTAAGACAGCACACGACATAGCTGTTCTGGACAACTATAATAAATCGATTCAGCAGTTGTCAATCTACTGTAATAATGAATTTGTCAGCGTTGGTCCTATAGTCATCAATAGTACCAATTCATCAACGTCAAGTTTTGATGTAAGTAGATTTTGAGGACTGCAAAGAAAAAAAGAAAATAATGCGAATCATAAAGAATTCAAATAAAAATTTATTTGCAATAATCTTGTCGTATTATAAAGAGCACATTTATTCTTCGATTGTGCGAAAATCGTTCAAAGTTCTTATAAAGAATAGTGTAAACTTTTTATGGACGTAACATTAAAAAAACTCACTATGACGACTCTTTCTAATTGTAATCACTTTTGAATTTAAATTTGTACCGTGTAAAGCTGTTAAATGATTCTAATTGATTCATAAAACAATTAATTATATATCGTTGGTTTACACAGATATCTACCACATACTTTGTCATAATTGGAAGTCCATCGACATCCAAGGCGAATAAGGATGCATGTGCTAGTTTAATACAAAACAATATACTGCGTCCTGAATTGTTGGTGTACGGAAATAGCCTTCAGTGCGAAAATAGATCATCGACTATTACGAAAAATAATGGAAAATTAACAGCACAGGAAGCAAAATGTCCTGTTGGATTTATTCTTATTGATGGAACAAGTACTTGTGGTATGTTTGTTTATGTTTATTTGGCTGTGCATTATTTTAAGCCTTTTTAAGCAATATCATGGTGTTGGAGTTTTAATTTAGGCATAAAGCTGGACAACCAGTAAGAACCCTAACCCTCGTCCATAAATCAAGCAATCTTTGTAGATTAAAAGGTAGAATTGAGCTCACCTTACCGAAGCCGATGTCAAAATCTCGATTTTTAGTGATCTATTGAAGATTGCTTACTAACTATACCACTCGGCTTCAGTGATGTGCCGAATCTGTCTGCAGAGTAAATGTTTAGTAATGTTAAATGATAATATTGTAAAATGTGCAGACATTAAATACTATCAATTCTCAATTACAGACTTCTGAAAAATAAACGTTACATCACATTTCGGGATTAAACTTTACCACGAATAGCAATTAACACATTTATACATTGCGCACAGTACTTTGGTTTTCATGCAACACACAGAAACGACATCCATCCTTTTATGCTAAAGGCAAAAATTTAAAATGAAATATAAAGAACAGTGGATCTAGAGAAAGCATCAGTAATAAAATAAATAACTAATTAGACATTCTTATTGTAAGTAACAATAAGCACTGTACATTGAGCAGCAGAAAAACAATATGATGTTACCACTGATGTTTTACTTACATGATGAAAAAATATATACACTAAATGTGATTGACAAATTTATATGGACTATGCTTTACGTTATGTTTGCAAATTCAAGATTTACCTAGACTATGTATTTGATTGCTACTTGTTATCGTAATAATATATTTGTTCTAATTCAGTTAATGCTTTTGAAGGTAAATAATTATATTATGGTAAAGGATTATTATGAGTAGAACTCTCTTGTGGGTAATTGGGTAAGGTATCACATGTAAAGGTTATGCACAATTCCAGCAGCTCCAGCGTATGGTGTGTACATTTGTCAACTTTCACTTTATTTTAGATAATGCGATCGGTATTCCGATTTTCAATTCTGTTGACTTCTAAACTACTAAAACAAGGGTTTGTTGTACCTAGGTTGATGTTATCGCTCTAGAAGTTCTATGGTCGTCACAATGAATTAATTGGTCGTTATGGAAAATCAATCTCTTAAATACGTTCCGATATTTTCGCTGAGTCATAGGTATTGGTTCATATTCCTGGATTTGACTTTTTTTAGACATGACAATGAGTAACTCGACGGGTGTCTAATTAGAGGCAGGCACTGCTAACTCGTCCGGAGCACATGAGTGCACCCATGATTTTTATTGGGTTCGGTTCACTTTCTTTCTTTTTTGTGTTTTTGGTTTTTGTTTATGTTTGTCTATATCCGGATTTGAAACTGACCCTAGACTTTTGGTTCTTGTTGTTTGGTCTGTTTTCTTTGCTATTTTTCTTATGTAGCATTCAATCACTATGTAAAAAACAGTACTTTATTATTCGAAAACAAAATGCAATTGTAAGGCCAGAAATATTATATAAAATAACCGAACTTAAAATATATCACACAATTTATTTTATCTGCTTGCATAGTTATTAAGAGTAAAGAAATACGTATTAAAATATTTGTAAGGATACTTTGTATACACATTTGTATGTAGCAATTATAGACAACAATTTATTCCTTATTTTAGTATATTAATACCACGTGATGGAGCCACTGATCCATTGTATAAAATTTGAGTATTTGATAACGTTACATTAAAGTATAACGTTAGTTGGCGATTTATGTTATAAATAAATCGAATATAAAATATATTTCACAATATATTTTAAAAGCTTAGTTATTAGGAGTAAAGAAAAACGTCTTTAAATAATTTTAAGTTGAACCATAGTACTTTTTATTATACATGTTTATGTAGTATATATAGAAAATATAGATATATATATATATATTCTGCTATTGTCCATGCAATTATTATTTGTAGTATCTGAAATACCACGTATTGGAGCTACTGATTCATCGTATAAAGTTGGTGTTGGCGATAACGTCACCCTGTATTGTAACGTTACATCTGAATTAGCTTTATTATCTGTTAATTGGCAATTTACTGCTTTTGGGACAACGACCAGTATAGTAATCCCAGTAGGAAGCTACAATCGATATTCAGGTGGAACACCAACTTACGAATCATTAATCATCCGTAATGCTACACATTCGGATGCAGGGAATTATAAATGTACAGCAACCAACATGGCTGGTATGGGCACTGGACCCGATATTCAGTTAGATATTATTACAGTAGTTCAAGGTACATGTAATGGTTGATATTTTTCATATTAAAATGACGTAAACAACACCAATTATTGGTTATGTGGTCACATATGCTAAAGTCAAAGCAAGTTAAATAAAACATTATTCAGAAGCATAAAAAGAGCGATATTATATAAATGTGAAAAAGCGGTTGGCAAGTTCAAGGAATGAAATCACTTACATCAGGAATTGGGAAGCTACAGCATTTTCATAATAACATTGGAGCATTTGGAAAATGGGTGTGAAGACTTATCTGAAACTTTTTCAATATTTTAACTCTGCTCGTCTTAAGAACGTCCCTATGCATAATTTTTTTATGTACTAGGCTTAAGAAAACAGATTGAAAAATAACGCATAGTGTTCAGGAAACAATAAATGCACATAAGCGTAATTAACAAAGGAGTGGACAACCACAAAAAAAAAACACAACACAAAAACACAGAAATATTTTTAAAAATCTAAAATACGAGGTCCGTTTTAATACAACTTAAATCCCGGGTTTCTTTGCAGCTTAAATTTCGCAACTAGTTGTGTGGCTCAATGTCTGCCAACGTAGCGCATAGTTTAACATAAAATCATATAGGAAATACATCAAAATAAACAATATTTACATCACTTTCCCCTCGAAATAATCTGGCAGGTATCAAGTAATAGACAATTAACTTTTCATTTCTGTTATTGATAATTTAGCACATTTCAACAACATTGATATATTTTCAGATCTTCCTTATACAGTCATACCAAAAGTGGCTTATGATGTTATACTTGGTAACAATGTTACATTAGAATGCCGCATTACTTCATATCTTATCATTACAAAGGTATTGTGGCAAAAGAATTTGAATGGATCAATTACTAATATAACTGTGGATGGTACTCTGTTCTATGGAAGTACACCCACGAATCCATCCTTAACATTGACAAAGGTTCGATTTATTGATGCTGGAAACTATGTGTGTGTTGCTGCAAACTATGCTGGTTCTAGCAGTAGTAATGTGACCAGCTTGAAAGTGAATGGAGGTTTGATTTTTGTTCTTTTATCAATATCTTGAATCATTAGAAATTAGAGATTGACAGTGTTACTTAATGCATTATACTATGCAAATTTGCACTACGTTTTGTCGTATATCTAGTTGCAAAAGAGACGTTTGTACCATTATGACATCATTTATTCTCGAATGCTACTTATTTTAAGCTGCAAAAATAATTAGGTATGAATGCATTAATTGTAACTTCGCAATCAGATTATTAATTTTATTATCTTCAATCCTACTGATGGAATTATTAGTTAATTTTATTCGTTTATTAAGGCTGTTGGAGTTATACGCCATTTCATGTTTCTGAAAGAGTCGTATGATAGTTGTATGCTTGTAATTTTTTTAAATTCTTTGTTCCATCCTATGACTTTAACAGAAAGGTAAATAAAATGTCATATGTGCTAAATATATTTGACAATCGTTTTAACAAAGTTAACAATAGTTTGTTTAATTATCTTTTAGATAAACCAATAGTTTCAATAAATGCAACTGTTTACACGGTACAGTTTGGTGGTAATATCACATTGCATTGCTCTATAACCGGTTCTCCTGTGATAACGGAAGTAGCATGGTATCTCAATAATAGTGAAAGCAGTGTGAAAATTAATGGCAGTCTAAATCATTACCTCGGCGCATCAGTTGTAAATCCCGCACTAACCATATTAATGGCTACCATGGTTGATAAAGGTTGGTACACCTGTGCTGGTATCAACTTGGTAGGCGTGGGAACCAGTCAGCAGATTTATCTTAACGTGACTGCAAGTAAGTGCACTGTTTGCATTGCAAGCAGTCTCTACATTGTATTCTTAAAGAATATATTGGTAATATTATTATAACATGTCTAAACTAATTCCAAGATAAAGAAAGAAGAATTTATTTTAAAGCAATGAAACTGAATATTTTCTTACAGTTCTTTTCTAACTACCAATTTAATAAGATGCTTCAATTGGATAACTAAATGAAAATATTTAATAATACTCTTAAAGATGATTTCTATTTATATGTTGTTTCGTTCAAACAAATTTCGTTTGCTCTTATTGTCCTATCTTGAACAAATTGTCTTTACAACCATTACGAGCATTTCACAAATGTGTTATTTTTACTCGTAAACAGGATTCTTTGAAAATATACATACTTACTATTTCTAGATAAACCTGTTTTGACTACTCCGCTTAATAGATACAGTGCTATGGCAGGACAAAACGTAACACTGCAGTGCAATGTTGTTGCTTATCCAGAGGTCTTGTCGTCATCATGGAGTCGTAATACAACTGACGGTTTTAAGCAGGTTTTTTCTGATGGAATCAAATTCAGTTTTGTGAATAAATCGGTTCTTTCTTTGACAATATCTAGTCTTCAATTAAACGATACTGGTGCATATATTTGTCAATCAACAAATGAAGCTGGGACCACATACGGATCACCAATTCTTCTAAATGTCGTTGGAGGTAATTTTTCTTTTCAAAGAAAAGCGTGCCAGTTTCGTAAAATTTCAAGACGTTTCAATGACAAATACACTTTTAGAAAATATAAACTATTATGCAAATTGAGTACTCGTTACTTTTTATATATTAAAAAGGTGAAGTTTTTGGAAAATTATATTTTTGCAAAAGGCTAAACACGTCCTCAATTTCAAATGGCAAATATTTAATTTTCAGCGGTATATGCAACCTAGAATTTTGCAGCATGTTTTACATTCGTACATAAGTTCACATCATTTAAGAATAAAACGAACTAACATATATTGCTTACAAATATCTTGTAGGTTTACCACGGGTGAATCTAAACCCGACCCACTCAGTTCTTTATGGTGATAGTGTAACACTAGAATGTGTTATCATTGCTACTCCAGACCTTCTAAGTGTAGCATGGCAAACTGATATATCAGGGATATTCAGTTATATTAACATTGATAATAGCAAGTATCATGGCGGAAGTTTAGCTAACAAGTCATTAATTGTATCGAGTGTAACATTTAGAGATGCTGGGAAATATAAATGCATAGGATCTAACTTTCTTGGAATGGAAAGTAATGTCACAACATTGACTGTGAACGGAGGTAAATTGTTTTAAATTGAAAATTCTTCTTTTGAAGTGTGACGTGCAAATATATTTAATGTGTTGTTATACGTGTTCAATTACAAACCAGTTACGAATCATAATTTAGCTTCAATGGTGGGATAATATCTTGACTTTAAATTTTCAAAGTTATTACTTAAAACTTTCTTTTTTAATAAAAAGATATGTTTAAGAAACTGATATGTTTTAGAAAACTTTTAATGTTTATAACTATTTACTTTTTGAAAAAAACGGCTTTATAATAGCCCCGAAATAGTAAACTACAAGACATTGGTTTGCTGAACTTCAAATAGAGTGAATCTGTTTATATAAAATTCTAAAGTTCTCATCAATTATTCGTTACACAATCGTTTATATTCAAACGGATATTTTGTTTTAAAATGGAAAAATCTATTTTTCAAACTGAAAACCTTTATCTGTATCTTGGATTACATATTTTTATATAAAACTGGACATTGGGCTTTTTGTTTGAAGGTGTTCCCAATGTATATATCGCATCTTCTATTTATCACGTTAGCATTACTGACAAATGTCCATAAACAGGATTTTTTTTAAATATACATACTTACTCTTTCTAGATAAACCTATTTTGACTATTCCGCTTAATAGATACAGAGCTACGACAGAACACAACACAACATTGAAAGCAATGTTGTTGTTTATCAAGCGGTCTTGTCGTCATCATGGAATCGTAATACCACAGATGGTTTTAAGCAGGACTTTTCTGATTAGATCAAATTCAGTTTTGTGAATAAATCGGTTCTTTCTTTGACAATATCTAGAGTGGTTCAATTAAACGATGCTGGTGCATATGTATGTCAATCAAGAAGTGAAGCTGGGACGACTTACGGATTAAAAATTCTTCTTTTTGTTTGTAGGTGTTCCTAGTGTATATATCGCATCTTCTATTTATCACGTTAGCATTACTGATAATGTCACTATGTTCTGTAACTTTTCCGGATCTCCTAATGTGTTATCGATTAAATGGCAGACGAATACAACAGGTTTATCGGATAACAGACACACAGGAGGGACATTGAATTCACCATCGTTAACAATTTACAATGTTAATGTGAAAGATGGTGGTTGGTATATGTGTACAGCTTCTAACATTGTTGGTACTGGTATAAGTAATCGTATGTACCTTAATGTCACAGGAGGTAAGTTGGCAATATCATAATTCGAACAAAATAACAGACAATAACTATACTGATTTTGATTTATTCTCTATTTAATTGTACACAGACACTTTTGTTACCATTATTTATTTATCCTTTACTTTTTTATGTTTTTTCAATTCAAAGTTTTATTTCAATTAACACCTCGGAATGATAAAACTACAGATTACAGCATATTTTATTACCTGAAATTGGATTTAAGAAAGTTGAATTCGGCATAAGATGGGCATATGATTTGCCATGTATAAGATGTCTCAAACTGACGTGTATTACATCGTCGTTGTCGTGGTGAAACTCCTATCTTAATATTTATTACCACCGTATATCATTAGTATCAAATAATGCTTCATTTTTGCAGAAGATATATGTTCAGCAAGCGTATTTCCAACATTACGTTATGCAGTAACTTCTTGCTCTGATACGTCCGAACTAATATGTGTCGTCACCTGCAATAGTGGATTCGTTACTAGAGCTGGAAATATGACAGTATACTTCAAATGTGAAAATAACTTATGGAAACCGTCACTGCCTCCTCAAGGGTGTATAGGTAATTTAGTCAAAAAATAGATTATCGTACAATATATTATTTTTAACGTTTTCCTTTTAAACAAATTCCTACGAAAGAAAAATCGATGTCACATCGGATCTTTAAAATTGTAGTCCTTATCTAGAACCGTATTTGCAGGTCTCTAATGCGCCCTCAGCTGGTGGATACGGTATATCATATCGTTAGTGGTTTGTGATAAGAATTTTGTGAAGCTAATTCAGTGTACAATAGTGTATGTTCGTGTAACTATTATTTCTTTTGATCAATTTATTTGTGCCGTAGCTGTTTGATATACGTCATTTGTTAACCTTCAAACACACACACACACATACACACACCCTCACACACACATAATCATGAATTAGAAGTACGCTGTATTTCAGATTTATAATTCAGACAGCTAACACATATTTACTTATGCTGTACACAGTCGCGGGTTCATAAAATATAACTTTCTTGGATTTTTAATGGTGATCCTCCAACGATAACCCCTTAAAGTTACCTCAGGTTTCAGGGTTTAGAAACAGGGTCCGATGTTTAAAGCCTGCACAATAAAATTACAACTACATATGAGTATTCGCGTACAAAACACATCTCGAACAAGGACGTTAAATCCGAGAACGAGAGTAGTATTAACAGTGATTCGTAGGAGACCTGTGGTATGTAATAATTTTACATAACTTTGAATTTCAAACACTATTGACAACTGAACCATTTCAGTACTTAAAAAGAAAACTCTACCTATCTATACCTTGTTTGTAAATTAATCATTTTCTAAATATGCTGGAATAGACGTGACTATAGCGAACATATTGCTTGACTGAAGTTTGACATTTCCTACACAACTAATCTAAAACTTACTTTTTGCTGTTATTGAGTTTCTGGATTTGGTAATTCGAAAAAGGTCTCAAATAAACACTTATAATGCACTTATAATAATGCTAATTTTTTACAATTTTATCAGCTTTGTTGTGTATCAACTTTTTCAGCCTTTGTTCTACCGTTCCAGGAATTAAACATTAAAATGACATATGAAATTACTGCAGTAGCTGCCTGGTGTTTATCTAGTCATGACGCAGTGATACAGACTATGTTATCGTCATTCGCGCAACAAGCCACAAGTATTTGCAATAATGACGCTGTACATGTAGGAAATTTAGAAATAACAGATTTTAACTCATCGACATCAAGCTTTACGGTATGATTGTTATAGATTAGTAAAAACATTTAATTCAGATCATTGGTAATAAAGTCAGTTACAATTTCGTAGTTTTGTTTTGATTTTGTTAATGTTTTTATAAATAAAATGTCATCAAAAACACTAAGGTTATAAATTAAATTACCACAGACGCATACTTTTGTCTAATCATGTCGCACAATATACCTTAACTTTTTATCGCTTCGACATAAAGCAAACCATAATGGGTACCTTTTCCAAATAATAGTTGCCCTATGGCATCCGCTAGAAAAATGCTGAATTTTCTGTCCATGTTCATCATATTTTTTGTTTGTTAACTGTTTTTGCCTTTAATGTAGCTGTGACTCTGCTTGTCGGACGTTCAGCAACCAATCAATGAATCAATTATACGCAAAAGTCTCCATACGTGAACGGCCGGACGTTTTCTTTGAAATACATGAGAAATAAATAATGTTGAGCTATTCAAGATGTTATTTTAATCAGATCACGAGTCATTGTTGTTATTTTCGTTTTCAGTTGTATATTTGCAACATTTATACTTCCCAAGTGTTTTTGTATGAACGCGATGTATCTGCATATTTCGCTTTCTTAAAATACAGTTACAAACAATTACTATATATGTAAATAAAAACCGTTGACATTGGTAATGCCAATATTTACCTCCACTATAGATAACCACGGTATTAATGTTTTGGGACAAATTTTTGCATTGGATGTGTGAATATTTTTTTAACATTCTTACATTCTTTTTGCTATTTTCTTTAGATAATAACAACCTTTACGCTGAGAACAAAATATAACAATGCATCTAAAACGGACAGGGTTGTATGTGAAATAATTCTTAACCACAAAGTGAAGACATCGCCGATCTTTACATACAGTAATGTTCTTGCGTGTGGATCTACTAGTGGTACAGTCAGTAAAAGTGTAGGGACTTTGTCATCCACGACTGAGATTTGCCCTGGTGGAACTTCCAAGGTTGTTACTTCACAAGAAACATTTTGTGGTCAGTAAGATAATGTTTGTGTAAATTTTTATATGACTGAATACTAAATTCCACATGATAACATTATGTGTCATTAGAGATTTTACAAATAATATTGATATACAAATATAAAATTTAACACAATAACTCTTCAAACTCAATCAAGTACTGTAAAGCAGTCGAATGCCGCCCAAACTATACGAATACAAATACGAATAATCATTAGCCAATTAAGGGCTCACAAGGGGCATTCACCAATACAAACACGTATATATAAATAAAAGAAAAAATAAATGACATAGTATGATGTTATGACAGATAATGAAATCAAGTATATATAGATTAAAGGTCTATATAAATACGATAAGTGAAAATGCTAAATTAAGTCATATTACAAGTTAGCAGAATTTAATTAGAATAAGAATTATAATATCTTCATTATTGAAGCACCAGTAAAATTTATGAAAGTTTGATAACTGAGGAAGTTAAACACTTTCATAAAGTTTATTTCTGAGATCAGAAAACATAGGGCAGGTGGTAAAGAAAAGGAGTTCATTTTCAATTTCATTTAAATTACATTTTAGACAAATTCCTTCTTCCTTTTTTGTTTAGGGTTTTGTATATCTACCAGTCTCAATGAATAATTTATGATTGCTGATTCTGAATCTTGCTATGCATTTTCTTAACTCAAGTTCTTCTATAAGGTTTAGGTATTTTTTCATTCCAAAATTGGTGTTAATTGAAAGATATGTTTTAAGTTTACCATCTGCATTAATAAGATAGTCTCGAGTTTTATATCAGTTATCAATATATATATATATGTTTCAGTTGGTTTTTAAGTAAATGTTTAAAATAATGATTATTTAAATGACTTGGACCCCTCTCAAAATCAATATTTAAGATTTTTAGTAAACGTGAAAGAGATGAGTACCAGATTTCTGCACCAGGATGATATTAATCCTTCTAATCAGGGTAGGCATCCTTTAACAGATTAGATGGACAAGTAACAATTCGGTGCCAATAACTTATTACTGCCTTACAATGTGTGAAGGCCATAGAAATTCTGCCAAATTTTGACATAATAGCAAAATTTGAAGATTTTTTGTTAACAATGAAAGATATTTTAGAAAGCGCAGTTCTTACTTGACAGAAGGGAAGACACCTGGCAATATTCTAAAATTACATAGACTATCTGACTTCATACTTTTTGGAAGAAAACAACCCCATGCAATCCCTTCATTGCTTTTCTGTATTAGTCATGTTTAGTTTCATTGAAAGAACCACAGGCAGAGAATATCATGCAAAGATATTTATATTTCATAACATTTTCAAGCTCTTTACCACGAAAAAAGAATTTATTTTTTTAATAATTTACCTGTTTTATTGACAATCACAATTTTGGTTTTATTAATATTAAGATCTATACACCAATCTTGACTAAATTTTTCTAACTGTTTAAGTTTACTTTCAAGGCCAGATGCAGAGGTTGAAAGTAAAACAACATCATCTGCATAAAGCAAGCAGTCTATTCTGCGGTTATTAAGAAAAATAGGATCAGATGAGTTCTCAAGATACTTGGGCAAATCATTTATGAAGAGCTTAAACAGATTAGGACTCAACACATCTTCTTGTCCAACTCCAATATTAGAAGAGAAATGTTCAGAACGTGAATCACCATGTCTCACAGCTAGGATAGACTTGCTGTACAAATTTTGAAGAATTTTATAAAATAGACACCCTGTATCATTTTTGAGCATTTTTAAGAAAATTGCTTCATGTAAAACTGTATCAAAGGCCTTTTTAAAGTCTACGATACAGGCAAACATTTTGTTTTATGAGCAAACTTCTTGTCTATAATAGCTTTTAGTACAAACATGTGGTCAGCAGGCCTTGCCTTCTCTGTGAAACCAATTTGGAATGTGGAAACTACATCATTTTCAACAAAAATATGGATCAAGGCTTTTATTAAATATGGAATTGAAGTGCTAGCCTAGACAACCTGTGATGGGTATACCCCTGTAATTTTCAGATTTGCTCCTATCTCGAGATTTAAATATTTGAGTAAGGTATACAGCTGACCAGTTATTAGAATAGTAACCGGATAACAAAATGGCATCGAAGAGCTTTTTTAAACTTGGTAGAAGATAAGATTGGGTTTCTTTCAGTATATTATTGTTGATAAGTTGAAGCTCTCCTGATTTGTTATTCTTCAGGTCTTTAATAGCATTTAAAATCTCTTTCTTAGAAATAGAGAAATCAAGGTTAGTGAAAAATATGAGCTTGATTCTATCTTTTTAAAAATATCTTGAATTTGTTTGATCCTGTCACTTAATTTGTCATTAGGGTTTATTAAGATTTTCAAAGTGAATTTTTAATTCAGATAAATCTATAGCAATCTCATCCTCATTTTTTGTCTTTAATGAATTTATGAAGGACCAAAATGCATCTGGATTGTTACGCTCAAGTGAGTCTAATTGTTTTATAAGATCTTTTGTGTATTGTTGTGTATTGTTTTGCTTTAAATTTTGTCGATTTGTTATATATTCGAAAAAATTTGTAAAAGCTATCTCTAACAGTTTTATCATAAGGTGATTTTGACATTTGTCTAGCTCTTAAAGTGACTTGTGACCTTAGGTCATTAAGATCAGAGTCAAACCAAAGTTTTTGCTTTACAAATTTCTTTTTTTACTAGTATTAAGCTTCTTTGGGCATTTGTCACATACATCAGTAACAATGCTCAATGTTCTCAAATTCTAAACAAGCAATATTAATATCACCCTCTCTTAGAAAGTCAATTGATTTATTGACAGAGTTTTGAAGTTTTTCAGAATATTCTGGAGATTGAAATTCAGATAGAAGTTTAATCGCAAAGGAATCATCCCGTTTATACTGACTTGGAATATTCTTATTTCGGTTGAAATTGATTGAGTAGTTTTTGCATATATTTTCCAAGAAAGCTTGCAATGAGCATCAGATAAACAGGGTATGAAATCTGAGACTTTTAAAAGGAAATCTGATTTATTAGTGATACTGTGACCTTTACATAATCAACAGTACTGCAGCCATTAGAGGTGTAGCAGGTGAAATTGCCAGTTAACTTGCCATTAAAATTCTTAGACCATTTCGTATACAGAACTCCCAAAGATCTTTTCCTCTAGAAACAATAGTCTGATCACGATTCTCCCTACGACCTATGTCAAAATCTGATATATAGTTCGTATAACATGTATTATAAATGTTATTATCATTAAAAATGAAATCAGGTTCTGAACAAAGTCTTGCATTAAAATCACCACAAATCAGAATAATTTGTATCTCCTTTATTTTGATATCTTCTAAAATTAGATATAGTAAACTTTTTCCACTTTTTTCTATCTCGATGGTTATTGGTGATTGCGAAGGGGGTAGTAAACAATACATATGTAGATATCTTTTTCAAAGTTCAAGAATTCTTATTCTTATCTAACCATGACCCAGTAAAAATTCGAAATTTTCTGTAATTTAATACCTTTTTTATATAAGGTTTATACAAAATTCCAAGGCATCCAAAGAACCTTCCATTTTTGGATATATCTCTACATATAGGGAAGTAGTTGAAATCTTGAAAACTGATCTGGTCTATGTAACCAACATGAGTTTCTGCTAAAAACAATAGGTCATACCTGTTAATTTCTTGAGTAAAGAAGGGGTCTAATGTTTTATTATTAAGTTTTGATTTGAGCCCACCTACATTCCAAAAGCAGAAAATAAGTTCAGATATAGTAGACATAAATATAAAACTACTCCTATTGTAAATGTAGTGTGTTGTGTAAGTGGTGGGTATTATAGTTTAACTTAGTATGTTTACAAGTCAGTTTATTGATGGTAAATTGATTGTACGGTACCTTCAGTGCTAAGAGAATAATGAATACTACCACTGCAATTTAAGATTTAGTCTTCGTATGTGAGTTGTAGTAGGTTGTAGTGCATTATTTGTCTTAGAATAATGCAAAGTGAGGTCTATCGTGTTTGATTGCAAACTTTGATCATTATTGTTATAAAAAAACAAAGTAAATACAGTATGTAATAATAAATTAAACGACACTGTTAAATTGTTTTAATATATGCGTGTGAAACTGGATTTTTTTTATCTGCCAGCATTCGGTATATATTTGCATTTCAAAATAGGAATGAAAAGGTTGCTTTCTTTCTTTTGTTTTTAACTGTTTATATGTACATTCAGATTTAGGTTTAATTAGATTTAGGCAAATATACACACAATGCATAGACATTTTGTTTTATATATAATGATTTATTTATAGTTTCTGATATCCCTAGTGTCGTCATTTCAAAGCCGTCCTATACAGTAGAGAAAGGTGAATCATTTTCTGTAGATTGTAACGTAGATTCTAATATTGATGTCATGGGTGTCTACTGGTTGCATAACGCCTCTGGTATAGTCACTGCCATATATGGTAACAAAACAACGAAATACATGGGTAGTACACCAGCTGTTCCATCACTGACAGTCCTAAACGCAGATTTCTCGGATATTGGTTCATACACGTGTGTGGCATATAACAGTATGGGTTCTGGATCGAGTGCTGCTGTAATTGTCAATGTTATTGAAAGAGTGCGTGGTAAGATAATAAAACTGAAAAATGTTTTCAGTCTTAAAGACAAAAATGACAATTTTTTTAAATAACAAGGTAATACATTCCTACGACGTGAGACGATTTTGTACATTCAAAATGATGCCAGGTTCCGCCAAGTTAAATCGTTTACGTCCCAAAATAAGCACATTGTCCATTACTCATTTTAATTAAATTCATTACAAAAACATTTTTCAAACCCTTCAAATTAATTAAACAAACACTCCTGACATAAACCTGATATGTATGTGTTTCACTGTCGGCAGATAACCAAACCACATATCACATGGGTATTTAATTAGTCCTCTTAAGATTTTAAGAGGTTTTTTCTGTGAATGGGTTAACAGGTGTATATAAACAGCTGTATTAATCTATGAAAACAGTTTAATCGAGATATGGACAGTTTATAAATAAACAAAAATCTTTTACCACATAACTGATCATTGAAACTACATTTTAAAGCCAGATAATCAAACTTATCAAAAAATCTTTTATATATACCACAGATCTACCTGTAATTACTAGTACAACCACAAATGTACAATACACACCTGGTAGCACAGCTAAACTTGATTGTGTTGTAAATGATAAAAGTGAACCATCACTGATATTCTGGCAACAGAATAAGAATGGCGTACTGCAGATATTACAGCCATTTACGTTTGCTGGTCGATACACTGGAAGTACTACCTTATCGCCCGCCCTGGTTATCAGTAATGTCGTGGAGGGAGATACGGGCAATTATACATGTCATGCTGTAAACATTCTGGGTGTTGGCTACGGACATCCAATTCAGCTGACTGTTAAAGGAACCGGATCCGGTAAGTATTATTTCTCGTACTCATGCAATTATCAACGACGATTCTTAGGAATTTTGCTATACAAATACTGTAGAATAAGGATGTCCTCTCGATGGGGTTATAATATGTTAGGCCCGCTTGCTGACCATAGTAGGTGACGTGTTTTGAGAGCATAAGATCCGTGCATGTTACAGATCTCATTTGTAAATGATAAACTGGAACCATACTGAGAGGGTTCCCGTGCTCGACCCACAGACCCATCCCACCCCCATTTTCTGTTGATTTCTTGTTTGTTAACTTGTTCCAGTCCTGAATATAGCTGAAATAC
Organism: Limnoperna fortunei; assembly: GCA_944474755.1. Lineage (NCBI taxonomy): Eukaryota > Metazoa > Mollusca > Bivalvia > Mytilida > Modiolidae > Limnoperna > Limnoperna fortunei. The sequence goes on along the minus strand of OX104112.1, from coordinate 85,515,684 downwards.
TGCTCGCTGGACGTAAAGCAGACATCAAATCAATCAATCAATCAATGTAAATGAAAAAAAAAGTAGGCGCATTTCCTGATAGTTACAACCAAATGCACACTTATCTATACTTCTCCAAAATCCCAACGTTTCTATTGTGATGAAAAATGTCGAGACTATTGGTCAATCCTTTAACCAATCGAACTGTTGCAGGCTGTTAAACATAAATAAGGCTTTTTAATAACCTTGGCATTTCCTGATAGTTACAACCAAATGCACACTTATCTATACTTCTCCAAAATCCCAACGTTTGTATTGTGATGAAAAATGTCGAGACTATTGGTCAATCCTGTAACCAGTCGAACTGTTGCAGGTTGTTAAACATAAATAAGGCTTTTTAATAACCTTGACATTTCATTACCTTTACTAGCATTACCAGCATTTAACGATACCCAGTTTTTGCAATTAAAACAGTCAAATTTCCGTAATTGTTCATATAATTATTATTATTATATTTTTATCAGGTAGCGGTGCGGACCCATTAATTGGCAGGTCTGTTAGTACCAATTATCTTACATGTGTGAAGACGTTTGGATTTCTTATGGTTTTTGCAGTAACTGGTATCTTATCGTTAACAATATTTGCCGTTATGATGAGTTCATTTTTACCAAGTGATCACTCGTTTATTTGTGAGTAGCCATTGACACATTTGATTTAGTTATAATTATTATGTAATGGCAGAGAATTTAGATGGTTAATATAATGACTGTAGAAATCATGCAAGTTTAGCTTTTCTAAAAAGCTAACCGTCTCTTAGCTGCATTACAAATTTTATGGATTTATTAAAGTATCTGGTTTTTTGTAATTTATATGTAGGATAGGTAAACAATGTACATGTACCTTGTAAGGACATTAGTTTACGCTAAACTATTATCCAATGGTGCTTAAGAGATTTAAATGCCTGTCGTCACCACACGTGCTTTTTAAAAAATAATTAAACAAAAGTTGACTCCCTAAACAAATGTTTAAAATGAGCGGTAAAAATATGTTTGATTAAATTTGCATCAATATCAGAACGAAAATAAAAGATACAGAACATATAATTTTGTCATAACCTAAACAACTTTAAAAAGTAGGGAGATTTTGGTACAATGTTTACCTTTTAAATGTTCACTGACCAATGCATTGAATGAAAAAGAAGTCAATATGTGGAGCGAAACATTACTACACTAAAATACTGATTACAACCCCGATTCAACCTAATAATATATCGAAATTTCAGTACACATACTAGTGCAATCCTGACGTAAACCAATGAAACGACAAAAATATTTATAGATTTAGTAAATCACCCAATCAAGTAACAGAAAGTCATTTACTCCGAAGACTGATCGTCATTTGACAAATACCGTCTCCCCGGTAATAAACCATGTTAATCTATAACTATATTGTTTTAGTCTGCATTTAAATTCTGTTAAATTACTTTTTTACAACTTGTTCGTTAACTATAAAATCTCCATTTTAGGCAATAAAATTGAAGATATTTGTTACATCAGACTGCACGTGTGTTACAGTGAACATGTATTGTTTTTTTTTCAGTGCAAATACGACAATGGAAAGTATTCGACAAAATTATTATTATATTGGTAGAAGTTTGCCTGTCTGTAGTCACTTCAATTGCAATCACTGGTATAATTACCATAGAAGAATGTTCCAATAATATGACTGGTATTTATATTTATGTATTTTGCCAAGCGGATACTTGTACTTACTTTCTACATTGTCAGCTGCAAGTTGCAGAACTGCATTGTTTTGACTCAATAACCAAACAACTTATCTTAAAAGAATTAAGCACATACTAAATAGTTACATAATATACTCAGTCTAAATAACAGAATGTTCTATAGTATTCCTGTTACAAACTGAACACCTTTATGGACACTTGCATCATGTTTTAGATGTGCAGTGTGGGTGTTATAAGCCTTTTGCATATGCGTTAAGAAAATGAACAAAAAGATTGGTTTATAAGATCGAAAACTGTAAGACAATGACAAATCCGGATTGAGACGAAATTACATGACACAAAGAAGAAAAAATAAAAAGCGAGTAACGTCGCTCCAAAGAACGTTCGCTCTCAGATGCTTGGGATGAGTAAGAAGTGCTTTCGTCTAATTAGAGTAACCAAGTCGTGGTATCGGCACTAGAATTACTGAAGGGATGACTTCAACCTATATTCAAATAATTCATATTCAAATGATTAAAATAGTTTAAATATACGGATATATAGTTCTCTACTTTTTTATTTGATTAGGTGCTACCACTGCATTGACATCAATTGCTATCATACCTGGAATCATATTGGCAGCGATTTACCTTGTCTTCTGTTGTTATATTCAAATTAAAAGAATCCGGAAAATTGCTGTCACATCAGACACGACAGCAATGATCCCAAGGCAAGTTTACATTATAATTATAAAAGTATACGTAATGAAAAAAATTGTAATTAGGGCAACGTGCTTTATAGAAAATATTCAAACATTTGGCAACTGCACTTACTTGTTGGTTCCAAAATTCAGAAGTTACATATTTACCACAGGTACTAAAAGATTCGCAGTGGGTCATTTCGCAAAATGGAACTACCTTCTAAACAATCGCCATTTTTATTAAAACATATGAGAGAAACAATGTACCACTTAACCACAGGCACTTGGTGTCAGTATAATTTTTTTATGGAATAAAAAGCCAATAAATGAGTTTACAGTGTGTATTCACTCGTTTGTTAACTAGTCTAACATGTCTCATTGTGAAATATTGACCTCAGAAAAATAATATTAAAAATATTATTTTTCTGAGGTCAATATTTCACAGTGAAATATTGACAGACTAGTTAACAAACGAGTGAATACACACTGTAAACTCATTTATTGGCTTTTTATTCCATACAAAAATTATCCCGACCCCAAGTGCCTGTGTACTTAACCTAAATACACTGCCTCACATTTCAATTCGGAATGATTTCCTAAGTTAACGTGGTGGTTTGATACCTAAGGTATATGAATCGTGAAGTTGTTTTTGCTTCTTGAGGTTAGATAGGACATCTTAAACGCACATTATTAATTGTTAATTATTTTACAGCACTAGTCCTGTTCCTGATGAACATCGTAAAATTAAGTCGTGGCGTTCGTACGAACCTTCGGAACTACCTATGTAAGTGTCTAATCTACTGTGAGCAATCTCGATATAAAAAACTCTTTTATTTCATCTGGCAACGTAAACTGTTTTAACGTTATTATAGTCATAACTGTCAGCATTGACTGCAAAAGGTAAATCATATCGTCAGCGCATTTGTTGCTTACTTGTTCAATATTTCGTGGGAAAAGGTTTTCTGGAAGTATAATGTTCTATTGAGCCTATATTCTTTTGTATATAATTTAAATATAAATATCTTGATTATTCAAGAACGTATCTACTTTCATCTTCATGTCAAAGCATTTGGTGACATAAGCTTTAATAGCTTTAATACAGAAGAAAATACCGTATAAGTGGTTTTTTTCGCGGTGATTTAATTTTCGAATGACGAACGACCGTTTTCAACAATCTATAATTATTGATATTGTCTTTACTGTCTAGTGATGAGAATGATGAGAAAGGACGTCAAGAAATAAACGCAGAAACTTCATACCAGACAAGAGAGACGGACGTCTACGCGTCTACTTTTAAAAGTCAGCCGCTCATTGCTCAACCATTAACACCAAGGAGGAAAGCACTACCGCCTATAGATTACACGGAATATTCCGACGAGAGAAGGAACAGACGAAAAAAGAAAAGGAAGAAGCAAAAGATGGAAACCTTTGATGGCATGAACGAGTCTACTGAATAAAAATCAAACTTTTAACCAATGACAATTTATAGTATACTTATTGTATAAAGTGTCGCCTCATTAGAAATACGGCAAATATGGATTATTATCTCTGTAGTTCTGCTCTCTTGTCGTCGTCCGTCACATTTTCTCGCAAAAGGGCCTTAAATTTTACAAGTTTCTGTTTAACAACGGAATAAATCTAGACTTTTAAGTCCAATAATATAGTGGGAAAGTCTGGTGCATTATACAAAAATAAATTGTCATAATGCCTGATATATCTTGCATTTATTGTCAAAACTATCCGTCCATAACCTGAATGTTTGTGATATTTTATGAATTTTTAAATCGATGTTTTAACTGTATCAGACGTATTTTCATTGATATTGATTTGATTGATGTAACATTTTTATGTTTGTTTTTTTGTGTATATAAATCTGAATATAATACTCATATCACGTTGTTTATGTTTCTGTGGCTATCTTTATTCTTGTGATTATGGATTCATTTTAAGAGGTTGAATAGTTTTACCCCTAAGGGCTTCTTCGTTAGAGTACCAATGAAAGTATCATTTTATAAAAGATGACGTTTGACATGAACAAACGATGATCCGTATTTTAGAAGTAGAATTGAGAGGAATATCTAGATATAGCGATTGTGCAATTTACTTTATCTAATTTGTACTATATCTCGGAAAATGAGCACGGAACAATGATTTTTGAAGTGATAATGTTGTTGTAACATGTAGTAAGTAAATATGCGTCGTAGCGATTTCTAGTCAATTAAAACGCTCATTCTTCATGCTAAGATGTTCTGAATTAATAGCAGATTTAATTCAGTTGGATTTCACGATATTTTACAATTGTGTATCCGCCAGAAATAGATACAATAACGTAGCCCCCTAAGTATACAATTTTGATAGTGAACAGTATAGAAAATGGAAACGTTATGGCATACCGATTCCTTCCGTAGCCTCAACTGGCAAAACAACATAGAACATTAAAAAATAGTACGTCATGTATGTTATAGAAATAGCGGTTAATGTCTCTGCTTAAATCAGCATGATTAAAGGTATGATGATATTCATAGAGAAAAATATTTAAAGAAGCAAATTATATAAGGAACTAGATACTATGCACGTACAGTTATTTCTGAACGAGATTTTAGACAGATCCGTGGATATACATTGCATTTGGAAAAAACTCCAGTGACATAAAAAAAAGACCTATTCTGGGAAAATTTTAGGACCGCCTGGATACGCTACCGATCAGTGCAGTAAAAGGATCAAAGAGGACCGCTTGGATACGCTACCGATCAGTGCAGTACATGGATCAAAGAGAACCGCTTGGATACGCTAACGATCAGTGCAGTAAAAGGATCAAAGAATACCACTTGGATACGCTACCGATCAGCGCAGTAAGTGGATCAAAGAGGACCGCTTGGATACGCTACCGATCAGTGCAGTACAGGATCAGAAATGTACACTTAAACTGTATGTATTAAAAGCAGAATGTCACCCCTTATTCGGTCGTGAATGGCTTCAATCGATTCAGTTGGATTGGAAATCACTCCTGAAACAAAATGGATAAATCGTCACAAAATGGATAACTATCGAGATTGGAGAAATCCGATAATCCCAGAGTACTAATGTAAGATTCTGTTCCTCTAATTTTAAAAAGTAGTAAATTTGCGAAACGAAGTACGAATTCTCCCAATCCCAATTTTACGTTCATGACGTGAATACGCAGTAAATTTAAGGTGTTTTGTTTATGACGCCATGAGTTCTTATTGTGACGTTATTATTTTTAATCAATCAAATGCTGAGAACAGCAAATTCACTAGTGACGAGAATATTTTTTCCACACCGGTCAAGCGGTTGAAATATTACGTCAAAATTAGAGAACTATATATAACTGGTAAAAACAATTCTAAAATGGATACTAGGTCAGAATAAATATTTAATTAATAGAAACTTATCTCTCAAAAGAGGACATATAAAAATAAAAGAAAACATGAAAAATATATTCAACAAAAATAAAAGAAAACATGAAAAATATATTCAACAAAAATTTTGGTATGAGTTTTCTTCCAACTGTTTTCCAAATTGTATTGGATTATATAAATAAATAAAATTGTCTTTCCAGCCCCAGCCTTAATTAACTTAATAATTACATGTAAGCGAATACCACAGGATGTCATATTAATTCAACTAAATACTAAATCGAATGCTTTCAATGCAATTAAACATAAACAAGACATGTGTAACACTATTTATGGCAACATTTTTACATTAATATGCAGAAAATTTGTAAGAAATTCGTGTAATGCATACGAAATATTATAAAACTCACCAAAAGGAAAAATGGAATATGACATTATCCCGGGTTGTAACAAATGCCCTCGGCTGCATTGCTTGAAGTAACAGGATGTACTGTTTGTAAGTTTGTGTATGTTATAGAGAACTAGTATATGTTATGCTACCAAGGGACATTTCTAATTTTGTCTGTTATTTTCGTATTTTTACATCATTTCAAACACTAAACACAATGAAACATATAAATATGAATGTAATCTTGAGTTTTACGTCAATGTCTGTTGATATTATGATAGCTTGACTTGAGTCGCCAAAGTACAGAACGTAGTAAAAAATGTATAATAGAATTAAAACTCATTAAACCCGCTGTCTGACGTTGGTACTAAGGATACATCCTCCACTTAATAAAATAGACATTTTCAAACGTATAATTTTTGAGAGCAACTGTGATGACGTTTCACATTTAGGTTATTTCTGACGATAAAAGAACCTATTTCCATCCTTTTGGACTTGTAAGCCGGTGATAAATCCACTACCTACGTTATAACCCGGGTGTATGGAAATTTTACCACCTGAAAGTACTTCTGAACTTTCAGGTGGTATACTGATTTCCTTACACGTGAGTACTAACGTAGGTATACCTGATATTATTACATTTCGTAATTTTAGCTTCCATTTAAACAATGGGGGCCTCGGTGGCCGAGTGGTCAAGGTAGTTCGTCTTCTATTGATCACGTGGTCTGTCAACACTGAGATTGCGGGTTCGATTCTCACTGCAGGCAGGGTGTACTCGACTCCAATCTTAATTGACAAGGATTGCCAGTTTTCCTGCCGCAGGTCGGGGGTTTTCTCCGGGTACTCCGGCTTCCTCCCCCAATAAAAACTGGACGCCATGATATAGCTGAAAAATTGCTGAAAGTGGCGTTAAACACCATCGAACAGAACATCCATTTAAACAATGTATCTCTCACTAACCCATATTCTATGTTATGGCATGAACAGAGCTGCTATACTTCTTTCTTTCTTTCACTGTTATCCCTCCATTAGCTGGAGCACCGACCAATAAAAAGATTATTGATGTGTAATCCCTTTATTGATGTGTAGCATAGCAACTGTACGGTAAAGCGACTGTGTGCATGTGCAAGGTTAAAACATAAAATTTCAATATCAGATAGAAGAAGGTGCTAGGTCCAGTATATCTTCGGTTCTGTTCCAAATGTTAAAAATGTATAATGCCGAATACTGGGGTGGAATGTCACATTACAATCCAACCCACCACCATATTTACACTGGATCAAAGGGTCATTCCATTAAGAGAGAACAGCGAACACACGTGTACTAGTGTCTATGTTGTTATATTAACACACTACACTGCATAGTGTCCCTACCATATAAAGAGGAGCATACTAGTGAATATATACATGTTTAAATAGTGATAAAAATAAGATTCATTAAAATATTAATACTAATTCAAAGCCCCTGTTGCACATACACCTGGAAAAATTAGTAGTATTAAAATAGCTGTCATCAATATAGCTCTTGATAAAGAGTCACTGTAAAGGATCTGCATAAATAACTAACTGATAATGATGAGTATTAGGGGATGCTCCATTGAAATTAAGATTATTATGGTTTCGAACGAAGCTAAAATGTAGATGTTTAAAAGCTAAAAATAGTTATTTTCCCTTCACTTAATGTTGGTCCCGTTATAACCATGTAGGCCAGCACCCATGAGTGCATACGAGGTACGCCTTTGCAACTTTAATCCTGTTACGAACCAGTTCTTTTGAGTCATGATTTCTGTTTATTCCAATATGAGTATACTCTGAAACTTCCTCTAGTTTTTCATTATTTATGTAAAATTCATCAACGCTGACTTTGTTCTTTTTGTTACTAAATGTCATTACTTTCGTTTTCGTTTCACTGATAAAGTATCTTTCACAATTTTCAAAATGGCCTTGCAAATTCAGCATTATTTGTAGATTTTGAACATTGTCTGATAATAATATAATGTCATCAGCACACGCTGGGGATCCAATATTAATAGAGCCATTATGAAGGCCAAGATGTTTCTTTTCGCACCAGTCCAACAGAGGATTAATGAATAACTTGTACAAAGATGGAGACAAAATTCCGCCTTGCCTCACGCCTTGCTCTTCCCGAAAAGCGCGTGAATATTCCCCCTCCCATTTTACTTTTGACTGAAGTTTTTGATACCAATTATAAACAATCATCCGGTCCTTTCCAGTTATGCCAGCTTCGTATATTTTATGTAATAGCGAGTCATGCCAGACGACGTCAAAAGCCTTTGAGGCATCGATAAATGCGGTATATAGCTTCTTGCCACTATCCCGGTGTCTGATATCGCTTCTGTTAATAAGAGCGCTGCGTTTGTAGGTGATACATTTTTGGTAAATCCCCATTGCAGGGCATTTTGTGTTTTCTCAATCATTGGACTTATACGTGATAGAAGCAGAGCTTCAAAAGCTTTGCCGATTATACTGCATACTGTTATTCGTCTGTATGAATTGGGTTCCTCTAAAGGTTTATTATGTTTCTTATATATCGGGGTGATTATTCCTGATCGAAAGGCATTAGGTATATCACAGTCTGACCATATACGTTCGAATATCTTCTTCAAGATGTCAATAACTACTTCACCACCATAGAATAAATGTTCACTAGTTAGATGCTGTTCATCTGGAGCTTTTCCAAACTTTAATTGATTGATAGTTTTCAATATCTCTCTTCTGTAGTGAAGATGTTGCCCCCTTCTGAACTGACAGTATACTTCAGTATCGACTTGATGTCATCTTCTATGCGATTTTTATATTCATCAGGAAATGATATGTCCTGTGACGCTTTACTCAAGTTCTCAAAATACTCTGCCCATCCACTTCGAATGTCAGTTGATGATTCCAGGTGAACATCGTCAACGATCAGCTTTGATAACTTTCTACATTTCCCATTACGTTGAATATTAATAAGTTTATGGGATAATTTTTGATCAGATGTATGAGCGTCCATTATCTCAGAGTACAGTTTATACTTTCTACTAGCTTCCAGTTGCCTCTTCGCCCGACGCAACTTTTTCTTTGCTAATTTACTTTTGACCCACAGTTCATTGTACTCACTTTCTTCGCCACCATCTTCCTTGAAGATCCAGTAAGCATGTTTACTATCTTTACATAGTTGTAGAATTTCTGGAGTCCAATGTTGGTTTGCTTTTTTCTTCTTATGTTTTGTTTGATTTGGTACGCTGCATGCTTGTTTGGCACTATTTGTTAGAGCGTCAGAAATCAACTGTATCTTATCATCAATAGAACCATCATTTATATCTATTTTACTTAGTTGTTCATTTACAAGGTTTTGATACTGATTCAAATCACATTTCTGCCAATTTATTCGGTATTTCGTAGGCTCACGACAGTTTTCAGTATTAACTTCAACATCAGTGGTAAACTCGTGAACTGTTATGTGTCCAGTTGTAGGGACATGTGTTGATAAATTTATTCCAGACTGATTATGAATTTTAATATCAGTAATTATGTTCTCACTTCTGCTGTTCACTAGGATATAATCAATCTGTTAGGTATCAATATTATTGTGGTGGTAGAAGGTACTCTTTTTAAGGTAGTTCTTTGGTACAACCATTTCAAGATCTTTCAATGCATTGATAAAGATTTTGTCTCTTGTGGATTGTTGCTTTCTTGATAAGGATGCATTCATATCTCCCAGTATAACAATTTGGAAGTCACTAAATTTTTGGATGATTTCTGACAGTTCATCGATACATTGTCTGAATTTCAAATCGTACTCTTTGTTACCCGCGCTAGGCATATATACTGAGATCAAACATAGTGGAGTTGGCTTAATGCCATAATTGTATAATATTATGCATTAATGACTTTAACATAGCGACGTATATCAAACTCAGTAATTGTTTATTACATTAATAAAATCACCATCTTCCTCATCAGAAAAACAGAGGATGCTTACAATTTGTAATTGTTGTAAAGCTGGTTACCATTAATATTTTCTGGTAATATTGCATTTTGATATTTATATTTAATATAAAAAGTCATTTATTTTATTCTTACATTTTTAACAGTATATTTTATAATTACAGACGATTCAATGACCAATAACTTGAAATTTATGTTTGAACATTTATGACTGCACAGTATCGTAACGACTCGCCCACTCTCGAGTCGCCCCATCACGAGTCGCCCCATATCAATAACGAGTCGCCCCACATTTAATAACGAGTCGCCCCACACAATAACGACTCGCCCCACATATGTAAAATATATAGTATAAGTTTATAAATTTAATATTTTAAATACATTAAATTAAATGTATACTATAAATTATTAAATTTGCATATATATTTTATTGCTAGGTGTTTTAATTGGCGGTGGATCTCTTCTTTAATTAATTGTGCTTTTCACTTCGGACAGGCTTTATTCCGTAAAGTCCAGGAATTGGGACTACAGGTAATTATTTTATTTTTATATTATACATAAATAATAATTTGTCATACAGCCGAAAACGAAATAGTGAATAGTGATAGTTAGATTGTTGTAGTGATAGTTAGATTGTTGATTGGTTATTTGCCTAACGTCCAGAGAGCGAAATTTCAGCTAAATCACGGAAAAAAAGTTTACTATTAATCGACGTAGAAATACATGAATACAGTTACATATTTTGTTTATCTTTTTTTCAGACAGCCTATGCTTCTCGCGGAGACGTGTACCAACTACTTAGGAAGACCTTCTCTCTTTCCCTGCTGCCTTCTGACGACATTAGACCAGCATTTGACGTACGGACGACGAGACATAACAACATCCTAGCTGCTTTACGCGTGTGCAGCCTTGTATGGACCCGTTTAATAAGTAGACCAGTTGTTTATATATGTTAATTCATTTGTTGATCATTTTTGTTGTTTTATATGTACATTGTTAATATTTTCGTTATTGCTGTTTTGTTGTCTATATCAAGATGCATTTCATTGTTCTATATATATATTAATCAATATAAGCATCGTCATCCTTGTCATATTCTGAAAAAAAAAATAATAAATTGATTAAAACATTACAATCTTGTTTTTTATTTTTTTTATATATGCGGAAATATACTGCAAAGAAGCACTAATAGGAACAAGCTGTTACTCAAAACAAACATTCAAATAAAGACAATTAAATTGAAATTATTTCTAACTGTTTATCCTATCAAAGTTAATTATGATTGTATACAAGCAAACATTCAATTATAATTATAATAATTAAATAAAGAAGTGAACATGAGTTCACTTTAATCTCAAAAGATCCACCGCCAATTAAAACACCCAGCAGTACAATATACGCAAATTTATACTATCAATATATGTATTTATATAATAAAGTATTAAATATTTCAATTTATATTTTTTATATTTATTTATTTTACATATCTGGGGCGAGTCGTTATTGAGTGGGGCGACTCGTTATTAAATGTGGGGCGACTCGTTATTGATATGGGGCGACTCGTGATGGGGCGACTCGAGAGTGGGGCGAGTCGTTATATATTCGTCAAGTGGAATCCAATATTGATAATTCTAATATATCCAAAAAACTGGTTTTGACCAGTTAAAACCTCTTTTTATGCAATTGTAGTGCTATTGCGATTTATCGTGACCCAAAAGTTGTTTTAGACCAATCAAAAACACGCAAAATTCTATTAATGTAATAATACACGATAATTTGTCTTATATTGGACCATTTCAAGTCACGACCGTCTTAAATACACGCCAATGACAATTCATTTTTTTTTTCATTTACGTCTCGTATGACTTCAAAATATTAACTAAGTTTCTTATGTTTTACGTTAATATCAGACCATAATTTGACTGATGAAATCTACGCGTAAATGAAAAAGTTAGCGGTTTTTTCTTAGATTATGTCATGATGCTTTGTTTTCAGAGATAATCAGTAATGTCAACTTTTCACTCAGAAAAAATTTAAACAACATAATCCTTTCGATATATATGTTAAAAATGACTGAAATCTTAGGTACGTTCGCCTAGAATAACATTTACGTTTTCAGGACCTGATATGTAATAATCCTTCCGGTCAACTTAAAAATCCTTTGAAATGTATTTTTTACATTTATTTAAAACATGTTTACATTTCAAACTTTCCAAAATGTGAGATCAGTTTATGTACGTTTTACTGACGATCACACAGATAATTTTCAGGACGTTAGTGTAACCTCATCCTACAAGAGTTTCGTTACGTTTCGCTCCCCGACACATATTTACCCTAATTGTAAAATGAATGTCCTTCGTGAAATATATAATGTTTCAAGACCAGTTAATAATTATTTAAGGCATATTTATAAAATTTCACCAAGACTGTTTACAACATCAGCTATTTGCCACAGAAGAGAGGGTAAGTTTTGTAAATTATTCAGACAAAATTGATCCTTTAGACGCTATCGTAACGACTCGCCCCACTCTCGAGTCGCCCCATCACGAGTCGCCACACTGAATAACGACTCGCCCTATATGTAAAATATATAAGTTTCTCCCTCCCCTCTGCTCCTTTCTCCCTCTTTAAAACCATATAGCAATAGAAAATATCATCAAATTTTTAATCAAAGCTGATATAAATTTGGGACATAATTTAATTCCCAAAATTTATCTGTTGAAAAAATATGGGATGAACTCAAATTGGCCATCGATACAGGGATTTCTAAATACATACCAGTAAAGAAAATAGGTTCAAAGTTTTCCCTCCCATGGATCACACAGGAAATTAAAAGACTAATCCGCAAACGAGATCAATTGTATGTAAAGCTAAAAAAAAATAAAAACACAGGCCCCAGTGTTAAAGCCCACTTCCTCAAACTTAAAAGCCTCATTAAAAGGAAAATAAAAATAGCAAATGAAAACTATATTGAATATATTTTGGGTACTGAAGGGGATCCAAATGATGAGAAAGCTAAATTCTCAACAAAAAAATTATTTAACTTATTAAAAGCTGCAAAACAAGATGCCCTTGGTATACCCCCCTTATTTGATCAATCTACTGGCACCACCGTTAGCGACAACAAAAGTAAAGCAGATCTTCTCAATAATCAGTTCAAATCAGTCTTCACCCCTATGTCCCCACTTTCATTGTCACAATTATGTAACTCCACCCTCATAAACATGAACATAAATCGTAAATATCCCCAAATGTCTGAAATTATTATTGAATTAAAAGGGATTATAAAACTACTTGGTAACCTCAAACCCGACAAAGCGGCTGGCCAAGACTGTATTAAACCCCTTGTATTAAAGGAACTAAAACTTCAAATTGCGCCAATAATACATATTCTGTTTCAAAAGTCACTTATTACTGGTAAAATACCAATGGAATGGAAATCCGCGAATGTTACACCTCTTTTTAAGAAAGGTGTTAAAAGCGATCCATCAAACTATAGACCGATTTCCCTAACTTGCATTCTTTGTAAAACACTAGAACACATTATTGCCTCCAACCTTTCGGACCATTTTAAACAACACAATATTCTCTATGACTTACAACACGGTATTCGCGAACGTAGATCATGCGAAACACAACTGATACAACTTGTTGATGACTTATCAAGTAACTTCAACACAGGACAACAGACTGACCTAATATTGCTAGATTTTAGCAAAGCCTTCGATAAAGTAGGTCATCTGAAACTACTTTACAAACTGCAGGAACATGGAGTAGACCAACGCACAGTACAATGGATCAAAGCCTTTTTGATAGGTAGATCACAGACTGTACTCCTCGATGGTGCTAATTCCAAGGAATTACCAGTAATGTCAGGTGTGCCCCAAGGTTCAGTACTCGGCCCACTACTCTTTTTACTTTATATAAATGACCTACCCAATCATATAAAATCCCAAGTCCGCCTATTTGCTGATGACACTGCAGTATACTTAGTCATCACAGATACTGCAGACTGTCTCACATTACAAAAAGATTTACAAACCCTAGAAGCTTGGGAGGAATTATGGGAGATGGAATTCAACCCCGGAAAATGTCAGGTCCTAAACATTACCAGAAACAAAAAGAAAACCAATTTTGATTATAAATTACACGGACATATTTTAGAAGTAGTACCCAGTGCAAAATATTTAGGCGTTGATCTCTCAAGTGACTTGTCATGGAATCAACACATTAACAGAATTACACAAAATGCTAACAAAACTCTTGGCTTCCTACGCAGAAATATACCCTCTAAGAATCAGAAAATCCGCCAACTTGCATACAAATCCCTAGTCAGACCGCAACTTGAATATGCATCTACTGTTTGGTCACCCCACACTCAATGTAACATCAATAAAATTGAAATGATCCAATGGAGAGCAGCCCGTTGGGTCAAAGGTCAATATTCCCATTATGACAGCGTTACAACTATGTTAAATGATCTACAATGGCAAACTTTGGAATCCAGAAGATCAACTGCTAGACTTTGTATGTTTTTTAAAATTGTTTATGGTTTTGTTGAAATCCCAGTCCCGCCCTACTTTGTACAACCATTGAGAAGAACTAGACATATGCACCCCTTCACATATAGACAGATTCATACTAAGACAAATACATATAAATACTCATTTTTCCCGCAAACTGTTGTTTTATGGAATCGGTTACCTACCACCGTCGTTCTGCAGCCTGATCCTGATCATTTCAGACAGGCATTAAATAAACTAAACACTGCCTAGATAGCAAAATTCTATTTTTATCCTGTTTTTAACTTGTTGTCAATTCCAATACTAAATCAAAAATTAAATTTCCCTGACTTTTTATTCACCAACAATAGTCCCTAGATGGCCTCTTGTCCCCTTTCATTTTTATCTTTTATTTTCTGCACTGACGCGCACCTGCTAGTAATACCCGAAAGGAGAGTCAAGCAGTATTAATAGATAGATAGATAGATAGATAGATAGATAGATAGATAGATAGATAGATAGATAGATAGATAGATAGATAGATAGATAGATAGATAGATAGATAGATAGATAGATAGATAGATAGATAGATAGATAGATAGATAGATAGATAGATAGATAGATAGATAGATAGATAGATAGATAGATAGATAGATAGATAGATAGATAGATAGATAGATAGATAGATAGATAGATAGATAGATAGATAGATAGATAGATAGATAGATAGATAGATAGATAGATAGATAGATAGATAGATAGATAGATAGATAGATAGATAGATAGATAGATAGATAGATAGATAGATAGATAGATAGATAGATAGATAGATAGATAGATAGATAGATAGATAGATAGATAGATAGATAGATAGATAGATAGATAGATAGATAGATAGATAGATAGATAGATAGATAGATAGATAGATAGATAGATAGATAGATAGATAGATAGATAGATAGATAGATAGATAGATAGATAGATAGATAGATAGATAGATAGATAGATAGATAGATAGATAGATAGATAGATAGATAGATAGATAGATAGATAGATAGATAGATAGATAGATAGATAGATAGATAGATAGATAGATAGATAGATAGATAGATAGATAGATAGATAGATAGATAGATAGATAGATAGATAGATAGATAGATAGATAGATAGATAGATAGATAGATAGATAGATAGATAGATAGATAGATAGATAGATAGATAGATAGATAGATAGATAGATAGATAGATAGATAGATAGATAGATAGATAGATAGATAGATAGATAGATAGATAGATAGATAGATAGATAGATAGATAGATAGATAGATAGATAGATAGATAGATAGATAGATAGATAGATAGATAGATAGATAGATAGATAGATAGATAGATAGATAGATAGATAGATAGATAGATAGATAGATAGATAGATAGATAGATAGATAGATAGATAGATAGATAGATAGATAGATAGATAGATAGATAGATAGATAGATAGATAGATAGATAGATAGATAGATAGATAGATAGATAGATAGATAGATAGATAGATAGATAGATAGATAGATAGATAGATAGATAGATAGATAGATAGATAGATAGATAGATAGATAGATAGATAGATAGATAGATAGATAGATAGATAGATAGATAGATAGATAGATAGATAGATAGATAGATAGATAGATAGATAGATAGATAGATAGATAGATAGATAGATAGATAGATAGATAGATAGATAGATAGATAGATAGATAGATAGATAGATAGATAGAGAGATAGAGAGAGAGAGAGAGAGAGAGAGCAGAAAGTTTTTCAAATTTAATGTTATACTTTTTCACAATATTAAAAAGTAAATTTCTTTTGGCATCAAATTTAGGACACTCCGAGAAATAATGAACTTCATCGTCAACCCTTTTTAGGTCACATTTATCACATATTCTAAGATCTAATAGGTTCAGTATATCTACCCAGTTCAACTTTAAGTTGATGATTACTTATGCTAAGTTTGCAAAACACTTCCTTTTTAATATCAAACTTTTTAGCTCACCTGGGCCGAAGGTCCATGTGAGCTTTTGCTATCACTTGGCGTCCGTCGTCTGTCGTCCGTCATCCGTCGTAAACTTTTAAAAAAATCTTCTCCTCTGAAACCACTTGGCCAATTTTTTTCAAACTTGGCCACAATCATCCTTAGGGTTCCTAGTTTCAAATTTGTACCCAGGGTATTGATCAACAGACAAATATGGCCGCTGTTACTAAAAATAGAACATGGGGGTCAACACAGGTTTTTGATCATTATCAAAAAAACTATAATAGCTATAGAGAAAACCGTTACTTCAAATTGATCAGCACATTAAGGTCTACAATAGTTGCTATTAGTGCGAAGTTGTGTATTGGCGTCTTGTAGGAGTTATTGCCTTTTTTTGACGATTTTTGACAAAATTTTTGGTATTTACAATATAACCTGAAAACTATACGAGGTAGAGTTAAACTGTAAATGGCAAAAATGATCAGCAATAAAAGCCCTACAATTCACTTGATTGGTCTGAAATTGTCAGATGACTCCTTATATGAGTTATTGCCCTTAAATGGTAATTTTTTATGAAATTTTCCGTTTTTTTCCTGTAACTTTAAAACTATAACAGCTAGAGTAAAACTGTAAATAGCAAAAATGATCAATAATACAAGCCCTACAATTCACTGTATTAGTCTGAAATTGTCAGATGACTCCTTATAGGAGTTATTGCCCTTAAATGGCAATTTTTTATGAAATTTTCCGTTTTTGTCAGGACTGTAATTTGAAAACTATAGATTGAAACTGTAAATTGCACAAATGATCAGCAATAAAGACCCTACAATTCACTTGATTGGTCTGAAATTGTCAGACAACTCCTTAAATAAGTTATTTCCCATAAATGACAATTTTTTATGAAATTTTTCGTTTTTGTCCTGTAACTTAAAAACTGTAACAGCTAGAGTGAAACTGTTAATAGCAAAAATGATCAGCAATACAAGCCCTACAAATTACTATTTAAGTCTGAAATTGTCAGATGACTCCTTATAGGAGTTATTGCCCTTAAATTGCAATTTTTTATGAAATTTTCCGTTTTTGTCCTGTAACTTAAAAAACCATAACAGCTAGAGTGAAATAATAAATTGCAAAAATGATCAGCAGAAAAAGCCCTACAATTCATTTAATTGGTCTGAAATTGTCAGATGACTCCTTATAGGGGTTATTGAATTGCCCTTAAATGACAATTTTGTTATGAAATTTTCCATTTTTGACGTCCTGTAACTTGAAAACTATAGTAGCTAGATTAAAACTGTAAATTGCACAAATGATCAGCAATAGAAGCCCTACAAATGATTGCTTAGTCCAAAATTGCAAGATGACTCTTTATAGGAGTTATTGCCCTTTCATTATGAATTTGGACAAATGAACAGTTTTTTTAATTATAAATTAGTCTATAACACACCTATTAGTAGAGTAAAACTGTAAATTTCTAAAGTACCCTAAAGGACAATGCCTAAAAACCATTTAATTTTCAGAAATTGTCGATGTAACCTTATAGGAGTTATTGTATTTAACAAATTTTTTCAAGAAATGTTTAGTTTTTGCACAGTAACTTAAAAGCTATAAAAACAAGACTGAAACTGTTAATTTCACAAATTTTAATATAGTTTAAGTCATTTGGATTCCAGGTGAGCGATTACAGGCTCCTGGGAGCCTCTAGCTAATTATATCCAAATATTGTTCATAACCAAAATTACATTTGATTTTGAAATACATCCTAAGATTATTTTCTTCAGCAATGAGTTTATCTCTATGCTGGTACCATAAATTTCTGTATGAATCTTTTAGGTGCTAGCCAATAGAATATTTATTAATGGCAAGTAATTAGTCCTAAATAGATAAATCCACATTTGAAACCCTGAAATAAGCTTGGCTACTTACAGTTACAATAGTAACAGTTTTTTTTTTTGTATTTTATTTCTGGCGCTTTTGCTTAAAACAGGCTTGATTTCTAGGTCCAATAACATTGTGTAATTACATCTACACTACAGGTTTATAGGTAACTCAGTCTTTGATAACAACTACAGGTTTAATTGTAGAATGCCAGACAACTCGGACCAAGACAACTTGGATCAAAGTTATAATTTACTGAAATGCACTAAATATATTTATTATGTAATAAAAAAGAATTTATGACATTTTGATGAATTTGTCAGGTGATTGTTTCTTTTATAGTAAACTTACCATGTTGGTAAATCGCTTTATCGAATGAAAATTCAGCCGCATTTCAAAACGAGGTTTAACTGTGGAAAATAATTGTTGATTTCAAAAACTGTAATATGAGATCTACGAAAGGACCATAAACTCGACCAAACGCGGTAAGCAGTTTTCCATTTTGTCAGGAAAAACCAGTCAGACCAACACGTTAAGGTTTACTATAAATGTTTATGAATTTCTGATTTTTTGAGTTATTTTTTCAGGTGGTGCAAATTACGAAGATGAATAAATGAAACAAAGAAAATAATTTGGTTTTTTCACAGTTTTTTTTTTGAGTTATTTTTTCAGGTGGTGCAAATTACGAAGATGAATAAATGAAACAAAGAAAACAATTTGGTTTTTTCACAGTTAATTATACAAATTAACAAATAAACAAATTGTTATTATATTTTTATTGATTAAGAAAAGAAACCATGTAGTTACTATTAGAACGTAAACATGTAACAAACAATATTTTTAAATTAACAATTTCATGTCATAATTACATATTAAAAAATAAGATCAATAGCTGAAAGTATAGTAGTGCTAAGATACATAACTGGAAAAGTAACGCTAAGATCGATAGGCTAGCTGAAATAGTCAATGCATTTGTAGGGGTGTCTGTGTTTTCTTTCATTATTTTGATGTATGTAGATTTGGAGTATCAGTACATATTCTGAGCAGCTACCTGTCACAGTCTTCATGCACATACAACTGCTTCTTGTCGCTTTCAAATAGTAGTCTTACAAGATACATACTCTCTATCTCTATGTTTGGAACAATTAATGTTTTATCTTGCAAAAGTGCAATTTTAACTGATTTTGAAGCTTGGGATGTAATCAGAAGTCAGCTTGGCCTTTTCTTAATTTGATGACACATCTTTTAATCAGTGTTAATTTGTGTACATTAGGACTATAATTATATATTTAATAAATATTTGATGATGCCTTTGATTAAATCACAATTTAAATTGTCTATTATCAAATAATTTTAATTTTGTAAATTAGCTTTAACAGTTGTTTTAAAAATTTGTTTTGGTGGTCTGAGTGGTCTTCATGGTTGGTCCAAGTTGTCTTCGTCCAAGTGGTCTTTGGTCCGAGTTGCCCCAATACCTAGCAGTGTACCACATACAGATACAGATAGGTAACACTGAAATTTATAAATTTTAAAATCCCCCCCCCCCCCTTTAGGATTCTTGGGTTACAATAATTACATTGGTAACATTTGCTAATTATTTACTATTTATATTTATTTTTAAGTACATTAAAAAAACAGGCTTCATTTCCAGGTCCAGTTACATGGTTACATACTAGTACATGTAGGTAACTCTTTGGTAACACACAAGGTCAGGTTAACCTCTACTAAATAAATAAGCTGAACATTATAACATTTAAAGAATTCTGAATACTGAATTTACCTGAAGTTCACTATTACGGACAACCTTATTTTCTCAAGATACTATAGCCATGTGTTTTTCGCTTAAAAATATCTGATCAGTGCACCAAGTTTAAAGTCTAATAAAAGTTAGTTTCAGTGGTTAGATGGATAGAAACAGCTAGGTGCCAGTCTGTGAAGTGTCGTACAAAATCTAATACTTGATTGAAAACAATAAATTTGGATTCATTTCACTTCTAAAATATTTGTTCATCATATAAACTTAATTTTAAACAGGTTCATTCAGAATTACAATTTTTATGCAAAATGAAAGTAGAACTACCTTGGTTCTTTTAAGCACTTTTTTTACTACGGCATCAACTGATTGGCTATTTAGTAGAGAATAACCACAGGGTTACAAATGTAATAGAAATTTTAAAATTCCCAGGTTACATGTGTTACATTTCAAGTGGTTACATTTGTAACATTTACTATTTATTAAGTACTTTTGAAATAAAACAGACTTCAGTTTCAGGTCCAGTTACATTGTTACAAAATGTAGTAGCTATATATAAAAAAACAATTTTAAAGTATGAATTAAGATGATAATATAAAAGTTATAACAAATGAATACATTGAAAACAGTTATTTTTTAAATTTGATAATTAATAAAAAGTTCTTGACAGCACAAATACTAGTATATCAAAAGTGGTTTAAGTTTGTCAGAGACTTCCATGAAACAGATGGTCGATGATAATATAATCTTTTGGTTATACATTTATTTGTTCATTGCAGTTATAGAAAAAACTGAGGGTAAAGTTACCACGGTAAGTATATTGTATGTGAATGTAATAGAATACACTTATTGAAATGTACTAGTTACTGATTCAACTTTTATATTTTAGGATTGATGATTATTTATGCATACAATAAATATAGTGTAGTCAGGGAACTCCCTGTATATAATATTACTAGTACATTCAATGATGTCTTTAGCTTTTATATAATTTAATTAAATCATACTTGTATACTAGCACATAATAATTGAACAGTATCAATTTTTTAGTTTGACCAACCATATTCGTCTCCATACATTAGCAAGTTTCATAGCACATTTGTATTTCATTATGTTCCCAGTGTAACAGAGTGAAATTCTTAATTTATACTTGGGGCCTAGGTTGCTAAGTGGTATAGGTAGCTCGACTACTATTGATCATGTGGTCTGTCAACACTGAGGTTGCCGGTTGGAGTCTTACTGCGGGCAGTGTGTACTCAACTGCAATTAGTAATTGACAAGAATTGCCAGTTTTCTACCGAAGGTCAGAGGTTTTCTCTGGGTACTCAGGCTTCCACTCCCAATAAAAACTGGATGCCATGATAAAGCTGCAAAATTGCTGAGTGGCCTTAAACACCAAAGAAAAAAAACAAACAATAATTCATACTTGACAGCATGTGCTCGTTCATTATCTAAAAACACAACCATTTTCTATTTTGTGCAAGTGCAACAAAGTGACTTAATGAATTAAGTGATTAAATAGCAATTCTGAACTCAGTCCCCATTGCCATAAAATTGTTTAGAAAAAAAAAAATGTTTTGCTCAGCATGAGAATTTTGTCAATTACCATGATAACAAGGAAAAGGGAAAGTTTTGATTGGATGAAATTGAGAATAAAAAAATTCTCAGCAAAAATAATTTTTAAAGCACTGGGCCCAAATTATGTGTAAAACAACCAGTGATTTTTGCACAATTTGTTCTGTAAACCAAGTTAAACACATGCCCAAGGTTCCGTATTTCTAGTGTAAGCTAGCACAGTTAAAGACATATCCTACTATTGTTTCTGCGCATTTTGATTTTAAACGTTATTGTTTCGTAATTCGTTTATGACGTCGTCGTCGTCAAAATTCCGCGAAATTTCCATTTCAATTACCGTACTCTTTATGGATCAACTTGGAGGTTTTAAATGAGTAAAAAAGCAATACAGCCTTTTAGAATTCGGGAAAAAACAAAATTAATCACTTTGCAATAGCAAACATACACAAAAAAAGAACTATTTTACTTTCGTGATTGTATTCTGCGCTACAAATCTAGAAGATATTGCAGTTTATATGAAGAAAAACGCGTCCTTTCCTTCCCGCCAATT
This sequence comes from Limnoperna fortunei, assembly GCA_944474755.1. NCBI lineage: Eukaryota > Metazoa > Mollusca > Bivalvia > Mytilida > Modiolidae > Limnoperna > Limnoperna fortunei. The sequence goes on along the minus strand of OX104112.1, from coordinate 85,493,280 downwards.
CTGGCCTATACTTATTTTTCTCAAATATTTTTTCCCCTGATTCGGTGACCATATTTTTTTATTTATTCAATTTGGAGAGTAAGTTATCATCTATCTTCTGTGAAAATATAGTTTTATTATCATAGGTCAATTTTTTGCGATCTGCGACTTTGTGTATTCCGAGTGCATAACAAAAATGGCGGGAACGTATTAATTCCACATTTATGCTCGAAACTTAGGTATTTTTAAACAGATTATGGCATAGTTGTTTTCTACATGCAATGAAGCCTTCAAAACAATTGAAGTTGATTCTAACAGAAAACTATGGGAAAAATATAACTAAAATAACACATAATCCTAGTACCCTAAAACAGATGATACAGATGACGTCATAACTTTTTAATACGGTCTGTGACCACTAATTTTTGTTAGCTTTATTTAAAGATGTTGTCATAAGGAAAGTTAAGACAAAATATTAAGAAAATATCATATGAAGATCGAATAGTAGGATATGTCCTTAATCAACAATATTTAGTCTGAACAATCTAATTAAAATTAAATCTTTCACAAGCTCCCCCTTTTTAGCTCACCTGACCCGAAGGGTCAGGTGAGCTATTGCCGTCACTTGGCGTCCGTCGTCTGTCCGTTCAACTTTTCAAAAATCTTCTTCTCTGAAACCACTTGACAGAATGCAACCAAACTTGGTATGGTGTTTGCTTAGCATGTCCTTTACCAAACTATCGTTTGGATTTTTGATTCATAAAAAAACATGGTCGCCATGGCTAAAAAAAGAACAAGGGGGTCAAAATACAGTTTTTGGCTTATAGTTCAAAAAGTATTACAGATACAGGAAAACCGAAGAGACCTTCCTTCTTCAGCATCTAAAGCTCTACAAAACACTCCATTGGGTCAAAGTCGTATGACGACTCCTTGTAGGAGTATTGCCCTTTAATTGTCGAAATTGATGATTTTTGCCATTTTCGCCTCAAAATCTTGAAAATTATTAGAACTAGAGAAAATGTTAGCATTGTTTAATTGTTCTGCTGTATGAGAGCTACAAAAATGTCTTTAGGGTCAAGATTGTCTGATAAACCGTTTAAGAGTTATTAAACTTGAACTGTTTTTTTTAATTGTTTTTAATTGATTTTTAAAAATCTTCTCCGGTGAAACCACTGAAAGTACTGCTTTGAAACTTTGTACACATTATCCGTCAAATGTCTTCAACCAAGTTTGCACAAACCATGGCCGCAGATTAACCAACATGACTGACATGGCTAAAAATAGAACAGGGGGGGGGTCAAAATACAGTTTTTGGCTTATAGTTCAAAAAGTATTACAGATACAGGAAAACCAAAGAGACCTTCCTTCTTCAGCATCAAAAGCTCTACAAAACACTCCAATGGGTCAAAGTCATATGACGACTCCTTTTAGGAGTTATTGCCCTTTAATTGTCGAAATTGATTATTTTTGCCACAAAATCTTGAAAATTTTTAGAACTGGAGAAAAAGTTAGCATTGCTTAATTGTTCTGCTCTATGAGGGCTACAAATATGACTTTAGGGTCAAGATTGTCTGATTAACTGTTTAGGAATTATTCTCTTAGAACATTTTTTTTTAATGAATTTTAATTGATTTTAAAAAATCTTCTCCTCTAACCAATTGAAAGGACTGCTTTGAAACATTGCACACATCATCTTTAGGATGTCCTCTACCAAAATTGTGCAAATCATTACAGCTGACTACCTACTAGTACATAGCTACGTTGGCTTAAAATATAAAGGGGGTGGGGGGGGGGGGGGGGGTCAAGGGAGTTTTTGGCTGATAGTTAAAAAGTATAACAGGTACAGCAAATTTCAAGTGAAACTCCCTCCTAAGCATCAAAAGCTCCTCCGTATAGGAGTTATTTCCCTTAAAAGGTCAAAATTAATGACTTTTTCAGAAGTGTTGGTCAATTCCTTATAGGAACGAAATTCTATATAAAAAAGAGTTGTTTGGTTTCAGGTTCAGGTGAGCGATACAGGTTCCTGGGAGCCTCTAGTTGTTATTGTCGTTCTTCACAGCAAGAATAACAAAAAGGGGAGCTTGTGAAAGATTTAATTTTAATTAGATTGTAGTCTGGATCATTCAAAGTAAACCAGTGGCAGTCTTAGTGTTAAGTAATCAAGTGAAAGTTTTAATTTTAATTATATTGGATATTAAGTAACTTCCTTAAAAATATTAAAAATAAAAAATCTAAGAAAAACACTGAAATAAGGTTTTGCTTGTAATCTACGTCATCTTTTACATTTTCACTCTGTTTTGCACATTTCTTAGTGCTGTTGAATGTTGTTTTTATGTTATGCATGTTTTTTATTCTTTAGGATCAATGAATGTTAAATGGTTAAATGCTGCATAAATGATTGAAAAAGCAGTACTGATACAAATTATCTTATCCACCATGTTTAAATTGTTAGCTATAATGAAAATATTGGTCTCTTTCAGGTGCAAGGTAAAATCATACCAATAGATCACAATAAACAACTCAAGTTGTCAGAGCACAGCCAAGCCTGTCCATTGTGTAAATTAGGGTTAAAGGTCAGATACACAGTAAGTAGTGAAAATAAAACTATGACAATGTATACCACTAACATGCCTGTAAATTTGTAGGTGTTCCTTAAATACATCATAACCTGTAGCCAGACAATTTTCAGGGCGAGTCGCTTTTCACTGCTGTGCGAGACAAAGCTCTGAATTATTTAAACTGGTCATAAGCGTTTATATTGATTGTGATCCTGAGTTTAAATAGTGAACGCTGACTTTAATAGTTCTTAATCGTTTTCAAGGGGGGGTTTGTCGGAACCCCTCTTGGCTATGGGTATGTACAATTAGGTGTTAGTGAAATTTAACTTGTCATTGAATCAACAATAATAATTATGATCTTTGTAATAAGTGTGTAGATGTGCACATATTTTGTTGTCATCATAGACAGTTTTTTGTTTGTTTGTTTGTTTGAATGGTGTTTTAACGCCACTTTCAGCAATTTTTCAGCTATATCATGGCATCCAGTTTTTATTGGGGGAGGAAGCCGGAGTACCCGGAGAAAACCCCCGACCTGCGGTATAGACAGTTTTAAGTTGAGTTTTTGGACAACGGCAGTTCCTCTGCAACCATGCATTATGGGATTTCAATATACGGTATATAGGTTGCTGATGAATAATACATGACAGTCTAGTATGTCACCTGACCTTGACCTCTATTTCATGGTCTAGTGACTATGTTACAGTTTTTGGATTAAGGCAGTTCCTCTGTAACCATGCATGTTAGGTTAATAATATTTGGTATATAGGTTGCTGATAAATAGTACATAACTGTAAGGTTAGTGTCACCTGACCTTGACCTCAATTTCATGGTCTATTGACTATGTTAGTTTTTGTATTATGGCAGTTCCTGTGTAACTATGTATTGTATATTATAAATGATGACAAGTTAATGCTATTTAAATGTTGCTCATGAAGTATATTTTTTTTCATTACTGATGGGGAGTGAAGGCGAGATATTTTTCTGTGTCCACATTTGTGACAGAATAAAGTTAAATGTTTAAAAAGGTGGTATTGGATCCACTTCTACATATCAGCATTGGTTTTTTTTAGGATGTTTTAGTATTAAGACAATTTGTAACTCCACAAGGTGATCTGTTACCACGGAATATAACTGGCCTATGTTATGACCAACATGTTCAGATTCGAAAGGCAGTAGAACAGGCAAAGAGAGCAGGTAATTACATTAAATTACATGGACTTCCAAACCCATGGGATAGATATAAATAAATTGACTGATCCATTGTTTAGATGTTTGCTTTATGTCCAGCGAGCAGAATTTCAGCTTTATTCAGGACAGGGTATATAAATAAAAACTAGTGTAAGAAATATTGGCAGGTAAAGACATACATTAGCTGAAAAGAAAAACAACTTGAGCTATAATAACTTTATTTGTTTGTTTGTTTGAATGGGTGTTTAACGTCACTTTCAGCAATATTTCAGGTATTTCATGGCATCCAGTTTTTATTATGGGAGGAAGCCAGAGTGACAGGGGAAAGCCCCCGACCTTTGATAGGAAAACTGGCAATCCTTGTCAATTAAGATTTAAGTCAAATACTCCCTGCCTGCAGTGAGACTTGAACCAACAACCTCAGTGTTCAGTCCACGTATAATAACTTTGGATAAAATAACTAGATGGTGGTTGCAGTAATTCATTACTTGACTGATCGACATTGATCCCACAAAACTGTATTCTGGGTAGATGCAGTGAGATGCCAACTGGAAAAAAAAACAACCATGGCTTTTTGTCATGGTCAGTATTGCTTTCATTTTGGTAGATGAAACCACATATCAACTTATACACAAGACTATTAGTGCATAAAATAATAAGAATAACATGAACACTGTCCAATATTGAATTTTAGGTTTGTTGTCATCATACCGACCAGAAGAGAACATACTAGAAACCAGACACATGACAGACTGGAAGTGGAGAAAATATAATGTCTACTTTAAAGATGAAGATAAAGAACCAATATAAAAATAAAACATTATAAATAAATCATTGTCTGTTAGATAATACACAGCCTTTTCTATTATTAGTACAAATCGAGAAGTTTAAATTGCACATTTTATGTATCACAATCTCAGGTTATTGAATATTGCAAATGAATAATTTAAAAGTTATCAAGTGTTAAATTTTGACATTTTAACAAAACAAGGTTGCCAAGGACAGGCGAGACATCAGAAGAAAATGTTTATCTGTGTTTATGGTTAAAATGACATATGTTGATTGATTTTAAGGTATGCATAAACATGTGAATGATTTAGGGATTGCGATTCCTTAAATGGGTCAACCAATCCACATGTTTTATGTGAGTGTTACAAGCCATTAATTCTTGCCCTGGTTTTTGTCATTCCATTTAGTTTTTTTTATTCATTTTTGGTGAAAAGGCTGTCTAGGATAAAATAATTGCATGTCGCTTAAACTTCTAAGCTTTTCAGCTACATAGCTTGTTAGGGTTAATAATACCACGTTAAGCATACAATGACTGATTAGGCCTCATAATAGTAGTTCTATCTCATTTTATTATTCAAACAGGTTCTTAAATGTATTTAAAGTGAAATATGTATTCTTCTGACAGCATTAAAAAATTAGCATTTTTAAATGTGGACAGAAAAATAAGTGGTTAGATGTGCATTACTCATTTTATGAAAGTCATATATTTGAATTAAAACTGTCAAAACTTTATTTCAATTTGAAAGGTTGATTTTGGTAAATAAATCAAAGGTCAATGGACCATTTTTGCACAATATGCCTTACATTAATTAGCAACTCGAGTAAAACTTTATACCTAACCTTTCTATGCTCTGATATACAGTAAAAAATATTTGCACCTAGGAATGGCAAAACTGTAGTAGAGGAACTATATACAAGTTATTATAGAGATGTTACACTTTACCATATAAATTCTAAAGAACATTTTTTGTAAACAAATAAACTTTAATTTTCTGTAAACCATTCATCTGACAAACAGTTTATACAAAAGCTTTTTGTATGTGCAGTTTTTACTGCACATGCACAGTGGTGGCAATCTTACAAAATTTTCTACTGGCAACAAAAATAAAAACTAGACTAGAACTAGAGTAAAAAAACCTGTGAGCAATGCTCACCATTGATACCCCCCGCTTCACAATTACTTTGAAAATTCAGGTGTTCTTAATTATGAAATTGAAACTTTATCTAGTTAAACGTGAAGGCGAAGTTGCAGATAAAACATGTAACCCTCCCCAATCCCCCAAAGAATGGCATCCCCTATGTCAATGACAAAGTCCATGTTTTTCTATGGGAAACCTCCAATAATATTCTGATCAAAATGTTTAATATCTAGTGCACAATGGCAATATGTGACAACATTCTGTGTAAGTTTCATCCAATTCCATTCAGTGGTGTTGGAGGAGTTGCACATAGGAAATGGGTGTCCCCTTATGTTTCTATAGGAAACCCAAATATCATTCCGATCAAAATAATAAATAACTCTTGCACAATGGCACTATGTGACAAGGATTCTGTGTGTTTCAACAAATTCCATTCAGTGGTGTAGGAGGAGTTGCACATAAGAGATGAGGACCCCCTTAGGTCAATGACAATGTCCATGTTTTTCTATGGGAAACCCCAAATATCATTCCGATCAAAATGTTTAATATCTCCTGCACAATGGCACTATGTGACAAGGATTCTGTGTAAGTTTCATTAAATTCCATTCAGTGGTGTAGGAGGAGTTGCACATAAGAGATAGTGACCCCTTAGGTCAATGACAAAGTCCATGTTTTTCTATGGGAAACCCCAAATATCATTCCAATCAAAATGTTAAATATCTCCTGCACAATGGCACTATGTGACAAGATTCTTTGTAAGTTTCATCAAATTCCATTCAGTGGTGTAGGAGGAGTTGCACATAAGAGAAAGTGTAACGGACGGACAGACGGACGGACACCATGAACACTATATATCCCCCGCTTTTCAAGCGAAAGCAGGGGGTATAAAAACTGTGAGCACTGCTCACTAACTGATCCCCCGCTTCCCAAATTTCAAAACACCCTAAATATCAATCTGATCAAAATTTTTACTATCTGGTGCACAATGGCACTATGTGACAAAGATTCTGTGAAAGGTTTGTCAAATTCCATTCAGTGGGATGTAGATGGAGTTGTGGATAAGACATAGGTAAACTGTTATGTCAATGACAATGTTTTGCTATGGGAAACCCTAAATATTGTTCAAATCAAAATGTTAAATAAAATGTGCACAATGGGACTATGTGATAAAGATTCTGTGTAAGTTTCATCAAATTCCATTCAGTAGTGTAGGAGGAGTTGTACATAAGAGAAAGTGTAACGGACGGATGGATGGACAGATGTACGGACACCCCATTACTATATATCCCTTGCTTTTCAAGCTGGATATAATAAAGAACAAATTAAATCCTAATTTAGATTATGTTTATTTTATAAACAGATTCTGTTGTTAAGTATTACCCCGAAAGTCATACATGTAGTTATCTAGAGTAGTGGTGATGTTCTTGTAAGGTTATTCAAATAGAAAGTTGATTTTTCTCCCAACTGTATGCTTAAACATCCTCTATCACTGTTTTGTTCCTCAATATGTAAAGAACTGTTGCAATCCAGAGTACCTTGTATTCAAGAACATAAAAATAAATGCCTCCATTTTTTTCTGGAAACAAAATTAACCTGCCAATCTATTAACTGAACAGCATGTAGCATTTACAAGAAATTAATCAATGAACATTATAATGCATACATATAGAAAAGATATGATAGTGATAAAATTTAGACTGAAAACACCATAATCCTACTTTATATGGTGTAAACGAATAAATGAAGTTCATTATCCAACAGTAAAATTTCACAGCCAACAATTTCATTTATTAAAAACATTAATCTAACGATTGCTATCAGGAATTTTCATAATTTTCTGTTTTCATGTCGTTCAGTCCTAATTCTTCATTCTGTTCAAATGTTCTCTCATAGTTAATTATTTCCATTTCAGGGTCAGCATCAGGTGCATATACATTCTAAAACAGATATTTTTTATAACATGTCAGTTTGATATCATAAAACAGAAGAATGTAACTTAATTATAGCCAACCTTTATCTTAATTAAACACACATCATGACTATGCTGAAATATTCTAATTAAAAACAAAGAGAACTCAATACTAAAAAAACAATGAAAAATGTTTTTTATATGCAAAAGTACAATTTTACCACTATCTTTTGATATACATACAAAAGTACTTCCATTAAGAAGTTAACAATAAGCTGGTTAAACAAATGTGTGACTTTTTGAATGAATTTAATCACAAAGTAATGGACTACATTTTTTACCTGTAAGTAACTGTTCCCAGCAGGATCATCCAAGACCAAATGTATTCCAAGTCTTTTACCTTCTATAATCTGAAACACAAAACAAAAAAATTTAATCCAAAAGTCTCCAATGGATGTGTGTCTTAATAAATGACCAAAGGCATACAATGTTATTTGAAAACTAGATAAAAAAGTATGCCCCGGTAGTTGAAAAATAAATGTTGATATGTTTAGTAGCAATGTTTTTTTTAGATCTGTAGGACACAAATGATGCCTCCCTCCCTTTTTGACAAGCAAAATAACTGGTGTATTGTAATAGGCAGAAATTAAATTTTTTTTTAAAAACTCCTTTGGTCATACACACTTTCATTATTCACTACTAATATAAATGCTGTAGCTCTTAAAATGAAGAAGACAGCTGGACAAGAGTCCAACTATCTGTAGTTTTGGGAATATTTCACAAAAATACAAATAATTTGTCCCTGCACACCTCCATTATGTGTTTAAAAATCCTACCAAATATAAAAGCTGTAGTTTCAAAGATAGAGGAGGAGAAAGCCACCCTTGACATGTACCCTTATCAAAGTTTGTAAACAGTCAGTCCAACTATCTGTAGTTTTAAGAAATTTCATAAAAATCTAAATCCTTTAGGTGTGCACACCTCAATTATGTGTTCAAATATCCTACCAAATATAAATGCTGTAGCTTCAAAGCTGTACAAGACAGCCAGACAAGACATATACCCCTGTAGGGCATGTAACCTACAAAGTCAAACTATTTCAAATTTGATGAAAATTAAAATCCTTTGGCTCTGCCCATGGTCATTATGTATACAAAAATTCTACCAAATATAAATAGTCTAACTCTAAACTGTAGGAGAAGTTAGCTGGAAAAGCCAATCTGGACAGACAGATGGATACACTGATTGACAAGGGTAATTAATACACACCACTGAAACCGGGGCAAAAAAAAATCAGGGTATGAGTTGAAAACTGTAAGAGAAGTCATCACATAAACAAGATACGACTTTAATCAAAGTGCAGACTGCACCGAAGGAAAGGTTGCTTTGAAAGTATGAAATGAGATTCCTGCCTCATGTTTGACAGGCAATAAAACAAACAAATGTAAAATAAATCAGGTAAATTTAGAAACATATTAGATATTAATTAAAAAGACAAGAACAAACTTTGCAATCCTCATAATTGATAGCCCCAGCTCCCCTATGTCTTGAACGGCAATGTCCAGGGCTTTGTTGTTGGAAACTCAAAAAATTCGTTTTGCTCAAACTGTAAATACCAGGTGCACAATTCCACCATATGACAAAGAATTCTGTAAAAGTTTCATCATATTCCACTCAGTGGTGCAAGTAGTTGTGGATAAGAGATAGGTATTCCCTACATCAAAGAATGGCAAGTCAATTTTTGCTATGGGAAATCCTAAATATCATTCCAATCAAAATATAAATTATCAGGTGTACAATAGCACTATGTGACAAAAAGTCCATCAAAATTGCATCAAAATCCATTCAGTGTAACGATACAATTGAAGATGTTTCTATCATAAATATATTAATAAATTAGACAAAATTGCTGCTGCCCATTTCAGACATAACAATCGCACCTGTTATATGGTTGGAATATAACTTGCATCAAATACATGTACATATATGTAAATGTCTCCCTATAAATGTAAGTGATGGCATAAGCTTCCAAAATATTCAAAACTAAAATAATTATACCCCCCGCAAACTTGTTTGGGGGGGGGGGGGGGGGGGGTATATAGAAATCACCCTGTCTGTCTGTCCACATCCCTTGTAAGCGCTTCTCGTCCTAAACCGCTTGACAGATTTGGATGAAACTTTAAATGAAAGAAGTACATCATATGTAGATGTGCATGAAGAATTTTGGTCGCTTGGATATTATTCAGGGGAGATAATTGGACTTAGACTTTTTAAATATAGTATTCAGTGCGAGACCTCGTAAGCGCAACTCCTCCTAAACGGTTTGACAGATTTTGATGAAACTTTACATGAAAGAAGTACATCATATGTAGATGTGCATAAAGAATTTTCGTCTCTGTGGGATATTATTCAGGGGAGATAATTGGACTTGAAGCGGAGCGGGGGTATCCCTTTGTGAGCGTGCTCACAGTCAACACTTGTTTATTTCTGTAATACTCCAGGGCTTCAGTTGCCGAGTGGTTAAGGTAGTATTCATCTACTATTGATCGAATGCCTGTCAGCACTTGTTTGAATCTTACTGCTGCCAGGGTGTGCTCAACTTCAATCTTGATTGACAATTATTAAAAGACTCCTACAATCTGGCTTTCTCCTCCAATAAAAACAGGACGCCCAAATATAGTTGCAAAATTGCCGAAAGTGGCATTAAACAATTACAACACAGGGATCCGTGTAAATCGATTTTCATGTGCTTTCGAATGATACTGTGTCGATTTTGTTATATCGAGTCCCACACACTATAACAAGATCGACCCAGTATTATTCAAAAGCGCATGTAAATCATTTTTTATAAATCCCCCGGATTCAAACAAACAAAAAATTGTAAGACTGTATGAGGCAACATAGATCTTTATAATCAGAATGCATGTCAACTAGTTTGTTTTAAATTTAAACAGTGTGTTTATAGCTTATACTAAAAGACACAATACGGTGGAGTGCTTTTCTGCTTGCATTATTTAAAATTAATATTCAATATGCGATATTTTTATTACAAAAATCCAATAAAAAATCTCCACAGTACATATTCCATACTATGCTTGTTGTTTACATGTACTTGACTTTTGCTACGCAATCTGACACTTTTTGTTTTCAACGAGTGTCTTACGATGTTTACAAAAGATCGCCAGCTTTCGTGACGTTCTATGGTATTCGCGCTAAAACCGCAAACGACATTACCCCAAGGATTTCAAATGGACAATAATCGCTTGCTCCAAGTTACACCAGTTCTAATTTTGGTCAAAATGTACCTTGGAAAATCGCTGAAAAAATGTTAAAAAATAATTGCTGCTTTCAATTTGCACCTTTTTGGATCTACATAAGGAACATAAGATCGACCATACGCGCTAAAAGGTTTTATTTGTCACTCAAAAACTTCTGCTAAAACACACTGACTTGATCACATCTTCCTTTGTTTTAAGGAACACATTAAATGAAGAAAAATATAGCGTTTTGACTTTCGTTTAATTAGATACTTAAAGCATAAAAATGCAACATCGTCTGAAACGACGGCAATTTCGTGAGGTAAACATACACGGAAAATTGGTACTTTTTTGGCTTGTTACGATGGGTGGTGACCAATTTCGACTCGTGTAACAAGACATATTAATGGTTCAGCATGAATTGCCAATTACAAAAATTCATCAAAAGGACCGGAAACAAATTGTGTCAGCTTTTACTATGGAATAATGTAGCGACATGGTGAGTGCATGATCGCCGATGTCGAATAATCCATTTACTATTCTTGTGTAGATGGCGCCGCTCTGCAAATCTATACATCGACAAAGCACACACTTTTGTGTTGATTTTCATTTAATTAAACACGTAAAAAATAAAATAGAATAGAAAAAATAGAAAAAAACATATGAAACGACGACCACACGATCGCACAAAATAATCATTAAATCACTTAATCATAATAACGCCGTCAAATATTATTGGACTGATGCACATTTGTCGGTTCAGTGAACAGCTATCGCGAGGATTGCCAAATATCGCATTGATTTCCAAAACCAAAAAGTGTAACGAGTCTGTCTCTCGCGGATGAACATGGAATATTAGTTTAAATCTTAATATTAGTTATCAGTTATACAGTAAATGAGACATAATACGAAAGGACATGTATAGTAAAGTTGTTCAAGATAAATGTGGTGCACCGATTCATGTAATTGATAGATTCCTCCAATGTGACCTATATTTTACGAGCGTAAGGTTTTATTACACGCCGGTCGCAGTAGTTTCTATGTATCTGAGCGTTAGCAAGAGGAAAGTTTGCTACGCAACCTTCCCAAAAATTGCCTAAAGGTGACCAATTTTCTAAGTCTAAGAACTTAACATATTTGTGGAACAATATTTGTGAAGAGTTGATTAAATAAAATAGATTCCCTATTTTCTTTGTTGGCCTCCCCACCCAACTAGACCATATTGAAACCTGGGTTTACACTTTCTGAAACTAGACCATGCCTAAAATAAAAACAAATGGTAAGGAAATATTGAAGGACAAACAAATACCCTTTTGGATAAAGCAAAGCATAAAATCCAGCTACTGTAAAACTCAAACTCAAAGGAGTCTGCAAAAACAGGTAGAGCTATAAGTAATTGTAGCAACTTTTGGAAATTTATCTGTTCCGTTCCTTGGCAGTTTTGTGTTTAGGTGTTTAGGTCTTCTTATCTTTTCTACACACTGTATGATTGATTTAGGAACTAAAATTATTTTGAATGTATACAGATGTTTATTTGGTGAGTATAATAATTTTTTTTAAGTTAGTGCATTTTATATGTTCTACATATATGCGTCAGTCATTATTTACTTCCATTGAATGCTCTGCCCCACAAAACCCTGTATACAGTTATCATCATTGCAGTTAAATAATTTTCCACTGTAGTTAACGTCAACACAATTTTCTGAAAATAATTCTTCACTTGAATAACTGTCTTAATATCAACTAGATATCAGTGAGATGGTATCCATCTCTGTGGGCCCTGCTGACCTTGAGGTCAAGGTAAAAAACCATGGTATGTGACACATCACCTTGATATTATCTACCCACATATCAAATATCAAAAGCCTACCTCAAAAGACAAAAAAAGTTATGGGCTGGACATGATTTTGATGGACAGACTGATCACTATGAGGGGTCCTCTACTAAGTGGCCCTAATTAAAAACTTTAATTGTCAACAAAAGTTGTAGTTTATTTCTGATTGAAACGTTTTAGTTTTGATTCTATAATCTGCTTGGAACAGTTAATATTAGCTAATTACAAAATCATATTTATATCTATTAACCTGTCAAAAATGCTCACTTATCATGACAGTACTATTACCTGTTTTTTTTTAATTGTACTTTTTGTTTTTTATTCCCTATTCTATGTCCTTTGTACTAAAGTTTATTGTTACACACCAACCCTTATAAGTGAGTTATAGATGGTTGTTTACATGAATTAAGTATCAAAGGGGCCATGAAATGATACAGTTTTTCAGAAATGAGTGTACTAACACAAAGAAAAAATGATGCGACTTGAATAACAGTTCAAGAAATCCTTAGTGTTTGTGCTATCCAAGTTTGGAAGTTTTAATGTTAATTCATGTTCTATGCAAAATTTGATAGATTGCATGTACCTTTTGATAACCTGTAACATTGAGACAAGATTTGAAGAAGTTTGGGCCAGTGGACCTCTGCCCCTGGTAAAACCAACAGTTAAAAATATATTATGCATAAATTTGACCAAAATATTCAGTTCTGAAATAAAGGTTACTGAGCAAAATTGGAAGTAACAAAGAGGTTTTTTTTTTAAAATTGAGAAATTTTAAGCATTGTATTTACTCAACAGTGAAAAGATATTGACTAAATGTTAAGACACATAAAATGATGCCTTTATTCTAATACCAACTATTAGAAACATAAAAGGACCTATCCACTTGTTCACTTTTCCTGTTTGTTTCTAGGCAGGGGACAATAAACACATAACTTCTGTTTTGTTCTAAGCTTGAACATGAACTATTTTTCCACTGAAATATTACCAATATGGTTTCTTTACTTTATTATTTACTTAGACACAGCCAAGTCTGTTCTGTTTGAGGATGTAGATCTTATTCAAAATTTATCAGATGGGCAATTATCAAAACCGACTTTGGTCTAGTTATAAAGGGCACTTACACCTAATGAACACAGTTAAATATGTGGAAATAAAAAAATTAAATATAAAATTTCCAACACTAGGTACTAGTAATATTTCTGAGCTGCCAGCATGTTCCCAAGTCGGAAGCCCTCTAAGCAGTGGGTTGTTAGGATGAAATATGGAAAGATAGGCTGCCATGTTTGGTCAGTGTTATTTTCTTGCACTTTAAAGACTTACATTGAGTAGATAATGTAAAAAGCAGACTAACTGGAGCTACAAAACAAGGCTAAATTCTAAGCCACTATTTTCTTACTTATCTAGTGGAAACCAAAATTTTCAGTCCCTTTGCCAATCTCATTATTTTTTTATTTATTGTTTGTCAACTTGTTCTCATCCAAAAATACAACTGAAATACTTGATGCTTGATGGACATGTTACAACTCTTCAATCAATAGATCACATGTACGATGATCCAATCTCTGAAAACATACCTCGTCAATTGCATTGCAGAAAGTGTCAATTTTCCCCCTCATCTCATTGTCTGCACTGTCACCTTTGAAAAATGGATTTGTTTCTTTAAGCTGAAAAAATATTTATCATTTATCATTAAGTAACTAAGGTTCAAAGTTGCCTAAAACCTCTCAACTATATTACCTGATATAAAACACACAAAAAAGAAAAAAAGAAAAACTGATCATTGCTCACTGACCGATACAACCTGCATCCCTACATGCATGTAATAGAATGTCCCGCATTCACACATGCATGTAATAGAATGTCCTGCATCCCCACATGCATGTAATAGAATGGCAAATTCCATGTTTAAATAAGGGAAACCATATCAGTTGTGCAATGCCATTATGTAACAAAGATTCTATGAGAGTGTCATTAAATTCCATTAAGTGGTTTAAGCGATGTTGTGGATAAAGGATGGAAACCACCAAAAGTCCATCTTTTGCTATGGGAAACCCCCAATATATCAGTCCAATCACTTAATGTTAGCTATCACAAGCACAATAACACTATGTAACAGAGATTCTGTGAAAGTTTCATCAAATTCAATTCAGTGATGTGGATAAGGACAGAGAGATGGATAGGCTGATAGACACTGTCACTATGTACCCAGACCCCCAAGTTTCAACAGGGTGAAAAAAATAACCTACTGTATGCATTTCATGTCAATTAGCCATGGGCTTTCAATCCCTATTAACATCATGGGCAGTCTTCATACTTATCAAATAATGCTCTTTGTTACAAAAAATTAATTTAAACCTAGTTTAAAATATATAATTTGTTTAGGAAGTATTAAAAAGTAGCAATTTCTGATCTTTGAAATTTTTCTGTAAGTACCATTAATGGTGGCTGATCTAGACTGATGTCAGAACTATCATATCTGGATTATCCTCATCAGGACAAAAACATTTGACCTCATTATGTTCTGTTTGTTTTCCAGAAATAATTCTAATTTTTCCAAACAGAAAAGGGTACAAGTAGAAAAAAACTAATAATGTAAAGCCTAATATAAAATAGTTCTTACTACATTAAAATATATTAAAAAATCTACATACTACAATTTATTATTGGTAAATAATATGTAATACCTTGAAACATAGAATGCTTAATAAATAAAATGTTTGATCCGTCAGCAAGTAAGTATTTTGACTTGGAACATTATATAGCATGAGACAAATGTCTACTAGAAGGGTTCAATTATGATTTACATCATTTTAAGAAACATACCTGGGGACAGACTGTACTAGCACCAGAATTTTAACAATTTTTGTAAAGATATTTAATAGAAATGCATTTAAATCTCCAGGCAAGATAAAAACTGGAGGCTCCTGTATCACTCACCTGAACCTGAAACCAAACACCCCTTTTTTCCAGCTTTTCTTTCCTATAAGGAATTGCCCAACACTTCTACAAAAGTCATTAATTTTGACCTTTTAAGAGAAATAACTCCTATATGGAGGAGCTTTGATGCTTAGAGGGAGAAGGGAGGTTCACTTCAAATTTGCCCCCCCCCATTTTCTATTTTAAGCCAACGTAGCTATGTAGGTAGTCAGCTGCCATGATTTGCTCAATTTTGGTAGAGGACATCCTAAAGATGATGTGTGCAATGTTTCAAAGCAGTCCTTTAATTGGTAAAAGAAGAGAAGATTTTTTAAAATCAATTAAAATTGATTAAAAAAATGTTCAAGGAGAATAATTCCTAAACAGTTTTATCTGTTATATTTTATGAACTATAAGTCAAAAACTGTATTTTGACCCCCCCCATTTCTAATTTTTCATTGCTTTGAGAAATTCCCCCATAGTAAACAGCTTTGAGATAGTCCCTTTAAAATATACCGGAAATTTAACTGTATTCTCGGTCCTAAGTATGCTTTTTATCATGTACAATTACAATTTAGCAAGCGTCTAAATCATGTAGACAATATATTACCGATTTTTTTATAACGTGTTGTTCATGCTTCAAGATGAAGCGTATTTCTTCATATTTTACTCCCAAAAGAGATATATGTGCACTTTTTGTCCGGTTGTCATGTCTCTATATTGGTTTTATTGACCCCTAGCTATAAATTCTGGCCCCCTATGGTAAGTTATTAGGGCCATCATGGCCCCCTTAGACCAAATTCTAGATTGAACACTGATGGTGGCCATGTTGGTTAATCTGCAGCCATGGTTGGTGCAAGCTTAGTTGAGGACATTTGACGGATGATGTGTACAAAGTTTCAAAGCAGTACTTTCAGTGGTTTCAGAGGAGAAGATTTTAAAAAATCAATTAAAACCAATTAAAAAAAAAGGTCAAGGGGAATAACTCTTAAACAGTTAATAAGACAATCTTGACCCTAAGGTCATTTTTGTAGCCCTCATAGAGCAAAACAATTAAGCAATGCTAACTTTTTCTCTAGTTCTAATAATTTTCAAGATTCTAAGGCAAAAATGTCAAAAATAATCAATTTCGACAATTAAAGGACAATAACTCCTATAAGGAGTCATCATACAACATTTCTCTTTGGTTTTCCTGTATCTGTTATACTTTTTGAACAACAGTACAATGTAAAGCAATCCCTTCAGTTGTTTTGGAGGAGAAGATTTTTAAAGAAAAGTTAACAAAAACGACTGACACCAAGCGATGGCAATAGCTCACATGACACTTCGGTTATTCACCCCTTCTGTCAAATGTATAACCCCATTATGATCATTATTGCATAGATACAGATTGGATCAAAGATTAAAACGACTATTTTTATACCTGTTCTTTAATCTCGACAAGAACTCCTTCTACAGTTGTAAACTTTCCACCTGCTGTACCCATGCTTGTAGAAAAATCTAGTTCTGGGATAGACAAACTACAGGTTTCACTCTACAATCACAGATGTTTAACAGTTATCAAGTTCAATTAAGCACCTGTTAAATACACACACTACAACATTATAACATTCAAATCCACCAATATATTATAACATTTAACAGTATTTTCTAAAGAAAAATGTTAATCTATCATTAGTTTTTTTTAAATTAAAATATTTCTTTATCATACAAGACAAACATCATTGAATGCAGAGAATTATAGATTATTTACGTTTTTTGAAATGAGATGCGTTTTCTCGTCCATACCTCATCGAAGGGCGACAGCCCTGAGATGAGATGACGAGAAAATGCATCAAGTTTCATAAAACGTAAATAATCTGTTTATCGCTGTTTTGTAACATTATGATGTCACAGTGTTTAATTAACGACTTGTTGACAGCGAGCTGAGATGGGCCTATCCCACGCAAGTAGAGTGAGATGGAATAATATCGCACACAAAGATCAAAGGAAAATACTGCAAAATAGCGATAATGGACAATTATTTAAACAACATACAAAAGGAAAATAGTTATATAAAAATATGTTACCTTTAAAATATCCCTGGTCATATCAGATACATCAGTAATTTTAAGTGTTATCTTTCTGGCCTGTGGTTCAATTCCTGCCCCTCCTTTGACCTCATTGTCACGTACACCACATGCCTCACAGTTAGTAGCCATGATAATTACCTCTTTGAAATGAGGAATATCTACAGTTTGTTAAGTACTGGTAACAATAAGATAAATAAGGCAACAAAAAGGTTAAAAATGTGTATTTTGTGTTGAAAATAATTAAAAATATTTCAATATTATGCTGTTTTAAATTAGCATAAAAGTTTATAAGTACTTTTAAATTAAATCTTACAGAGATAGCCATTTTTAAATTTCTGATCAATATAAAAGCCAGAATGTCAAAGACTATCCAATAAAACATTCATATACAATATAACTTCAAACAGCTATGCAATTTCAGCAAAGGCATTTAATTTTTACCCCAGATTGGTCGTATGTTAAATTAAGACTTGTATTGGCAGCCATTCAGAACTTCCGCTAAGCAAAAAATACTTTTAAGAGGACTATCCCTTATTGGTTTTATAAAAGGGTATTAAAATTTTTTTTTTCTCCTCTGTTATTCCAATAGTGGCAGCAATCCTTGATTTACCATAATGGTAAAACAACTTTTTAAGACAATGCTCCTTAATTGGTTCATACAAGATGTTTAAAAAAAGGTTTCTGTTGTGTTAATTTAAATCCTAAGGTGGCAATTATCCTCGATTTCCCATCAGAGGAAAAACAGGATCCTGCATTGATGACCATTATGAATTTCCAAACAGAATAAAGCACAAATTTTGTAAAGGACCATAAAATGAACAGTGTGACCAAGCTTGGTTCTATTAGGCACATTTGAAGATGTCAAACCTTACAGAAGACATGGATTAGAGAAATGTAACCAAAGTGATAACACTAGTCCACATAGGGGAGCGATGTACTGTTAATAAATTTAACACTGTAAGATAACATCAGAAAATGGATACCGACAACTTTCATATTGGTGTCACACAGTGCATTACAGTTTGGGCAGTTAGTCTGGAATGTCACTACCTGTAATGAAACATTAACGATACAAAAATAAGCATGAAAACCAGCAAAGGTCTTGTAAGAAAAATAAACAAGAATAAGAAGTTTCTAGAATCTTGGCAATTTTTTGAAAATATACTGATGTATAAGCACTTATAATTTTTTTTATCTCACCTATTCTAAAAATATTAATTGACATTTTAACTGTGCTTCAAATAAAGCAACACAAGAGTCTAATTGAGGTATTACTAGCATCACTTTCATTGCATATAATAATAAATGCCTAACTGAATGTTTCCATGTCTAAAAATATACTTTCACATTTGATTGCAGTTTAACAATATCAAGTATGTCAATGAATGGGTCTCAAAACTTTTATTTTTTATTAAACATTTCAAAAACTTAATCTCCATGCATCATGCAATATTCTGCTTTCAAAAAATAGATAATGTATTAGAGTATGCCAAATGGTTAAATTTTGCCTGATCAATGTTTAGATGGTTAAATTTTGGTTCTTGGTTGTTTATAATTGATTTCTGAAAAAAGCAAGATAGGTAGGGAATTTAATGTTTCATTTTATAGCCTAGCAAAAATTGAAGCAATTTTCATGTCAAGTTCTATAAACTCATCAAAGGAGCTGCTTCACTGTAAATAGATAAAACTATGATGATTTTTGTTTGGCAATCACAAAAACTTGATCACAACTTGTATATACATAGAAAGACATCATATTGTCTGAGTTTATAAGAAGTATATTCCAAGAACCCATTGTGTAGATGAAATATTCACAGCCAGACAAGTAGAATAGTCACCATATCTCAATGGACTAAAATAACCTGGAAAACCTTATTTTTAAGGAATCAATGTGAAAAAGGTCCTTAAATCTGGATTGGCAGACATTTGTTAAGTACATTTTGCACCAAATTTGGAAGTTTATTTAAATAAACAACTGGAATTGCAACAATCTTTTCATGAAACCTAAAATGAACATGTTCCATGAGCAAGGTTTTAATCGGGGGAGTGGATTTGGCATAATCTCACACAAATGACCAGTACAAATGTTTACCTCATCTTTAGCATCAAACAGCTGTTTTCTATCCATTTCTTCCTCAGATTCCTAAAACAACAGTAAAAGTAAATAAAATGTACTTCTGTGCAGACAAAAAATTCCATAAATATAGTAAATCATAAATAACACAAATTTCAAACTTGTATTACACTGTTTATTATAATTGATTATAACTGCAAGCAGAGTGTACTTGACCCCAATCCCAATCTTGATTGAAAAGGTTTGATAGTTTTCCTACCAAATATTGGGGGTTTTCTCCAGGTACTCTGGCTTCCTACAACAATACAAACTGGACACCATAATAAATAGCTTAAAATTTGCTGAAAGTGGTGGTAAACACCATACAAACAAAAATTATAACTTAAAAGTCAAATGGAGGCTATAACAAATGACGCAATACATGTATTTCACCAAATTTCAAATTAAACATATACAGTTTCTGCCTAAATCATGTTATGCATACTATCACTTTTAATGTGTCTTAATCATTAAACATGCATTTCTTATGCAGAGTTTTTTCTTTAATCATTTTACTACCATTTAAACAAATTTGGTGTTTTGCATACAAACATTTAATATAACTTCTATAAGGAAACATATCATATGTTAATGTTTTAGGCAGACAATATCCAGTGAAATTTCCTAGATGTTTAGTTACATTCCAAAGTCGCTGTCAATAAATTTAAATCTCTTCTTTTCAAAAATCTATGCAGCGTACCCTTCATATACAAACACCCTCACAAACTGCTTGAGATAGCTTGGTCCAAACATTGAGTGTAATAAAGTGTAAATTTGTATATTAAATAAATAATACCTGTGACAAACCTAGAAATTCATTGTCTGCCTTTGACCTTTTATAATGAGCTATTTTCATCTGTGGATCTGTTTGTGGAGAACATTTATAAATGGTTAAGGAAAACAATTACCCATGATTTTTATGACCACTTGGCTTTTGAGAAAACACGGAGAAATTACCTAGATTAACTGTATACATTATTGTAGATGATCAGTGTTGAAGTCTTTGCTCCCAGACAGTTTTACAGTGAACTGTAAAGGTATTTTAAACTACATGGCTGTTATATATTCAAATATGCACCTAGATAATTTTGAATGTTTGTACAATAAGTTTAGTGTTAGCTGGCATCTTGGATGGTTAGAAATGACACATAGAAAAAATTCAATGGCAGCTTATCCAAGGGCTATTTTCGAAGCAAAATGATGACAAATCCTAAGACCTAACAGGCGTTGATAAACTTATAAAAAATGTTTTTAAAATAACAGTTAAAAAGGATATAAATTCTCCACAAAACTGTTCCCACTTGGGTCCACTAAGACCTGAAAGTAAAAACATATTTTTCTTTTAAATATGACATTAACATGTCAAATAACAAAAATTACTTTTTTATATTTTCTAATAAGACTGGTGGATTGGTTGATGCATTCAATAAAATTAACAACTGTAATTAAATTCCTTGAGAATATAAAAACTATATTGGAACCAATCATATTTTTCCATCAAAGACTTATTGAGTGTACAGCAGAATCATAATTACCCCCGGGTACTGACACCCTTATACAGGGACATCTGTGGTTTTTCAGTATGTACAAATACATTTTCTCAATTCTATTTTTGAAATTGTGTTCAAACTTCGCCTGACTGCAGGACCTGATGAGGGCTTCTTTTGTTAGACAACAATTTTTAAGTTATCAGACCTAATTTCCAAAAAAAATGGTGTCTTTTTTATTAAATATGTAAAGCTAAAGGAAGAATTTATTGTATAAGTATCCAAGATTTATTTTAATGGGGATTTGTCTATATAAGACTAATAACATGGGTGTAGTTTTTTCAAAAATCAGGGTTTTGATTTCATAAATATAATATTTCCACAATCTTTTACTAAACCTACACTCCATCAGTACTATGTATTTACCAGATCAAATGGTTCCTTTAGAAGAAGGAGTTCATTTAACTTTTCTATAAACTCATCAATCTGTGCAGCTACATCTGGATGCTGCACCTAAAACAAACAAAAATACATCAATTGTTTAACAAGAAAAATAGTTATATTTAAGATGATTGTTTAAACACTTCTATACAAGTTAGCAAACTCAAGCATAAAGCTCAAGCTGCTTAAATCAAGACTTTTAGGACTAAGGTTTAGTTTGAAGGTATTTGTTCAGTTTACACACAATTTTTCGTTATTGGTTTTCACCTACAATAATTCTTATATATAAGGAAATACTTTCATATGATTGGGTAAAATGAAATCCAGTAAACCACATCATTATTTTATTTAGTACATGATTTATTATATTTTATTTATTATATTATCATTGTGTCATACCTTCCTGACAGCTTGATCTTGTGACAGACCATCCACCACCTTTTGAACAATGCCTTCCACTGTTGTTAAAACTAACAAAAAACAAATCATTATAAATACATCCTTATGCAAAACATAATTTTCATCAATATTGAAAAAACATGAGTTTTTGACTTAGATGCGCATTCTAGATGCTTTCAATCACACCCCCCACTTCCCCCCCTCCCCCACAAAATTATGCTTTCTATCACAATTTTTTTCATCCTAATATTTCTGCTTCATAGATTCACAGTCATCTAAGCATGCTAAGACAAACTAGAAACCTCTTACATATATGATGTTTATTTCTCAATAAATCATCTAAACAATCAATTAATGAAAATCTGCTGTAAATGCTGATTACCATCAATCATTTGCTTGTTGGTGCTTCAAGTTGATTTTTCACTAAAATAACAATATTGCACTTCTTTCACTTAGTAATGTTTCACACTAGTGTATGTTTTTTATAAAATTAGTTCTACCTCCTTTGTTTGGTGGTGCTTCAAACTGTAGTTTAGGAATTAATACTGTAGCCCAGTTGGTCTGTACGACTTGTCTATTGAGATCCTGTAGGAGAAAGGTTAGCACTTATATTTATTTTAAACTAACCAGAAACAGAGAAATAACAGTTAACATCTTTATACTTATAATATTTGCAAGTAAAAATAATTTTTAAATTTATTAATATTTAATTTCACTCACTGGAAGTTGAATGGACAGACTGGAGTGATCAGTCCAAATCATTCTGTCAGATAAGTCAAATCATTAAAAATCGACAACTGATGGATTTGACTTATCTGACTGATTGATAACTGATTGCTGACAGACTGTTGAGTGAGAGTGATCACTGACTGAATGCTAAAATTGTTGCATTTTAAATCTCAAGTACTGTAACCTGATCTGACTACACAGTCACACAGGGCTCACCACACTGGGCGAAGTGGGCGACAAAGTCGCCCTACTAGGACCTGAAGTCGCCCTAAGGCGCCTCAAAAGCGAAGTTGAAGTCGCCCTGTCAAGATACTTGTAAATCTGGTCCAAATACTTAACTCTGACTACCAATTTATCAGTAAATGTGTAATTCTAATAAAAAACGGCAAACAATATGCGTATTTAACATATTTTCAAACGATTTACGTCTTTCAAATGTATTACGCACCATTTATTTATCTACCGGATGTAACTAATTACCGGAAGTGAACTACGAAGAAAAGTAATGTACAACGGCCCATAATTAAAAATCGTAATATTTTTGATAAACAAACACTTTTAATTGGTTTCGAACTTCAGTTCTTTCAAAGAGAATGTACTTTAACAATTTTCTTTGATAAGTATTTGAGCTTTACTTGAAAGACTAAAGATGTATAGTAATTATTGACATCATCGGATAAGTTCTGTAGATGGGTGTCCCATGAAGCAATTTGGATCAGTACAACTTTGATAAATGATAAAGGTTATGTGCTGTTTGATATTGCATACCATGAATAATTACGAAAAAGAAAGAAAAAACTGAATCTAAGTGTGTTATGGTTTTAAAACTCAAGAGAAATAATCCTGGATATTGATGTAAATAATGAAAAATGTATGTAACTACTGCGAAATTACTTATTTGTACGGTCCCCCTGACTTCTCCCTAGTGTCTCCTGAAGTCTCCCTATCAGGGCCTGACTTCTCCCTGTTGGCTGCCAGGGAGAAGTCACTTCTCCCTACTTTTTTAGAGTGTGGTGACCCCTGGTCACAGCTTCAGTTTTTTGTAGAAAACATTGTGATTACTTAAATCATGAGTGTATAAGCCATAATATAAGCCTATATAATACTAACTATGAATTTAATGTTTCTTCATATCTCTGACTATGCAAGTAGTAGTAGATGTTTCAGAATTTTGATCAGTAAGTCTGAAATTTCAATTCTATTTTAGAACCTCTATCAAAATTTTAGGTATATATATCCAGAAATAGATTTCTAATCACGATTATTACCTTTTGGTTCTGTATGCTGACAGTATATTTAACCCCTTTCTCCTGGATCTTTCCACCTGGTTGTAGCTCTGAGTTTTGGTATCCACAAGAATTACAACAGAAGGAAGAGACAACTACATCTTTAAAGAAGGGTATCCTTGTTAAAAATAACCGTGTCATTCCCTGCCAAAGAAGAAAAACTCAATTTTTAAAAATATTTTTCCTAAGATTAAAACCATTAACCGATTTTTATTCCCTTTGCTAGACTATACATATTAGTAACATATTTTTATCACAATATTTTGAAATCTTTCTGACACCAATATTTCATCCTGAACATGAATATATTACTGAAACCTGATATACATGTAACCACAGGAGTAGAGCCATTTAAGAAATTACTGTATCTGAATTTGCTTTCTTACATTTTTTCTTCCATTACATAAATTCATTATACACGTGTACAAGATTATGATGGAATGAATAAGAATGATCAATGTAATGATTTTTTTCATGTATTTTAATCATTTTCTTAATGTCCTTAAAGTTTATATATTTAAACTCATATGCTAACTTGAACTCTCAGGGCTCACGCTGGGTCAAAATTATAGGGAGAAGTCACTTCTCTTTTGGGTGGCTGACAGGGAGAGGTGAGGATAGAACAGGGAGAAATGGGTGGAAAACAGGGATAAGTTGCAGTATATGTCGCGAACGCGTCCTGTTTACTTTGTTTTTTTTTTAAATTAGTGTTGGCATTTGCATTTTTATTATGTTTTTTTAGCAGTTTAATTTATTGAGGATAAAGTATCAAAGATTTGATTAACTATTCAGTATACCGGTACTTATTTCACACATTTTCCAAAATACATGTATTAAACATAACAATAAAAAAAGAATCAACTGTCACAAAACTGTTCATTAAAATAAATGTTTCTTTGTCATTGATACACAATTTGATTGATTTATAATGAAGTACATTGTACTATTAGAACTAGAAGAAGAAAATTACATCATTGTGACACATACTATATTATGTAAAATTGTAAAAATATTGCTGCTCGGGCGTTAAACACCATTAATCAATCAATCAAAATTCACTATTAAAAGTATTTAAACATATTTAACTTAAATTTGTTTTAAGTAACTGCCAAAATACTATTTTTACTACGTGTCTATCATTGCAAAACACATTTCAGTACTATCAGCGTAGTATATTTGCAATCTCCGGCATCAAATTCATATCCGCTCCGGAAATTTTCACAAATTCTTGTGCTCTGAACTGGTTTTCGGTTATATTGTAAACCTACGCTTTATATACCAAATAAAAATTAAAAGGGTACCAGTTCAACTTTGGCGCGTAAACATAATAAACATGACTTGGTATCAAAAATATGAAGATTTCTTACCAAAATGGGAATAAAATTTGAAAGGCGACATTAGGCGATTCTACAAAATGAAAGCGCGACTTCACTTCGCTTTTGAAGATGATCGACGGCGAAGTGGGACCACGATAAGGCGACTTCTTCGCCCGAGTCGCCCTCCAACGTGAGCCCTGACTCTAGATAAACATTAACCTTAGCCAAAAATACAAATATATAAATATGAAAGACAAGCCTTACATGTACATGAATAAATTATAATACTGTTTCCATTTATTAAATAAATATATATATTTTAGTGTCAGAATTTCTTACTAGGATTTCTTTATGCTGACTCACATTTTGAAATGATGAGACACAGTTTATTTTATTTTAAACATTCTATAAATACTTGTTACATTACTTGTAATTGCAAGCAGAGTTTTACCATTGAAGTAGAAACCATCAGTCAATTTTGCAAATAAGTAAATAGCATAAAATTTACATGTACAAGTTCATTAATTAGTGTACACAAACTAATACTAACTCCTGTTTTGGGTATGTGGCTTGAAAAAAGGTGTTTACATTTACCACTGGTAGTACATTTATTATATTCATTAACAACTATTTTTGCAAACGAAACATTTATGAATTTTATTTAAAAAAAACGCCTTATGTTGTTTAAGAATGTTGCTTCAAAGTGCATGTTCTAATAATTAGGAAATAGATGAACATAATGTAATCTGTACTCTTTAACTACAGAAATAGTATCAGACCATATTACTGAAAAGCAATTTATTCAAAATCATAAATGCAGGTGATCACTGGCTGATAGCAAGACCTAGATTACAATCTTCAGCAGATCTTGTGATTTTTTTAATTTATAAATGAATTGCAAAACAGGAAATTTTCACCACTGAAAATGATTTCACTAAAATGTGTCTGGTACAGGGTGGATTCAGGGTGTCTGTTAAATATAGGATCTTATATTGGTAAGAGTGGATTATCGGATTTCTCCAATCAAGACTTGGATACCTGGTAAATGGAAGGTAATTTGCTTATGATGTCATAAGTACTTATTATGGCGCTATTATTTTAAACAAATCAACTGCCAAGAACAGCATTTTCACTAGTGACGAGAACTATTTTTTCAACTGGGTCAAGCAGTTTGAATATACATGTAATGAACTTTCAATATTTTTAGACTAACCAACATACCTGACCTTCACAATTTACACACAAACTCTCTATCTCCATAACTTCTGGTACATCATCATCCGCATTAATATCCCTGAACAAGGATTCTGCATGCTTAGCATCCGATTCAGCCATATTACATAAATGTAATGTCTGAAATAATTTAATTTATAATGTACATGTAGTACCAACATTTTGTATATTGATTTTTCTTATATATACTTTAAATATACTACAAGGCTATAAATTAAGATGGATTTGATAAGAGGCAGTAACAGCCATTTATGTTATCTACATGTACTTTTTTTATTGTTCTATATATTGTTTTGCCAGTCCACAACAGGAGGCAACTGCATACATACATATACCTCTATTTAGTTTACGGCCATGTGATCTGTGCCTAATTTAGAGCATTTACCAATAAAATTTACAATATTGCATTTCAATCTTGAATTGCAAATGGAGAGCCAGTATAGGGTGTAGAGCCAATGACTCAATGGTTGAGAGCATATGTGTATATTTAATAACTATTTATTGTATAAATAACTTAAATTTATAGTAAGTTTTATCTTTCACATTTTAAAGTGACCTTTTCATAACTTGTTCAGTTCTGTTTCATATTGTATCCTGTAAAACAAAGAACAGAAAGTTTTGTGCAGAATACTATTTCTGACAACAGCTAAGTTGTGTTCAGAATATTTATTGTAAATATGTTTGTTTTAATTAATGATTATTTCATCGTAATATTTTATTTATATTTCAGGTTGACAGGTCAGTTTCATTACCTCATCTATTTGATATACTGCATCTTTATCATCTATCTTACCAATTTATATAGATAACAAAACTACTATCTTATTTATTCTTTTGTTGTTCATTCTTTATGTAGTTATAATGTTAGTCTTTGAAACAATGTTGCTAAACATCTATTAACTAATACAACAATATGACAAATGTAAAACTTTTGTGGTTAAATGCATACCAACTTCCATATATTTATACACATGCGACAGGTACTCTTGGACAGGGCCCGTTTTTGTATTCTCTTTTAAACATCTTAAATTACCCCACTTTTTGTATTCTAATTTAAACATCTTAAATTACCATGTCAGAAACTTGGTATATCAGTATTCTTGTGGAAACCTTTCTTATTTCATTAGAAACGAACAAGAAAATACAAAAATTTAACACTTACTTTCCACAGTTAAACGGCGTTTTGAAATGAGGTATAATTGTTGATTTCAAAAAATGTAATTTGAGATCCACAAAAGGACAATAAACTCGACAAAACGTGGTATTAGTTTTCCATTTTGTCATGCAAAAAGCCGTCGGTACTATAACTAGTCTGTATTGTAAATCTTTTCACGTTTTCATGTAAAATTGTACAACTTTTTCACTATTCTTACATGACATCTTTACTTACAGCTGGTACTGGTTTTCATTTACCGTATCACAATAAATTAGTCGATTATATATGATCGCAGTTATGTCAGAGTTATATTTAACTTTGAAAACACATGTAATGTGGTGCAAGAAAAACTAAACCGGAAACGTTGTGTGAATGATAACTATACGTAATACCATATCGGTAGCGTTTTGTTGATTTTCCGGGCATCTTCTTTTTTACTTATACAATATTCCATCGGTAATCGATGGTACATATTGTTTTGCATGCGTGGACAAATTTCTGTAAGACAATATATACAATGAAGCCAAATCCTTATAAATCAAACGTGCCAAATATCAATACTAATATTACAAAAATTGTGATTAAACGAATGTAAATTTAATGCTTTGCTGTTTATTTAAATAAACAATTAAAATTGTACAGTTGTATTAGCTGAACTCTGAAGCTATCAATTGATGGAGCAAGAATTATAGGAGCAGGTAATTGATTACATTGCGGTATTGTGAAAGGAAAGAAAGAATGACTGTATGAGTCTTTTGAATAGGAGATGTGACTGTACGAGAGGTGGTTGTTTTTTTACTTGTTCTCGATTCTGCGAGTGTAAGTATGTCAGCTGGTATGGCGACTAGGTGGTAAGTTATTTTGTATAACATTATCAGTCGTGCTCGCAGTCTACGTTGGGATAGTGGTTAGAGGTTTAATGTGTCAAGCATGTCAGTGACACTACTAGTATTGTGGTACCTGTAACAGATATACCGGGCAGCCCGTCGTTGCACCATTTCAATTTTGGATATTGATTAGGTTGTGTGATGGTCCCAAACGGAACATGAGTATTCCAGTTTGTGCCGGACGAGTGTCTGGTATGCTTGAGTTTTTATTTGTTGATTTGATGTTTTAAGGTTGCGTTTTAAAAATCCAAGTGTTCTATTGCCGTTAGTTGTTATGTCGTTGATGTGATTGTCCCATCTGAGGTTTGACTGTACTGTAATGCCAAGGTATTTTACAGATGAAACAGAATCTTATATATGATTATGAAGAGTGTAATTATGTTTAAAAGGGTGCTTCTTTTTGGTGACTGAAAGTATCTTGCACTTATCAGGATGAACATCAGCCACTCTTCCTCCCACCTGGCTGCTGCATCAAGATCCGACTGGAGTTGATCACAGTCGCTTTGTGATTTTATAGATGATACTATCGTCTGCGAACAGTCTGGGTTAACTGTAGTTAAAGTAATCTAGTAGGTCATTTATATATACCAGAAACAAGACAGGACCCAGAACTGTTCCTTGCGGGACGCCCGATGTAACAGGGAAAGTGGCCGAGGATCTTCCATCTACAACAACTGTTTGAGTACGGTTTGATAAAAATGAGGAGATCCAGTTTAGTATTTGACCAGAAATGCCGTAGTATTGGAGTTTGTAAATGTAAAGTAGTCTGCAATGAGGAACTGTGTCGAATGCTTTAGCGAAATCCATTGTGATGAGGTCAGTTTGAATATTTTTATTGTCAGATTCAGATAATTCCTGTATGAATGAGATTAAAATTGTGTTTCACATGATCGTGAGTGACGGAAGCCATGTTGGAGTTCATAGAGTATTTTATTATTTTCTAGGTGATTCATAATGTTTGTTTGTTAGTTTGATGTTTAACGCCACTTTCAGCAATTTTTCAGCTATTTCATGGCGTCCAGTTTTTATTGGGGGAGGAGAAGCCGGAGTACCCGGAGAAAACCCCCGAACTGGCAATCCTTGTCAATTAAGATTGGAGTCGAGTAAACCCTGCTCGCAGTGAGTGATTCATGATGTGTTTGGTGACAATTGCAAATGCAAGTCAATGAGATTGGTCTGTAATTTTCTGCATGATGTTTGCCCCCTTTTTGAAACCTGGACCAACGTTAGCGTGTTTCCAATCAAGTGGTGTTTGACCAGTATCGAGTGATTTTGTATAAGATATAGTATTGGTGCAATCTGATCTTTCAGTTCTTTAAGTATACGACCATTTATATTGTCAGGGCCAGAGGTTTTATGAGGGTTTATATCATTTAGGAGTTTCGTGATACCCGGTGTTGATACGGTAATTCGACATTTTTATTTGATAAAATTACAAAAAGGGGGAGAGGGGGTTCATTAATAAAAAGGTTAACAAATTTTTATATTTCCTAAAACAGATAACAATAAGTTTAAAATAATGATAACAGATAGCTTAGTCATCATCACAAGTCAGGGTTTCTGTATACATATTTCGTGGACACATGTGGACACAGAAACCCTTACTTGTGAGGATGATAGCAATAATTTACTTCAGAAAACAGAAAACAGAAAACACTGAATTGAAAAATCGAGAAACAGATAACTGCAGAATTGAGAAATTTAGAGGGAATAAAAAAGAAAAATATGTAAAACAGTTAACAGTGTTCTGACTATTGACAGCAAACAGGGTTTTTATTTTCATTATAACAGTCAACAACTATGTCAATTTTTAAGAAAACAGTTAACAGCTAATGTTTGAAAAACAGTTAACAGTTGGTTTAATTAAAAAAAAACAGTTAACAGACATGTTAAAATGGCTAAAACACACTAACAGAAAAGATCTTGCCACCCCCTCCCCTTATTACACGGTTCTGCTACTAGCAACACACATGTTCACCAAAAACGACTAACAGATTATATTTTACTGCGGTATGCTGTGGCCAGAAACCTACAAATCAAGCAAGTAATACTAATCCAAATGTGACAGAATTTGTATTTGTTACTAAAATACAACTTTGAATTTGAGATCAGTATAACTGTTTATTTATATGAGGCGCTGTTTTTATTATTAAGTACCTTTTTTATATAGAAAAAAATTAGGGATCACAAGAATTCGATCATAAAATACATTCTTTGTGGGACCTATAGTTATACTAGTCCCAGATTCTGTGTAATCAGAAATTCGATTTTCTTATAACAAAAAATCATTTAATTTATTGATGTCAGAAATTCTTTTTTTTTAATTTCAAATTATAATTATTTTATATCAGAAATTCGAAATTTTTGATATCAATTTTCTGATATTGTTTCTAAAGGACTTAATATATATATATCTCAAATATCTCAACTTTTCAAATATTTTGACGGTGTATATTAGTCAGTGTTGATAGCGAATATCAAAGCTAAAGAAGATAATCTTGAGAAAATGAGACGAAGACGACTTCAATGAGTAAACATATAAGCGTGGAGAGGAACACAATTTGTACCTTTTGGAATACAGATAGCCTTTATAAAAATACTATCCAAACGTGACTTTTATTGGCTTGTTCAAGTTGACATAAATTTGTCTATTAAAAAATCAAAGATTAGAAATATATATTTATTCTTCATTGAATTTCTTATATTTTATGTCACTGATGAAAAAATCAAGTATTGGATGGCTAATGACTATACTGGTATCGCCGTTTTCCATTTTTCATTAGAAACAAACAGCCCACATGGGATTTATGGCACACCGGGAATAACAGACATGACAGTATGCTTGAAGGCATGTGTTCTAGTTGTTGAAATTGTTGACAATAGTTTAGAATAGAAAGAGGTTTGGTAAAACACCTTGCTAATTCTTCTATGAAATGCTGATCGTGTGACAAATTTTGTGTGTAATTTGGGTATCCAGTATAAGGTTATGATATTGTAGTCATCAGATTGGATAGGTAGACTAAATGAAACCAAGACCGATTTGTGATTTTCAAGATAATCTCCTCTTTCGAAAGCGTAGTGGGTGTGTAGGTAGGATTGTTTTGTGAACTATCAATACTCTATTATTTATAAGGGTGCTTTAGTACTCATATTTCGTGGCAAATATCAGATTCTAATATTTGAAAAACTCTCGCACCCTTGATCCATTCCAACAAGGTAACGACTTCACAGTCCTCTTGCTTTGACAATTTTCTGGCATAGTCATTTACCGTGTTCATCAACATTTTGAAGTTGAAGTTCTATTTAATAGACTTCGGTTCACGATATTTCGGCTTTTTGCACAAAAATTATAACATACTAACATTCAGTTATATGTTACGAAGGCTTTTAAGTGACAATGTTCAAAAATTTCGTTTATTACGTGACCTAAAGGTCTATATTTGAATGGGAAATTGTGGCAAGAACAATCAGGGACGATAGGTGCATGAAAGCTATACAAAATAGTCGGAACTGAATTGTTATTGAAAGGGAAACTTCGCGAAAAAATGAAAATTTTATATGTTATTCTTCAAATGAATAGAAACACTTTTGCCTCTTGATGTTTTATTATATTTTCAATGGTTAACATTTGGTAAACATTTGGAAGTGACAGACTTATGTTGTAAGATTTTCAAGGTTGATGGCATCTACTATTTGTTGTCAAAATGTAAAAAGTAAAGAATGAATCGCCTCTAAATCTTTCTGTATATCATTGGTTGAACAGTATGTTATCTCGAATGTCACTAACCTATCCAGATATAGCTGACGGAATGCGACCTTCACACTGAAGAAAAAATATTAGGACATAAACTTCCTTATATGTATATGAGCATAATTATGCGATGGCCTACATTTCGAGACAGAAGATGAGAAAGATATATTTTAGATAGTTCTTGCAACATTTGAAGTATTCTGTGTATGAGAGACAAAGAAAAGATATGCACGATATACAAGTAGAACAAAACAGATGAAGAACAAATGAAACAATAGACATAAAACACGCAATTGATAAGACACAGAAAAAGAAAGTCTAATTGGAGACCAAATAGTTATTGGTATAGGAAACAATTACGTCAGAATCACAATGAGAATCCTGTAAACACAACACCATGCATGTTGTAACATGTTGATCGTATGGAATATCACAAACGTTAAATAAACATGCCTTTATGTCTGCAGATCAAGATCCATTGAGACTACAACAGAACAAATGAGAAAACATCAGTAGTGAGTTATGTTAAGAAAAAAGACAACATTCAACAAAACAAAACATACTGCAAAACCAAGTAAAAGAACACTGAAAATTCGTGTTATTGTTTTTACTATGAAACCACCAGACTGAAACGTCATATACGGACGTAACGCAACTATGGTTACAAAACGTGAGTTTAACGTCGAGTACAAAATAGGAACGAATACATTTCACCGCGCAATTACAGCAATACACAGCATATATATATATAATAACCGTGTCATATGCACGAGACAGTTAAGGAATAAGTCGATCCACAGTTGAATCTGAGTCGTTAGCGATCACGATGATAGATCATTTAGCCGTTTAGATTTAACATTTATACACCGTAGTTTCCATAGATTAGTTATAACGAATAATCGTACAATCGCTCTTTTTGTTTTTGTTTTTGTCTTTGGTTAATCCGACAAACCACAAAACTAGATTCTGATTATTACGGCATTAAAATTTTGCATACTTTCAAGTATTAATTGCTGATTAAACATTAAGATTTTATTCTATACAATAGGAAATTAATTCGATTCGTGTTCGTTTTTTTCTTATAAAATATTTAAGACAAAAACGCGAAAACGAGGCATCTGGCTACCATACAAAAGTAGTCATGATTGAATATGCTACAACATGTCCTCTTCTCGATTACTACTATAAACAACCACAAAATTAACGCAGTGCGAATGTAGCAACGCATTCACAAATCGTCTAATTTTAAAAACGAATATAAAAAGCACATTTGTGTCGTTCAGCAAAAAAAAAATCATCAGTTAACATAAATCAGCATTTTAGTCCAAACTAGAGCCGTAAATACATAGTGTTATAATGTGTTTTCTTCAATATGCGTTCATTGTAACTGTCGTCAATAGTCGCCACGCTCCTTAACCAGCAATTGGAATAACTTGTTTCAGCCATTGTTAAGTCGCATCAATGCGATGGGCAAAACCACATAATGTGTACCCTTTAAACAATAAAATCCCTAAGATTCTGATATGCTTATAGAACTTTCAGGACATATAAATCATAAACAGCCCCCCCCCCCCCCCAAAAAAAAAAAACAAAAACAAACAAACAAAAAACTAGAGGCTCACAGGAGCCTGTATCGCTCACCTGAACCTGAAACCAAACGACCTTTTTTTATCCAGCTTTTCTTTGCTATAAGGAATTGCCCAACACTTCTGCCAAAGTCATTAATTTTGACCTTTTAAGGGAAATAATTCCTATAAGGAGGAGCTTTTGATGCTTAGAGAGAGAAGAGAGGTTCACTTCAAATTTGCTGTACCTGTTATACTTTTTTAACTATCAGTCGAAAACTCTCTTGACCCCCCCCCATTTTCTATTTTAAGCCAACGTAGCTATGTAGGTAGTCAGGTGTCATGATTTGCACAATTTTGGTAGAGGACGTACTAAAGATGATGTGTGCAATGTTTCAAAGCAGTCCTTTAATGGGTTAAAGAGGAGAAGATTTTTTAAAATCAAGTAAATTGATTAAAAAAATGTTCATCAGACAATCTTGACCCTAAGTCATTTTTGTAGCCCGCATAGAGCAGAACAATTAAGCAATGCTAACCTTTTCTCTAGTTCTAATAATTTCCAAGATTTTGAGGCAAAAATGTCAAAAATAATCAATTTTGACAATTAAAGGGCAATAACTCCTATAAGGAGTCCTCAACCCAATAGAGTGTTTCGTAGAGCTTTTGATGCAGATGAAGGCATGTCTCTCGGTTTTCCTGTATCTGTTATACTTTTTGAACTATAAGCCAAAAATTGTATTTTGACCCCCCCCCCCCCGTTTTTTATTTTTAGCCTTGGCGGCCACGTTGGTTAATCTGCAGCCATGGTTGGTGCAAACTTGGTTGAGGACATTTGACGGATGATGTGTACAAAGTTTCAAAGCAGTACTTTCAGTGGTTTCAGAGGATTCAGAGGAGAAGATTTTAAAAAATCAATTAAAACCGATTAAAATAAACAGTTCAAGGGGAATAACTCTTAAACGGTTAATCAGACAATCTTGACTCTAAAGCCAATTTTGTAGCCCTCATAGAGCAGAAAAATTAAGCAATGCTTACTTTTTCTCTAGTTCTAATAATTTTAAAGATTTTGAGGCAAAAATCATCAATTTCGACAATTAAAGGGCAATAAATCCTACAAGGAGTCGTCATACAACTTTGACCCAATGGAGTGTTTTGTATAGCTTTTGATGCTGAA
This sequence comes from Limnoperna fortunei, assembly GCA_944474755.1. NCBI lineage: Eukaryota > Metazoa > Mollusca > Bivalvia > Mytilida > Modiolidae > Limnoperna > Limnoperna fortunei. The sequence continues at coordinate 85,458,102 of OX104112.1, read as the reverse complement.
GAGGAAAGTCTCTTTGGTTTTCCTCTATCTGTTATACTTTTTGAACTATAAGCCAAAAACTGTATTTCGACCCCCCTGTTCTATTTTTAGCCATAGCGGCCACGTTGGTTGGTCTAAGGCCATGATTTGTGCAAACTTGGCAGAAGACATTTTACTGATGTTTTAAAGCAATCCCTTCAGTGGTTTTGGAAGAGAGGATTTTTAAAGAAAAGTTAACGACGACGGACGACGACAACGACGACGACGGACGCCAAGTGATGGCAATAGCTCACCTGAGGTGAGCTAAAAACACCATTACTTTTGTGAACATATTTCGAGCTGGACAACATAAGGTCTTGTCTGTAAACTGTTACTTTTGCACTTGCAAATCAAAGGAAAAATATTCGTACTGCTCAAAAGGCACAACATAATTTTCATTTTAGCTTATGAAACCAATTTTCCTGTGTAATTTCATATTTTAGATTCTTGCTCAAACATAATTATACGTCTGCTATGCAACGTTCTTTGTTAGTAACTAAACCGTCAAATAATACAACGCCTGTTACAACATGTAGCTGTTAGAAATATATCGCTTCCAAATTAACACTCAGGGTGTCTGCACATACTGCTTGCTTAGTAAGGAACCAATAAATAAAATGTCTGCAACTAAACTGACCAATAACAAACAAATCAGTGATAATTCATGTACTTCCTCTGTTGATTACATAAACATAAATGAAAGTAAAGTAGATAACATTTTGTGTAAAATGAATACTTAGAAAGCTACAGGTGTAGAAGGCATTCCATCAAAGATGGATGAAAATGAAATCGTGCCTCATTTAACTTCACTGATAAATATATCTGATAAAACTGGAGTTTTTCTGGATTTGTTTAAACAGGCACAAGTTACTCCATTGTATAGACATTGTTTAAGAAAAATTTCAATATAATATATCAAAAGTATGAAATATTTCTAGAAACTCAGCTTAGAGAGTACTTTGATGCTATATTGTTTAAACATTTATGAGCCTTTCCGTAACATGCGTAAGGCCATGGGTGCCAGACCACACTACTAGAGGAGCAGCTCTAGTTTACAATTATTACATTGCTGCAGTTTCAATGGGTTTATCAGAGGCGTTTGATTGCCTCTCCCACGAAATTTTTCTTGATAAATTATTAGCCTACGGGGTTTCCCAGCATTCTGTATCTCTCCTTAAATCAACTTATGTATCATCTTAAGGTGTTCCTCAGAGATGTATTCTTGGGTCCCATTCTGTTTAATGTGTTTATCAATGGTATATTTGTATTTATTAAATGTGGTTCATTGTATAACTATGCAGATGACAATATTGTCAATCTGATTAATTTCTACTTTGGAGTCCATGGAGCTGATCGAATGATCAAGAATTAGCAAAATGCAGTAAAATCCTGATAAGTTTAAGGTCTTAGCAGTGGTAAAGAAACGTTTGAAAAACAAACATGTATTAATATTCACTCTGCCAGTTTATCTTGTGAAAGTACTGTAAAACTATTGGGTATTGAAATTGTTTATAAATTTAACTTTGGTATTCATATTAGAAATGTATACGGGAAGCCATCCAGTCAGCTACATATCCTCAAACGGTTTGGACTTTGTTTGATTAAACTTTACCATACCTGCATTGTTTTATACGTTTATCTTCTAGTTTTAACCTTTGTCGTTGGTTAAGCATGTTTGTTAAGATAAAAATTCTAAAAAGCTAGAAAATGTGCAAGAAAGGACACTGCATTTGTGCATGATGACATGTCCAGCTCATACGAAGAACTTTTGCAGCTTGCCAAGATTCCCTCCCTGCATTTAAGACACTAATTAACTATTGGAGCGGAAACTTTTAAGATACTGAATAGTTTAACATCTGTTTTTTTCACAAGATCTTGTCTTTTTCAAGAACTCACAAATACACTTTCAGGTATAAAAATTTAATGAAGTTAAAAATAGCACATACAATAAATAAAAGGCCTCCGGGGATCGCATGTAATCGCAATGACTTCAATTAAGCTGTTTGTAAATTTTTCCAATGTAGTTTCGGTCTAGCTGCAATAGCTTTAAGGTTAGTTGGCAAAAACAAAAAATTCTTTAAAAATGGTCAATAACTCCTTTAGGGAGTTAACAGTTAATTTTTGAAAAATTACATGATTTGTAGGCCTTGTCTTCCAGGTAAATTTAGTAACTTACAAGTTTTTGTCTAGCGTTTAAAGACTTTAATTTTTTACCACAGAAACTTATTATGTTGTCAAAATTCGTCTTTAATTTTTGCAATTTACAGTTTCACTCTAGTCGTTGTGTCTAGTTCTAAAGTTTGTCGGTTTCTTGGATTTTGTGGATTGTCGTTTTTGGCAGTTTCCTTAGTATTGTTTTTATCACCTTCATTTACAAAAAAAAATGTTATTAAAGGGTTATAACTATAGAACTATAGGAGCCATCGGAGAATTTTCAGACATTAAAATAAATTTATAGGCCTCCACCTTCGGATTATTTTTGCTATTTACAGCTAAACTCTAGGTATTACATATTATGTTAATTTCTAAGGCAAAAACTTGCCAAAAAACTTCTAAGGTAATTTTGTCTAAAATCAACATTAAAGGACAAAAAGGAGTTGTCTCACAATTTCAGATTGTATTACTTTTATTGCTGATCTTTTTTTGCAATTTAAAGTTTCACTCTAGATCTAAAAGGTTTTAGGATACATGATAAAAAGTAAATATTTCATAAAAAATTGTCATTTAACTCAATTGGAAATAACTCCTATAAGGAGTGGTCCGACAATTTTGGACCAACAAAGTGTTTTGTAGGCACTGTCTTGCTGATTATTTAACAATTTACAATGTCAATCTAGATCTTAAAGTTTTCACAAGTTATATTGTAAAAACTGAAAATTTGGTCAAAAATTGTAATTTAAGGGCAATAACTCAAACAGAAAGTCATTACACAACTTCAGACTATTAAGAACTTTTGCAGAGCTTAATTAGCGTATCGATTTCAGGTAACAGTTTTCTCTCTATAATTTTTGAGATTTTGACCAAAACATGTGTTGACACCTATGTTCTATTTTTAGTAACAGTCACCATCTTTGTCCCATTGATTGACACCCTGGGTAAAAATTGGAAACAAGGTACCCTAAGGATGATTTTGACCAGGTTTAAAAAAAAAGACAAAGTGGTTTCAGAGAAAAAGATTTTTGAAAAAGTTAACGAGTGACCACAGATGAATGCCAAGTATGACAAAAGTCCACATGGATCTTTGGTCCAGGTGAGCTAAAAAGCCTTTGTTTTGCTGCAGCAACTATCTACAATAGCCTTCCAGACAATTTCAGGCCAGAAAATAGGTTTTCTCATTTTAAAAGCCCAATTCAGTCTTGGAATGGTTCTTAATGCTGCTGCTCTGCATGGATATAGCTTGATTTGCTTTTCAATTTTGTATATTTGTGACTTTTCTATTTATTAATTTAAAATATGGTTGTATCTATATTAGGTGATTGTTTACTTGCTGCTCACAAGTAATCCTGCTCATGCTTGAATGATTATATACTTTGTGCCATTTTAATTATGTAGTAACTTATCAGCTTATATACTCTCTATACATGCATACTACTGTTTTGGTTTAGTATGCACTTTCAGCCTTGTTTTATTTGTCCTAGTATGTGCTTATCTTGCCATGTATGCTACATGTTACTATTGTCTCATTTAGTTACTATTAAAGTTTTAATATGAGCTTTCAGCCTTGTTTTATTGTCATAGTATGTGCTATCTGCCTTGTTTTATTGTCCTAGTATGTGTCATAGTATGTGCTTATCTTGCCTTGTATGCTCTTTTATTGTCTTAATATATGTGAAATGAGCATTATCACCATCACATAAAATAAAAAATGGCAAAAGTCTGAAATGGTTTGCGAAGCAAGTGCCTCAATAACTAGGGAATAGTTTATAATGTGTTGGAAGTAGGTTTTGGGTTTGTGTAAAAAAATGTAGGAGTTGATTAAACAAAAAAGGCAGTCTTCTGCAAATGTTCTCAAAAGTTCTAAAGTCTGGAAAATTTGGAAAACAATTCTGGAACACTTCCATAATAGCAGGTGCACAACTTCCATACATGTGCAATCTTTCCGTGAAGTTTTAGAGATCTAGATTGAAAACTGTAGGAAAAGTTGATCACACAAAATAGGTACCGTCTTCTGTGAATGTTCCGATACCGGTAATTGACCAAGTTTCCAAGTCTGGAAAATTAGGAAAAAAATCCTGGAACACTTCCATAATAGCAGGTGCACAACTTCATTACATGTGCAATCCTTCTGTGAAGTTTCAGAGATCTGGGTTGAAAACTGTAGGAGCTGATTACACAAAATTGATACCCTTTTTTCCCGGCCGCCCAACTTCACCTTACTACAACCGGGGGTTTACACTTCATGCCACCTGGCCAAAAATAACAGTAAAATTTATGATTAATAACTTTAAATAGTAATTTTAGTAACAAAAAAACCTACATTTCCCACCCTGAAGGTGTTTCTTAAGAATTTGTTGAATAACAAAAGACAACATATAAATGAAGTCTAAAAAATCCCATAAGTCTGAAATGGCCAGTTTGCAAAGCAAGTGCCTTAATAAATGAGGAAAGGTTTACAATTTGTTGGAAGGAGGTTTTGAGTCTGTGTAAAAAATGTAAGAGGAGCTGATTACACAAAATTGGTACCATCTTCTGCAAATGTTATGAAAAATGACCAAGTTCCCCAGGCTGGAAAATTAGGAAAAAAAATCCTGAAACATTGATATAATAGCAGGTGCACAACTTCAATACATGTGTAATCTTTCTGTGAAGTTTCAAAGATCAGGGTTGAAAACTGTAGAAGGAGTTGATTACACAAAATAGGTACTGTCTTCTGCAAATGTTCTGAAAAAGGACTATGTTCCCAAGGCTGGAAAATAATGAAAAAAAACCTGGAACACTTCCATAATACATGTGATACTTCATGCAACCCTGCAAATAAAATATTAAATTCACAAAATATGAGAATTAAAGTCAGCTGTGCCCTTTTCAATAACTTTTAAAATTATTGAAATACATGTATAAAGGATTTTGTTTTTATAAATATCGAAGTATTTCACAACATGATATCAAATTATGTGTTATTATGGTTTGTGTAAGTGGGTTTTACTGTTTAAAACTTGAATGTCACAAGACATTGTAAGTTTTAAGTTGTGTTGTCAGTCTCTTCTTTCATGTATCTGAGGTTATGTTGAGTATATGAAGAGACATAAAAATTCATTCAAAAGACAGTTGTATATTTTCAGACTTTATTTGATGTGACAAATCATCAATATTGAAAACTTTCATAAATAGGTGTTGAGAAACAAAAACTCTACAAAATATGTATAACAATAAAGCATAAAGGCAATAGTTTGGACGGAGTTAATATATCACACCATGAAATAAAAAATTTTCATATGACAGTTGGTGTTCATCAGCAGTTGGTGTTCATATTTTGAGGTCCTTTTGCATTCATCAATGTCAGTACATATAAGCAATTAGTTCAGCAGTATTACACATGTATATCAAAGAGAAGATATAAAATAAGTAAAATATGATAAATTATATTAGGATAACAAAACAGAAATATATAAATCTGAGAAACTGGTAAGACTGCTGATGAAATATTATGTTGCAATATATACATTTATAACAGCATTATTTTACAGTAAATGTAAAATATAACAAATGTAAAAAAAATATGGACGGAAAACATATTGTTATAAATACAAATAAAATTAATTATCACATTTCATAATTTTCTTGGTATCTAAATAAAGAATCTGTTTTCCTCTTCTCTACATACATCTATCATATGGTAACAAAAATAAACAATTAAACTTATCTTTGTGGAACAAAAATATCAATATTTACTTTATTTGCCCCTCCCAACCACCCCCCAAAGTGAATAAAACACATAACATTTACCATGAATAAAACACAAAAATTAACATAATGAAATAGGACAAATGTTACTGTTGGTCTGGATTGGATTTCCTAGAAGCATTTGACGGTCTTCTGCTTCCAGCTTTCTCTTCAACGCTTTGTCTTCTACTTCCTGCTTCATCCTGACCTCTGCTATCACTTCTCTCTGCAGTTACATTTTCTCCTGATGCTGCTTTCTTCAAACTTCCAGTAGACGGTTGTTTGTTTAGTTTCTGTGGTTCCCTATTTACACTACCACTGGATTCACCTTTTTTTAGACTATTACTAGATGGTTGTTTTTTTAATTTGGCATCTGCAGACTGCTCTTGAGTGTCACCTTTTCCACTCTCTACTTTCTGAGGTTTTTCCCTGGCAGTGCTTTCATGATCAGTGTCTGTTTCTATTTCAATTTGTGTAACTGGTTCTTCTATCTGTGACCTTGGTCTTGCATTTTCGTTTTCATTATCAATAGAATCACCAACTTTAGGTTGTGAGCCGCGACTGGATGGTTTGACCGGTGTTGCTGTCCCTCCTTTAGATCCCTTAGTTGTAGGTCTTGAAGATTTCTCTGGTATTGGTGATGCTTTACTTGGCTGCTTACCTCCCTTTGTAGACCTTTGTGATGAGATTGTACTACCAGCTTTGCTAATTCTTGGACTACCTTTACCACTGATACTTCCTGTAGGTTTAGGACTAGATTGGTCCTTTGTGCTTGTTGCTGTTGGAGTACCTTTACCACTTAATGTTGGTTTGGGACTAGACTTAGTTGACATATGTGGTTCCTTTGACAAAGCCATGCCTGGGGGAAGAGGTGGAGCTTTAGGTGTCATTGACCTGTATGACAGCTGAGATTGTTCAGAAGGATTACCATCAAACTCCTCCTCTTGTTCTAGCTCCTGTAACTCCTCGTCCTCCTCTTCTGACTGGATCTCTGATTCACCCTCTGCTGGCATCATAGCAGGACCTGCCTTTAACAGCATTAAGTATGATCGAGACTTCTTAGCTCCATCTTCTGGCAGACCTAAATTATGTAAATATGAAATTAATGTATAGGTAAATATTAAACACATATACAAAAATTGTAAAATTTTGTATTTAATTACACATGTTTTTTAATAATGTCACATTTGCTCCTTTGTGACATGCTTGATTATATATTTACAGCAAAAAAAAAAAACAACCTAAAACATGGTTTGCCAGTATATTCAAGTCAACACAAGTGCTGCCAAGTCTGCAGCTTAATATATAAATAGCTAAAAGACAGAGGTATAGTAAACATTAAGTATTATTTCCTATTGAAAAAGAGGAAACAAAAAATTATTAAAATGGTGAAAATAAATAATTGGCCTTTTTTTATCACTTATATCTCAAAAATTGTAAAAGATATGAAATATATGTTATCACACTGCTAAAATTTCAATTAATAAATAAAAATATTATCAAAATTAGACGAAAAATATAACAATTTAATTGTGAAACAAAGCGCTTTTTATGGCTTTTCCCCCAAAAACCATAAAGGCAGGAAAAAATTATTGATATGTACTTCTGAAAGCTAATAAAGCAAAGAATCCAATTTTTTCATTTAAAAAACAATGAAAGATAAAAAAAACCCATTAAAACACTCCATAATCTAATTCAATGTGGAACCTAATACAACAAATCCAACCAAAATAGAATTAAAAATAAAATAATTTTAAACACTAAACAAATATAATAAAACGTTGGTTCTTTTTCTTGCAAACACTAAAAGAGCTACATAAAAAATATTAACACACATGTTTATATTGAAAAAATAAAACAATCTAAAATATCCCCACTGAAAACCGATCAAAATAAAAAGTGTGTCTGATTTGGCCTGTCATGAACCCTTTAAACTACAGTAAAAAGAAACAAGAAATTCTTATGAAATATCACTGAAAGCATAGAAACATTATGAAAAAAAAATTTAATCACTGAAATTGAAAACTGAATCAAATGACAAATAAAAACTCTAAAAACTCGTAAATCCCATCTTTGATTTTATTCCAGTGGCCACATGTTAACATATAAAAACAATTAATCTATCAACCAGAACATAATGTTGAGTCTGGAAATGAAGCTTTTTACAGACAGATGATGCTGCCTCCAACACAGCCAAGAGAACCATACACAAATTTTGCAGTTGTAAAAACGAAAAAAATATACAAGATTTAGGATTTTTCTATCTTATATTAATATCTAGGCTGATGTAATATATGCTAATTGGCGTGTGTCACCTTACCTGGGTCTAAGATTAAAGCTGTCCTAGAAAGTTTCCACTTATCTACTGGTGCAGTGCAGTTTAGATCCAATATGTCACATAACACTTGTCTGCTCTACAACACAATATTTACTATTATTATTTTGTTTTTCAGTTGTTTCATACCCTGAAAAAATGACAAGCTATTGAATGATTTATTGACAAATCGGTGGATGTTGTTGTATGTATTTACTGCTTCAGTGCTCAGATGGTTGTTTTACGTCCAGCAAGCAATATTTCAGGTATATTCAGGAGGTTAGAAAATAGATGTTAACCTGCATCTCCAAATAAATGTCTATGTGGCTTGACAGACCTAACTGTGGGAGTTCCTACACAAATTTTAGCACAAGAAAAATAAAGATGGAAGCTGGAAGTCAGATGACATGATAAACACATATAGTAAGAAGCTGAAGACTCTGCTTACATTTTTATCTACATAATATAAGTCAAGTTACCTTATTCATAAAGACAGGACATGGAAAAGTAACAGTCTTTTTGTTTTCTTCCTCTTCATTTCCTGTTCTGATGACAGGTCTAAGATAGATACAAGGAATGGAGTATAGTCCAGATCTGTAAATAAATAAAGGGAATTAATTGATAACATATACCTTATTAATATATAAAACACATACATTAAAACATATGTTATTTCATAGTTTAAAGGACAAAACATGATAGTTCAGACATGTGTGACAGGGCTTTTAATTATTTTTTTTAATGTTAAAACTTATGAAAAAATCACACTAAAAAGATGTTTTTCTTTTTGTTTCTTAATTATCCTTAATGGTTAGTTTAAATAACACAAAATATCCTTACAGGGGTGCCTTTAGACTGTCATTGTCGTAATCCCATGATGCACCTTGTAGATTAATATTAGTAATGAAAAGGCCTCCTTCATCTACTTCATAGTCTTCTGTATTTATGTCATCCATTACAACACACTCAAATGATATCTGTAATCAAGCAAACTTCAGTTTTAGCAAAATAGGAAACCATTATTGTTTGTTTGTTTGAAAGGTGTATGGAGTTGAGTAGACCCTACATGAGGTTATACCTCATCTCACAACCTCTAATCAATAAATCTACTTAAAAAAAGGAGTATGGAGTAGTTATGCAGTGATAATTTTCTTGTTTGAGAAAAAGTTAAGTTTTCATAATATTATACTTGTTCTGATCAGGACTGAGTTGTGAAAAAGACAGAAATATATTATTATGTAATGCCTACATGACCAATTTGTAAACAACCTGAACTCGGCTCTATGTAGATACACTTATCTATAATCTTGATTCTTATATACTATATCATTATAGATTTTTTTTATAAAAATAAAACAGCTTTCAATTCTGAAGGTAAAATATTAAAAATTCCATAAACTTACATCATCAACTTTGGTATTGGTGATGATGGCTTTCTCCTGTTTAAGGGCTGTCAGTAAGGCCTGGGGGTTGACGAGACCTCCAAGCCAGATCTTGGTCAGTCTTCCTGCAGCAATTGTAGGGTTGTCATCGCCATCATCTTTATATGTGGGTATCATACCATGTTTGACAAAGTTGTACAGTTGCTGATGTCTCTTTTTTGTATCTACAACATTGACATGTTTTATGTCTAATGTATAATTCTACCATTTAGCACATTGAAACTTTTGTATTCCTAACAGGTAAATATTTATATATAAACTAAATTAATTGTCTGATATTTCATCATAAAGCCTTATGATTTTATACAGATAAAACTTCAAACAAGACTATATCCTTATAACAGATGGAAAATGCTTATACAGTCAAACCTGTCTTAAGCTACCTTTGAAGGGAAATTGTAAAAAAGGTCACATAAGACAGGGGGTCTTTATACACAAGTCATGATGTTTGCAGCTTGTGAAAGAGTGAATTGAAGACCTGTATTGTTTGTTTTATTAAGGAAACAATAAAATATGACATTTATTTTATGTAAATAACACAAAGTACAAAATATACAACAATAATGAGCATTTTGATTTCCGATTGTATTAACGCAGGTCAACTTTATTCCCGCATTTAGTTGTTGTATTTTTCTTTTACCGGTTTTACTGGTTTCCTTGTGTTTTAACAATAGGCTCTATGTAGAAAGTGCAAGTCGGTTTAGAACCACTGTACACCGGTTTGGTATTGATTATTTCCCTTTGTAAAACAAAATGGCATGATTATACAATAAACATGCGTTATGAGAAACATCATCATTTCCAACCCGAATGGCAACAAAATCGAATAACGACATTGACGACTATTCACATTTTACAGGGCAATCTGAACTTTGCTTCTAAGATAATAAAACAGTTTTTGATCGCTTCATACTTTAGTTTTCCATTGCCAAGAACCTTGCTAATTGACAACGATGCCAATGGTCTACAAATCTTCTTTTCGTCAGACAGGGTTTATTTATTGTTTAATGATTTTATCAGTCCCGATAGTTGTTTTAGAAGGTTTTCTTGGTCAAAACGAACGGAAAACACGGTCGTTAGTCGCGTAAGACAGGGAGTCGTTATATAAAGGTAAAATGAATGGGAAAATGCTCAGGAGGAATAAATACAGTTGCATAACACAGGAAGTCGTTATATGGAGGGGGTCGCTAAGACAGGTTGAACTGTATACCAAAGCTTGGCCTATAGAACTATATCAGAGATTCCAGATTCCTGTTATACGGCTTTCAAGTTATCTGCAAATTTAAAATGTATATATTTTCTCTCACTTACTTGTAAACCTGAATATATACATGATTTAATTTGTGCAAAATTATCTATACATGATATAAATTTATCCTACAATCAGTTCATTTGCTGTCCCATAAAGGTAGACAAACAAATTTTTGAATTTTTTGGCAAAGCAGAAAATGTTTCCTGGTACCCTTGACCTGAGTTCTTAAAATATATAGTATTCTTTTTGGGTTTACCACATGTCAAATACAACATTTGTTTGTGACGTCAGGCTACCGCTAGAATACATGCTGAAAAAATTACAATTCAGAAATCATCTACAAGTCTTTACAATCAGTGTAAAAAGTTATTTAGGGTCCTAGGATAAAAACAATATTAATACATTGTTGGAAAAAATAATGTTTATTTGTATTCGCCACTAAACAGATGAGAAATGCTTCACATTTCTACTGGTTTCTAATGCTCATACAAATAAATTAGATATTTTCTGCCAATGTATGAATATTGTATATTTATTTTTTCCTTTACCTTCTAGCCAAGATACAAGGGAATGTGTACATGGCTGACAGTTAGGATGAATCCACGAGATGGGTATAAATTCCTCCTGTAAACTAGATACTGTGGATGATAAAATCTTTGGTAAAGCCTCAGGTCCTCCCAGTAAATGAGACTGAAGTACATTGATTTCCTGTCTGATGTGACATAGGATAGTGTTGAACCACACACATTCCTGCAAAAAAATATAACAAAGCTTACTCCTATAATAAAACATTAACAAGCATTAGGGTGTAGTAAAATGTAAATACTTTTTTCGTAATAAAATGTAAATACTTTTTAGCAGTCATGAATTCAAATAGCTTTTTTTAAAAGTACAATAGGTGAAAATTATGCATATAATTTACAATTAATTCTCTCTTACCTGCAACAGACAATATCCCAAAGTTTCTGGCATCTGTGAACTAGCTACAGTAGCCATACTCATGACAGATGGTCTGTGGTAGGGGAAATCATAGTCTTCACCTATCACATCGCGGCAATTGCCAAGTTCTAACAGGTTAGGTAACTCTTCCAGACACAAATCTAATGCTGATCTCAATTTAGCAATGTTTATTTCTCCTCCTGATCTGGCAAGATCTCCTGCCTCCATGTTTTGAGTTTCAAACATGTGATCCAGATGTTTAATAAAGACGTTTGAACTAAAAAAAAAGTAAATATAGTACATAAATATTTGTTATTATTAACTAAAATTATGCATATCATACTTAAATGTTACTTTTACAGTAAAACCTGTATAAACCGGCTACCTATGTGACCGAACAATATGGCCGGTTTAAACAGTAGGCCAGTTTGTTCGGATTTGGAAAATCACCGGTAGGGAAGATGAAAAAGGGGGCTTTAAAAGACTATGGAAACCCTTGATGCACACTGAATACATGAAAGAAATGTAATAAAATGTTGTTATAATACACACTGATATTTTATTGATATATATAAGAGTAATGATTACTCAATAGTTTACTGCAAAATACATGTCAGAGGTTCCTTTTCTTTTCTCCATTTTTCTTCGAACAATAGAGTCCTCTGTTAGTGATTGCATAAGCAAAAGAAACTACAGGTAACAATAATCTTTACTGTTTGCAAAGTTTATCATATATGCTATGTTTCGTATTATATCCTCAGACTTGAATCTTTAGGAGATAGTTTGGCGACGGAGTGTTACATCATCGTAAATTTTCGCTCTCCATTTTTACTTTTGAAATTATTGGTTTTGAAAATGATTCACATGTTTCTTAAACATTGGTTCACTAATGGGATTCACTTTTGAAAATAATGCAAATTATGAAAATTAAATTAATGGTTTTGAAAACAATTCACCTTTGTTGTACGCTTTGGTTCATTAATTAAATACGACCTCAAAAGTCATGTAAACTACCTTGTTTGGATAGCTATCAATTGATTAAATAAATACATCTAGTCATGTAAATTTTTGGTTTACACAGGCTAATTTTAATTGAGAAATGTGTATTAGGACTTGACATAAGGGTCGTAATTTGAAATACACGAGGTCCGGTTTATACGGGTTAAATTAATGAAGGACTTTAAGGGGAACAAATGTGACCTAAATTTTTGACCGGAATCGACAGGGAACCGATTTATTCAGGGGCTGGTTTTAAAAGGTTTTACTGTACTTACATGGATGAGCATTATATTAGTGAAAACTAAATTTATTGGAATTTTATCATGGCTTTGTTTCCAAAGGTAAAGCAGGATGTCATAGTAAAAATGTAAATAAAAATATATTACATTGTACTAGCACAATTTACTATTCAGTAATCTGTTAATACAAGAAGCATACAAAATTAAGATAAAGAATTTTAATAACTTAATTTACAACATTGAAGTAAATAAAGTGTAAGAATTTGTATTATGATCTTATACCAGTACAATAGCAAATTCATAAAAAAAAACTAAATTAAAAAAAACTGTGAGCAATGCTCACTAATTAATACCCCCGCCCCTGTTTTCCTAATGTCAATGACTAAGTCCATGTTTTTCTATGGAGAACCCCAAATATTGTTCTGATCAAAACGTTAAATATCAGGTCCTCAATGGCACTATGTGATAAAGATTCTGTGTAAGTAAAATTCATCAAATTACATTTAGTAGTGTAGGAAGAATTGAACATAGGAGAAAGTGTACTATAGCCAGGGGCTATAAATATTTGTTTGAATGAATGAAGTTAACACCACTTTCAGCAATTTTTCAGCATTATCATGGCGTCCAGTTTTTATTGGGGTCAAAAGCCAGAGAATCCAGAAAAAAACCCTGACCTTCAGTAGGAAAACTGGCAATTAAGATTGGAATCAAATACACCCTTCATGCAGTGAGACTCGAACCTCGAACCCGTAACCACTGTGTTGACAGACCACATGATCAATAGTAGACAAACTAGCCTAACCACTCAGCCACTGAGGCCCCCGCAAAAAAAAACCAAATTTGTACTCTAACTGATGTTACACTATTTAGTTACATAATGCCAAAAACTTACTAAGCATCATTTGATTCCTTCTCCACACTTGTCTGTAACTGTAAAGCAGGAATGGTAAACATCTCATCCACATTCTTCTCATACCACGAGCCATAATCATGGGGCTCTGTTTTAAAATACCATTTGTAACATTATTTTGAGCAAAATGAAGGATACAATATTATGTTTTGTTCATGACATCTGGAAGATTTAAAAAAAAAGAACATTAAGATAATTATAAAAACTAGTAACCTGTGAGATACTGCTCACTCAGTATACCCTTGCTATTCACATCATTGAAATGACTAAGTCAGTAAACAGGAAGTAAATATGTGACAGACCTGAAATCGGTACTAGCAATATAGGTCCACATGTTAAGGTCACATATAAAATTTCAAGTGGTTGTGATAAGTAGTTGCTGAGAAAACTGTTTCAAATGTTATGTTGTTGACGGAAGGACAGACAGGGGCAAACTAGTATACCCCCTCTTCTTCAAAGCGATGATACAAGTATAGTCTAATCTATCTAGTAATCTATCTTTCTGACAAGTAATACAATTCACTGATATTTGGATTTGAAGGACAAGTTTATCAGCAGGGAGAATTATTCAACAGCATCACAGTTGATTTTAGACACCTTATAATACTAAAAGTTTATTTTATGAGTACCATATTTAGTTAGCTCAAGTTACCATATCACATGAAAAGTGCAGAAAAATAGACATTGTGTGCAAATTATTAAGAAAAAATGTTCTTCATGAATATGCTTCACCACACAATAGTTTGTATTGATGTTTCAATATTTTCTACAGATTATAAAACCTACCAACATTTGCAGGAGGTGTAGGAATAGCAACGTTTCCTAACACTAATGTTCCTGTGTTTTCTTGGTACAGATTATACAAAACATGGCTAACAGCTGCTTCTATGTAGGTCATGTCACTTTCATTAGAGACACAGTTCTTGTAGACCAGCTGAAACAGAGATTATAAAGGTTAGTAAGTAAAGTAAGTAAATAAAGTAAGTCAATATTATAACAGGTATGGATTTACATTTATTTAAGTAATATTGTGGTATTAAGTCTCATTTATGGAATTAGTTACTTAAAAATATTGTAATATATGTTTTAATGTTAAAGTTTTTGTTTTATATAAAAATCTTTTTTTTTCTTATGGGGATTATAATAAGGAAATTAAACATACAAGTTTAATAATTTCTCTGTTTCTTTTGATTCTTTTTTTGTATCCATTTAAGGACATGTATTGGCCTTCATTGTGTGCAATTCCACTATTGTAGACTTTTGTTTAATGAACTTGACAGTATAGTCAACACAACATGTGACAACCAAAAAGCGTTTTCTTAAATCAGCACAATTATCATCAAAGAAAAAAAACATATATTTGCAACCAAAGTCTAAAATGTGCAAACATCTTTCGACACACAGTTTATGTGAACCAACACCTGAAATAAACATTACCGAGGAAATAGAATAGTCCAGATTTTCAAAATCTGGAGCTTCTAATCCTAACTCTGTTGGATAGGGTAATTCCATCTATTGTATGAAATAACAATATCTCAGAATAATTATATCATACTGTCACTGACTAATTCTGTAGATTTATAAAGTAAATTTCCTTTCATAAACAAAAACATGCTTTCAGTGATTCTTTAATTTCAAATGCAGTATAAGTAGTATGTAAGGAGGAGTAAAAACAGATGTCAAGTTGAAACTTAACTAATTTAACTAGTAATAAAAATGTTATAATTAGCGATTAACACACTTTAAAGACTATATACTCGAGTTATTATTAATGAAACATCATCAAGAATACAGAATCTCTTTCATACTAGTTAAAAACCTTCATCTCAAACTGTTTAAGTACACTAATGTATTGATTAACTTTATATGAAAACTTGTCTTCCTGAGTTATACCTGTGCAAACATGCGAGTCATTTTATCCACCTTAGGGTCCTGACCATCAGGTCGTAACAATTTGCCTGTTAGTATATCTACTGCCTGCTGAATCTGGGTTGCATTGAATGGATACCATTGAATAAATCCCTGGGAACCAAACAGCTGACGGGACACTAACATGCCCTGTATTACACTTAGACCAAAAGCAATGGTTTTGATGGCTTGAGATTCTGCTGGTAACTTGTCAAAAACAACATCTGCTGTATGTGTGTGTTTCAATGTTGAAACAATAGCTGTAAAAAAATGTGTTTTCAGACAACTTTTATGTCCATAACAAAGTGAAGATAGCCACAAAATCTTAATCTCTCAGAATGTAAAGTTGTGTATGTGCTGAAGACCTTACAATGAGAGTGAATCAACATATGATAGCAAATCTGACCTAAGAGATATCACTAATACTAGTACAGAATTCTGATTTTTTGTTTGAATGATGTTTAACACTTTTTTCAGCAATTTTTCAGCTATATCATGGCATCCAGTTTTTATTGGGAGAGGAAGCCGGAGTACCCTGAGAAAACCCCCGACCTGCGGTAGGAAAACTGACAATCCTTGTCAATTAAGATTGGAGTCAAGTACACCCTGCCCGCAGTGAGAATTGAACCCGCAATCTCAGTGTTGACAGACCACGTGATCAATAGTAGATAAACTACCTTAACCATTCCGCCACTGATCATGAGAATTCTGAAAGGAAGACCCCCAAAAAAAATTGTACATTAAGAGTCCTATTGTGAAACCAGAGGCTCTTAAGAGCCTGTATCGCTCACCTGATTTAAATGTAAAAGGCAATGAAGATGGAATTTCCCTGATGTTAAAGTAAGTCCTGTAATTTTCAATAAACTTTAAATAGGACCATCCAAACAATATAACTAAAAGGCTTTGTTTCATTGGTTAACCAGTTGTATAGAGAAGATTTTTTTTATTTGCCCATAGGGTCCTATTTTAAACTAAGTCCTGCGGGGGAGGTGGCCATTTTGAATTTCCAATTGCCATAAAAAACATAAACTTTATAAAGGACCATCCAAACAATATTGCTAGTAAGTTTTTGTTTCCATTGATTAACCGGTTTCAGAGAAGAAGCCTTTAAAAACTTTTTCCCATAGGGTCGTATGTTAAACTAAGTCCTGCAGTAGCGGCCATTTTGAATTTCCAATTGCCATAAAAAAAATAAACTTTATAGAGGACCATCCAAACAATATTGCTAGTAAGTTTTTGTTTCCATTGATTAACCGGTTTCAGAGAAGAAGCCTTTAAAAACTTTTTCCCATAGGGTCCTATGTTAAACTAAGTCCTGCGGTAGCGGCCATTTTGAATTTCCAGTTGGCATAAAAATCATAAACTTTATAAAGGACCATCCAAACAATATTGCTAGTAAGTTTTGTTTTGATTGGTTAACCGGTTTCAGAGAAGAAGCCTTTTTAACCTTTTTCCCATAGGGTCCAATGTTAAACTAAGTCCTGCGGTGGTGGCCATTTTGAATATCAGATTGGGATAAAAAACATTAACTTTATAGAGGACCATCCAAACAATATTGCTAGTAAGTTTTGTTTCCATTGGTTGGCCGGTTTCAGAAAAGAAGCCTTTCAAACTTTTTCCCATAGGGTCCTATGTTAAATTAAGTCCTGCGGTGGCAGCCATTTTGAATTTCCAATTGCCATAAAAAACACAAACTTTATAGAGGACCATCCAAACAATATTGCTAGTAAGTTTTTGTTTCCATTGATTAACCGGTTTCAGAGAAGAAGCCTTTTAAAACTTTTTCCCATAGGGTTCTATGTTAAACTAAGTCCTGCAGTGGCGGCCATTTTGAATTTACAATTCCCATCTAAAACACAAACTTTATAGAGGACCATCTAAACAATAATGCTAGTAAGTTTTGTTTTGATTGGTTAAACGGTTTCAGAGAAGAAGCCCTTTTAAACTTTTTTCCCATATGGTCCTATGTTAAAGTCTTGAGGTGGTGGCCATATTGGTTTACCAATCAAAATAAAAAACACAAACTTTGTAAAGGTCCATCCAATGAACATTATGGCCAAGTTTGGTTTCAGTTGGCCAAGTGGTTTCAGAGAAGAAGATTAAAATGGTAAAAGTTTACAGACGCAGACGCCGCCGACAGACGCAAAGTGATAACAATAGCTCACCTGACCCTACCCTTTGGGTCAGGTTAGCTAATAAAAAACTGAGAGTGCAGATTTAATGAATATATATAGTATAGGAAGATAAATCTTACTCTATCAGAGTGAAATATAACATGTATTTGAACATAAATGTATATAGACAGCAGTTCACTAGCTAGACCTTTTAATTTTTAAAGACGCAAACCATCGAGTGAGTTTACAAAGGAAATTACCTGAATGTAGATATGACTGTGGAGACTTGTAGGAAATGGTAAATGGAGCATCAGGTTTACCAGCCTCTTCTGCTACCACTCCCTCTGTAGCTATGACATCCTCTGTGATGTGATTCCAGGAAACTTTGTGAAGATTCCTGATCAGGAAGTCAGAAATGTTTGAACAAGGTTCTGATGTAATCCATACACAAAACCTATTACCTTTCTGTTTGTCCTCTTGTAGAGCATCTGTATAGAAAGGTACAATAAATTTATGAAGAAGATATTTATACAGCATTTCAAATGCATTTGACATCACATGAAAAATTATCACATTTGAAACAACCGTCTTAATTAAAAACATCTCTGATAAATATCTGTTTTTTTCCATTCAAAATACTGATATGCACAAACTTGAATGCTAGTTATCATATTTTTTCATAAAAATTACATAATTAAAACCTCTGAATTTAAACTTACTGTAAACTTTGTAAACTGGATGTATTTTTATTAAAATTATTGGAAAGCATTTTTAATTTACAGTTTCGCTGCTAATTGTGCCTAGAATTTCAAATTTGTTTGTAAACCAAAGACTTATATTAAATCAAACATTTACAACAACTGTACATTTACATGTACATTCTGAACAATTGTGTACACTCAGTGTTAACCACACAGTAATGGTGTATGAATAATTGGTGTGCTCACCAGTGATAAAAGTGGATGCATTACCAAACTAGATCCTATGCAGCTACATTAAATGAATTTTTTATATTATTACTTGAAAATAATTTGAAACCCAGTTTTTTTTAATAAATTGTCAAAATGGTATCCCATAACTAGCTTCAAGAACTATCATCTATTATCTACAGAGATACCTCATAGCATATATATCTACAGAGATACCTCATAGCATATTAAATATATAATGATAAAAAAAGCAAAATCATAGTTCAAGCAGTATTGTTTGTTTTTGTTCTTTAGTGTGTGTAATAAATACTAAATCAGTTTTGCTTTAAAAAGATAAAACATAAAATGTACTAGTCCTAATTTTAGGTTTGGAAAGAAAGTGACCATATAACATCCTCACTGCTATTTAGGTAGAAAATTTTGATCTGATATACATGTATAATGAAAACTAAAAATTTTATACAGTTCTCACATACATACATATTTACAAATTATGTAGAGATTTTTACCTCGTAAAAACTTTCGCAATAGGTCTATTTTTTTTTTACAGATGTTCTCCTGTACCCACTTACTGATACTGCACCTAAATTCTATACATTTTCTACACTATAACCAAGAAATGTTTTTTGTGCTGAATTGTTGAAACTAGAATCAAAACTGTACATAATTATCCCATTTTATTCTCGAAGAGAAAAATTTGAAAGGACTACGATTTTAAGAAATATTTTCCCTACCAAGTGATACTGAGCAAATCCTATATAGGATCACTGCACATCTATATAGAAGAAATACCCATCTCCTTGGGATAATAACTAACTCTTACTTCGTGATCTGGCTACCCTAACTAATTGTTTTTTCAGCTCACTGAACAGTGTTTGAGGAGCAAGGTGGAGATTTTCAATGATCACCCAACCATCATGTTTCTCTGCACCATCAATTGCTTCTTGAATCAAATATTCACATCCTTCTCCAATCTTCACATGCTCTAGTTTAGCCCCAATTGCCTAGAAATAAACATATATTACATAATCAACTATTTAAAAGTCTATAGATAAATACAAATAAAACCTTTTTATGCCTAAATAAAATAAAGAGATAAAGATTATTAGCACATTCAAAACAAAATTAAATTTTTTTCTTAATCATAACATTTTCATTACCAGCTCTGCTATAGAATGACATTAACAATGTCATCAAATTACCAGATTAACTTCTTTGACAATCTTTATTTTTACAAACGATATTAAAAAATCAAACCAAAAAAGAAAAATCCATACCTTTGCCATTTTGAACAATATATTTATGGGCTGATCTGTCATTCTAAGGCGTGTGGAAAATGGTTTTAATCCACTTGTCACACTAGGAGGCAGTAATAGCAGTACACCAAGATGGCGCTTGGCATCCTTCAACGTGTCAGCCAAATTGAAATCTGACTGATCAGGAAGATTCAGTGTCAGGTGTTTGTTGACATAATTGACAAGTGCTACAGGTAACCGGTCTGGTCGAAGCATACGAAGTAGGAGAAGTTGATGGAAGTCTGTCATTGGTCCAAGGTCAGGAGTCTTGGTATTCTCAGCACTTCCTGCTGAACCTGGTCTTTGATCTGAAATAATCTTCAAAATTAAAAAAAAAACCACCAAGGCCTTTTATAATGAATCACCTTTTCAAAATTGCATTCATTTTTGCCATAATACCTACCAGCAACTTTTCAACTAATTTAGCCAGAATGAGTATTATTTATTTTATAAATTGTTGCTTCTATTACTATTCAAATATATAATAAATAAAGGGCTAGTTGACCTTCAAAAAATTTAATGACCCTGACCAACACCAACTCTTACACTCTTCATTGGGTCCATTATAATGGCCATTCACACTTAGCAAATCTTCAATGTATGGATAGGGTTTTGCAAACAACCAGCATAATTCAATTTAGTCTGCTCAATTGTATATTTACACTTCATTAGCCTATTGATCCTGTAATTTCTATTAATTATTTATGGCAATAAAAAATGATGATTTCAAAACTTTAGTAAATATAGCATCTGACCTGAGGTCTCTCCTCCTACTGCTATTGGCAGCGGCTCTTTTTCAGGATATTGTGATTTATACCAAGCTTTCCATGCTTCAGAATTCTGTGCAAAGTTAACACACAAACTGTCTAAAGGTCCTGGTAATACAGACAGGGCTAGAATGTCCTCCCATTTCTCCTGTGGTAACCAAGTAGGTGGGTCATCCTTGTAATCAAAGTCATTCAGTGTCAGCTGCATACCTAGTCCTGGGTTTCCTGTTTACATAGACATAAGAATTTCATAATACAAATATATTTGATAGACACTTGAAAACATAAATAGATACAAATTATAATCTAGTAGTTTATAAAGAGTTTTTTGAAGGATGGGATTATATTGAACTGGCCTGAATCTATTTTCCACACTTATTCAGCTGGCTTCCAGTATTATCAACAGAGAAAGCCATAGAACTTATTCAACTGGCAACCAGTATTATCAGCAGAAAAAGTCCTAGTTTCCGAGGGAACAAATGAACTAATTTACTGCTAAACTTTATCACACAATTTGAAACTTTAATAAAACATTGTGTGATTATACAAAGCAGGGTACAAATTAAAGTATATATGGTAGATAAGGTCACCTACCTAGTCCACTTAATGAAACACAATTTAAATATTACCACCAGTTTCCCTTCATTATTATTAAATTAACTCTGTTACATTTTACGTTTAAAGTTTGTGCAGCAAGACTATTATATAAACCAAAGAAATACCTTGCAAAAGAAGTGACATTTCTTCATTGGAGAAATTCTCCATTCCTTCAGCTTGAATATTCAAACATAACAGTGTAGCAAATAGGAGGCAATCCTCCTCATACAGACTCCTGTAAATAAATGTATATAACAGTGAGGTAAAAAAATCTGAATTCTGTCCAACGAAACGAGCATGTTGAGTAACCTCATTTTTAGTCTATATATAAATTAACATTAGTAAGGCACAAGTTGTGATCAAAGAAACCTGTGATTATTTGATGGACAAAAGTAAAAGTATTACTTCCACTAGTAAATACAAGATCATTTAAATTATACAGATCCAAATGTACTTTGTTATTCCAAACTGTAACTTAAATAGCATTGTTTTATTCTAATTTTATTACTAAATTAACCCTACAATTTATAATTATCAAGTATAATTTCAGAATAATGGCTCCAGTATTGTTCAAAGGAAATTTTTCAGGATTGAAATACTTATCAGATGTAAGTAATCACTAATCAAACAAAAATCTTCAAACATCAAAGACTACACTTCTTTAACTGACATTAGTTACCCAAAAAATTTAAATGTTTTCTTAACCTGGAAACTAAGGCAGGATACAGTATCAAGGTGAAATAAACAACCTATAAAGGTAATTTACATACTCTCTAATTCTACGATAAACCAATCCTGTTAACTTGTCCATAACTTGTTTGATCTGATTGGCTGATAAAGAATTGTACTGTACACCCTCTGATGGTAATGGTACAGTCTCAGGGATTTCTAGGGGAGGTAACTCCTCTGATTCTGTGCCAGCAATTAGTTTCTGTGCAGCAGCAGTGCTAGCAGAATCTCCTATACAAAACAAACATAAAAATGCAATCACTTTGCTTTAATGTGCATGTGCATTAAAAATATCAGAACTAATGGTATTTGTGGTATTTCATGTATTTTTAAAAAATATCATTGACACAGTAGATTTTAAATATAGTCTTTACTATTAAATCAATATACTTAAATGTACGGTACACAGTTGTCTACTTTGATAGCAATAAATGATTTGACTACTTGGCTTGTAAAGAAACTACAGTCAAAACCTGCCTTAAGCGACCTTTGAAGGAAATTGTGAGAAAGGTTACATAAGACAGGTGATCTTTATACAGAAGTCATGATGTTTGCATACCTGTCAACACAGTCATGTTGTAAGCTTGTGAAAGAGTGAATTGTAGACATGTATTGTTTATTTTATTGAGTAAAAAGTAAAATTTGTGATTTATTATATGCTATATCAAATGTACAAAATATACAACAATTATGATTTCAATTGTATTTACGCAGGTCAACTTTATTCCCACATTCAAGTGTTGTATTTTTCTTTCCACTGGTTTAATGTCCTTGTGTTTTAAGAATAAGTTCTATGTAGAAAGTGCAAGTCTGGTTAGAACCAGTGTACACCTGTTTCATATTAATTATTCCCCTTTGTAAAACAAAATGGTGTGAAAATACAATAAACAGGATGTAAAGATAAACATCATAATTTCCAACCAGAATGTCAACAAAATCAAATAACACCATTGACAACTATTCAAATTTACAGGGCAATCTGAACTTTGCTTCTATGATGATAAAACATTTTTTGATTGCTTAAAACTTTAGTTTTACATTTTGAAGAAGCTTGATAACTGACAATGGTCTACAAATCTTTATTTTGTCCGACAGTTTATTGTTTAATGACTTTAAGAGTCCCATAGTAGTTATAGACAGGTTTTCTGGGTCAAAAGGACCAGAAAACTCAAACTCAGTCGTTAGTTGCGTAAGAGAGGGAGTCGTAATATTGTCTCTAAGACAGGTTTGACTGCACTGGAACCATACACTTATTATTTATACATATCATCTCATGCTATTATTAAATGATCTCTGCAATAAGTGTGTTGATTAACTTCCCAAACCTAAGCTTCATTGATACAAGTACATGCATAAATGACTCCCAGTACCTCTTCAATAACAAAAATAACAAAAGTGTTTGGGGAAAAAGTCACTGCATATCAATCCATATACACACGTAAATTGCATAACTCAGAATTATGGTATATAACCTTACAAACAAGCCAATTTCAACGCTATTTTCTTACTAAAACATTTTTTTAAATTGAGGAGAATAATTATGGTAATTTAAGAGGTGTGTTAACATTTGGGTGGTGTGCATCACATCAAATCTGTGTCACAAATATTATCCAGCAGCATACACAAAATGAAGGAAAATAAAAACATGGAAGTGATTCCAAAAAAGACATGCAGCAATTCTTTATACTTTGTGCAAGTTTACTGTTGGACAGGAGTAACAATCAAACAAAACAACATCACAATAAACAGTATATACCCAACACATTTTCTGAAGTATGTTGGTATGTACCCTGCCTTCATCAATATCCCCATAAATATACATGATATAAAATGCATCAAAATTATATTTCTTGTTAAAAAAAAACAAACAAAATGATTTTTGTTACCGGTAATATTTGTCAGTATTTTGATATTATTGTCTGACGTTGTGGCAAAATGACTGTCACATTAAAGAAAAATGACCTGCACATTAAAGAAAAACTAATCTGAAGACTTCTTTAAGCTCAAGCATAATTCTTCCAATTACATTACAAGCGTTGATGAAGACAGGTACATGTAGTAGATGTTACATGTAGAATTTCTTCATAAACATTAAACTATATACTCCAGAAAACATGTACAAAATATAACAAAGTCTCACCTTGGTTCTTAGTGCCTGTAGTGCAATTAAAGTATTTCATGCAGTAAGTAATAAAAATAGCTTGTAACTACTGCTTCACACAATACCCCTCCATATTGTACCAGATTTAGCAAAAGTTTAAATACTGCATTATAATGTACAAAATATTCCAGTTTACAGAAGCATGTTGGCTTTTGATTGGATAAATAGCCCTTAATGTCAGATTATACTTATAGCATATAATATCTATATAAAAAAGCCTAATTTGGCATTAAAACAGGGTGTTTTAGCACCATTACAGAAGTTCTGCAAATTTGTTTCTTATCACAGTGATAGAACCTTAACACAATATATAAGCATTGTTTACCTCGAAGTTGACATCGTTATTAAATTATGCAGAACATGTCCTGGTTGTCTCCCAAGCATAAAAAAATTTATATGTTACCATAAAAGAAGTTTACAAAAAATATTGTACAATAAGGAACCTGTGAGCTACTGCTCGCTCAGCATACCCCCGCTATTCACATCATTGAACTGATTAAGTCGGTAAACAGGAAGTAGATATGCCACAGACCTGAAATTGGTACTCCCAGTATAGGACCACATGGTAAGGTCACATATAAAATGTCAATTGGTTGTGATAAGCATTTGCTGAGAAAACTGTTACAAAAGTTATGTTGCAGATGGAAGGACAGACAGGGGTAAACCAGTATACCCCCTCTTCTTTAAAGGGGGCACGGGGTGTATAATTATGTGAACATAAGGGCTGGAATATAATAGTTATTTAGGTTCAAGACAAGCAAAGCTGTGTGATACATGCTGGGATGTTCTTATATTTACTTGAAGAAATATAACTATAAACATCCAAACAATATCACACTATATTACCTATCAGAGCCCAAATAACACATTTCTTCTAAATTATAACCTAATATAAAAAATACCGTTATATTTAATAGAAATGGAAAACATGTAAGTTACACAATATTACTTATATTAGCCTATATGGTAGGAAATGTAAGAAAAATACTACAAGTTATACTACACACAAAATTGACTAAAGCATTAAATTGAACAGAAAAAACAGTTTTATTCAATAGTAATTAACCTTCTGTATCCTCGAAATCTGCTTCATATTCACCATCAGGTTTCTTTTCCTCTGGTTGTTTCTCAGCTGGTGCTGCTCTGGAACCCTGGGAAGAACTACTGCCAGCACGCTGTTTAGGACCACCTGCTGTACTTTCATCATCATCTTCATAGGCCTAAAATGTGACAAAAAATTCTATGTTGTACTTTATTTGTGAAGCATAAAAAGCAGTTATAAATAAACTGAAAATATTACTTTTTCATTACTGTCAATATAATTTATTTTAAAAAAATTAAAATTTACTCATTGTCACAGCTATAAGTAACAGACAAAATAATATTTTAAAATCTGCTTTCTGATTTCACAAAACTTGGTATTACAGTGTGTTGTCTCTGAATTCAGGACATTACTATGACTGTTCAAGTTATAACAGGTTTGACAGTAAGGTATACAATTCTAATATGAGGTCCTGCTTTCGCTATGTAAACAAAGCTGTGTTTAAATTCCAATAAATTTAGTTGGCACATGAGCAATGGTTGCAGTCGTTAAAATTTTATTAAAAAAACTCAATTTTTTAAACCATAGTCCTCGTTACTTTTAATAAAGTTGTTATTTTAAGCCTGAATTCTGAGATTTGCATGATTAAACATTCAGCCATTTAATTATGTTTCCACTCTACGTTATGACACACGGTAGGTACGTGGAACAGCCATTCACAAGAGCACATTTATATGCCGCTTCACTGTACAAATTACCATATTAGTCATAATCAGAATCGAAATAATTCATGGATACCATACTTTATTGTCGTTTTAACATGGGTGGGAATCATATTCATGATATTTTACCATATAGTAAAATTATGATTTATGATTTCTGCTAAATAAGCTCAGAAGTAAAGTTATGCAGTAATCAAACAAACATGTTTTTGAATTGTTAAAATTAAAGTATAAATTTACTAAAAAAATTGTTAATTTTAAATTGGCAAATAAAATAAAGTGTTGAATAAGGATGCAACAGTACATCTGATCTTCAAATATTTTTCTTTATAGAGTATAGACATTTTGATAATCTGAAGAAAATCTCTACTAAATTTTTTATTTTAAGTTTATTTGCAAACACATTAATTAATTTCCAAGGATCTTTTTATCTCTGTAACAAAATTTGATTCTTTTTCTTATTGCTAATCAGTAGGTTAAGATTCTATATTTTTCAAACAACTTAATATGTATCTTGAATAACTCAATAATATAATAATAATAATATTAAATTATGTACTTTGAAGAAGTCAATTTGCTTTACATGGACCTCACAGAATGATATCTTTCTACAAAGTCCCTATTTAACCGAATTAAAAGTACTTAATTGTTATATTGCATATGAAAACCACACTGTTATATTTTCATTGCTATACAGCTGCCATATTGTGCGATATTGATTGTATAATGAAATAAATCTGACACATATCAGGATCAAATTTCAAGAAATTTATTTATATGTAATACTATACAATTACTGTCTTTTGATGAGGTAAATGTGTGGAGTTATTGACTTTTGAAAAAACTGTTATTCACGGAGCCCAGCGGGCGAGGTGAATAACAAAGAGTTTTTTCAAAAGTCAATAACTCCACACATTTACCGAATCAAAAGACAGTTATTGTTTTATTCAATAATGCAACAAAAATCAAATATCAAATTTATGATTAAAAATACATAGTGACAAAATAATTTGTTTTTTTTTTGTTTTGTTTTGTTCTATAAATAACAATCGCATGCGAACAAAAAAGGGAATAACCGGGATTCTATAAATAACAATCGCATGCATTTTCCCGCGGTGAATAACCATTTTATTTTTAGTGAATATCCTTTTTTATTCAAATTTTTCAGTCCCATTATTTTTATACAAAATGTTTTATATATTATTGAATAATTAAAATTATTCACTAATTTCCATTGTACACAGTTTTACATGCATTAGTTTATTGTAACTGACTCTTTTACGATTTTTTTAACTGTCAATACATGCATTTTTGCTTTTGGGACCAAACTGTTAGATATCTTAAATATTGACATATCAACTTTTCAGACAATGAGATGATAGAAACTTATATTTTGGAGACTTCTAAAGTTATTTGATCCTGAACTATCTTGAACATTCAAAGTGGCAAAAATAAAGGCTTAACAGGTAAAGAAATTGTGATATTTTGCTTGAATTAGCATGTTTAAGCTCAACTCACAAAGCAAAGTTTGGAATTTGACAACAATTTACCAACTTAAAAAAAAGAGACTTACAGAGGCTTTTTTGTCATCTGTATTGTATTTGTTAGTAACATTTTCACCGAATGCATCATTAAATAACTCCATATCATAAAAAGTGAAGAGACTTACCGAGGCTTCTTCATCATCTGTTTTGTATTTTTCTGGAACATCTTCACCGACAGCTTCATCAAATAACTCCATAAAATATTTTAGGGAGAATTGATACTCATTGTGTACACTCTGTAGACTTCTAATAATAGAAAACAACATGGCTCCTCTCCTTGCTAAGGGGAATAACTCATCCTTCAAATCATCCAGATCAATCAGTAAGGTTTTTGTCTCTTCCAGCCTCTTTGCAAGCTACAATTAAAGCTCTAGTTATACGATGTTGACAAAGTTACCATTATTATTTATTTATTACAGAAGCTCCATAAAAATTGACTTACAATAAACATATAATATGACAATGCCAATATGTTCAGACATCACTTGAGGATTTAAAATATTTAATAGTGTACTTTTTTAAAAGACATTACAAACATGTTTATGTTATTTGCACTCTGCTGAAGGCATCTATAGAAGTATCTTAAATTTTCATTGTATTCCTCATAATTATCTTAATTTTGGTGGCTTCTAAATTATGGATTACCTCAATTTTGGCATTTGTAATATCTGTGATAAAGGTCAAAGCCTTAGCACTTCCAAGCATGGCCTCCTGATTTGTAAGGACTTTCTCCTTTACGATATCTGACAATCGAAGTAAAGTGTCTTTCTGTAATTGCATATTACGTAATGCAGTTCTCTTCTCTTTATACAATTCAGGCCTCATACGGGCAAATGCTCGCGTAAGCAGGTCCTCTGTCAAAGTGTCATGTGACACACCATAGTTTATCAAGCTTGTTGTTGAAGCAATTTCAGGATTAAATCTAGGTTTAGGTAGAGGTGTTGACAGGTAAAATCTAAAGTCCTGATGACAAAGAACTCTTCTGCCACAAAATCTGATCATTCTTGGCTCTAAAATAAATCATATTTAAGAAATAATAACAGTAAACCTTTTCAAACATTTAATACATTTAAATAAAATTTATCTAATGTTCTCTCTGAACTTGTATAGAAAAAGGTTCAACCAGTAATTATGTTTTGTCAAGGCTGTAGCACACACGAAGATAATCTTTTGCAATTACAAACAAGGAACCTGTAAGCTACTGCTTACTCAGTATACCCCCGCTTTTCACATCATTGAAGTAGATATGCGACAGACCTGAAATCAGTACTCACAATATATGACCACATGGTAAGTGGTTGTGATAAGTAGTTGCTGAGAAAACTGTTCCGAAAGTTATGTTGTGTACACGAGGATGTAAAGACAGAAGGAAGGGCATAGGTAACCCAGTATACCCCCTCTTCTTCAATGAAAACCATTTTAATTAGTTAAATGAACTCAGGTGTTGAATGATGGTTTATCTCACATCAAATAACAAATCTCTGCAACTTAAATGAGTTTACTAAAGCATAAAATATTGTTGTGTACCAAGTTTCATAAAGATGTAAAATCATCTCATACGAAAAAAAAGCTTAAACACAGGTAAACCCAAGGTGGGACAAAAGGACAATGAACTTTCATTGAAGGGACATAATAAGGCAGGTAAACTTACTGGCTGCTGGTTCTTATAATTAAATAAAAATTGCAAATCTATTGCAATTTATAGCCGTAATATTAGAAATTGTTTACATGACCCAGTGCAGTTTTATCGTACTAATACTTATTTTGAGATGATATGTTTTTATAAACTGTTCTTAACCATCAATGTTCTCCTTAGAATTTTTGAATAACACTGTGGTAAGCACTCATTTTTTTGTTGTCACAAACAACTACTAACTGTAGTATTTTAAAATATTATCAGTGTATATTTCTATGCAGATAGACCTCAATTTAATTACACACAACTGTAGAGATAAGAAATCAATCAGACTAGTGAAAAATTCCTATCCCCACCCCCTTGCCCTTGCCACTAGAAACTATTTATGTTATTTTATTTTTATAATTACCACTGTCAAGGTTAACAGTACCTGAAGTTAAGGTAATGTCCACAGCTTTAATATGTTAAACAACAGGAAATAGTAGCAATGTGGCATGAAATTAAAGCACTAAGGCGAAATAATGAAGCACAACCGAGTTAAAAGGGCCTGTAAAGAACAATAAGCTCATTACCTTCATCTTCATCTTTAGGATTAGCTGTATTTCTGTGATGCATAAGAGGAGTGATGATATTGTCAATATGTTCCTCACAATTGTTCAGTATGACTGGTTTCCCTCGCATAATAGCCTTCTCCAAAGTCAGTATAACATGGGGATCAGACCTAGAGTGGTTTTACAAGATATAACTTTTATGTTTTTATCTAAAAATATTCTAACTATATACAATACAATTTAAGTAAACAGAAGGACTAAACTTTTAACTATTGTCATATTGTAAAGAAATGACTAAGAAATTTTTATTTTAGAATTACAGTTTTTGCAAAGTAAAATGTTAACAGTTAACAACTTTACTTTCTTTTAAAGATATATTGTTAGTTATTATTATATATAGAAATGAAGACAAAACAATTTCAGACTTTCAGATTTCAAATTAAAAAAATAATTTTCCATAAATTGCTAATTTTTTTCCCAAAACTAATGAAATTATTTGACTGTCAAAACTTTATATTAGATCAAAAAACATATTACATCATGTTGAAACTGTATTGCAATATAATTTAAATTTTAACATATATTTGTCATGAATTTGTATCAGCCATATGCTCATTTACTGACATCTTATGTTTATAAACTACCATGGTGGTTATATCATTATATAAATGTTTACAATGACTGATTTTAGTAACCAACAAATATAACATTACTTGCTGTTAGGTACATACCAACTATTTACAGTGAGATGTTAAAAATCCACACAGCATCAGCAGGAACACAGGCAGGGAAAAATAAATCAATTATTGATTAGTACACACAAACACACAACACACAGAAACTGGACCAATTATCAAACAATGTTTTCCAAAAAAATTTAGTTCTTTGTTAAATGGTCCTGTATCAGTAAAGGTTAAACATGTCACACCATGTTACTTTTAAATAATGCATCTGTTTAGTTGTATTGATCAATCAATGATAATATTCAATCACACCATGCACATGCAATGTATTAACCAGGCAAAGTTTGACTTTACTGATCATAATTGCATTAAATGAAAGGTAACTATGAAGGTGTACAATTGACTCAGATGGCCTTACTATAGATGGATCTCTTAACAGTACTGAGTCTTTTGATTTTTGTTTGATTTCCACCTGCTCAGAAATTTTAAAGCTAGATAACATGGTTCAAATTTTTATTTGGAAGAGTTTTTGGTAAAAACCACAATCCATTGGCAAGGCAACTGGCAATCCTTATCAATAAAGGTTGGGCAAAATTGATTAGACAGTTGTGATTAAAAGTGAGCACAACACACAGACTTAAAATGTTACTTTGTCACATTTCCTGTGGTAAGATGATAGAACTCTATGCAATATATGACAGATCTTACCGAGTTTCCATATCAACTGATACTAATTTACGTTTATTCATGAGTTTGTTGAGACGACCTAGCCAATGTGCTCCTTCTCCATTTGGATCTATTAACATTGGAGGTCTTTGCCATGAGGAAATCAGAATAGCAGCATTCTCTAACTGCCTTGGTCCAAAATCTGGTAAATAAAGAAAAATAAAACAAATTACTTACAACTATATGAAAGGTATCCTTTCAACATTGAAGAGTTTTTTTTCTCCCAGCGTAAAAGTGTGATACTAGACACAATTTTGTTAGGAGATTTGTTGGATTTGTGTTAGTTATTTAGTCGACCCTGATTGTGCGTTATTTTTAATGTTTTCTTTCATTGAAGTGCCTATCTGTGTTGTATCTGCCAAAACATGAAAATAGATATAAACCAATTTTGAAAAAGGAGAGTTAACTCCTACCTTTTCTCATCCAATCATTAAGGATTGTCTCCCCTACCAATACTTTAATCAGTGACATGACATATCTGTTATACTGTGTAGATGTGAGAACAGGTGACGTGGTGATATTTGTCTCATTATCATCTTCCTGCATCTCAGTGCCTTCCTCCTCCTGTATCTTATCAAGTTTTTCTGTTTTCTGGTCATCCTCTTGAATAGATGCAGATGATGCTGTGAAAACACAATTATAAAATGTTAAACAAAGTACTAGTCAGGGGGCTAGCTTTAGACTGTAGAAACTATGGTGAACTTGTGATATATGTTGTACATGTATTTCTCTACTATACTGTATACATATTTTATGCAACATAGAATTTTATATTGTAATTTTTGTGGTATGATCTTTCAAAAACTAAATCAAGACATCACATGGCTTACATGTATTATTTGAATAAGAACCAAAACACAAAATACTTGATAGCTTATGTATGATTACCTTTGCCACTGGGTTCTGTCTCTTTTTCTGTTTTCTCCATTTCAGATTTCTCTGGCTCATCAGATTTTTCCTGGCCATCTTCATCTTCTCTTTCTGTCTTTTCTTCATCAATCGGTTCCTGTTTTTCTTCTTCATCCTTAACACCATCCTATGAATATTGGAAATGATTTCATTTCTTTTTATGTGATGTTTGAGGTAATGTAGTTGAATATATTGAATAAGTTAAACCTCAACGGAAGCTTTAATAAAACGGTTTTGGAAATCACAGTACCCTCATAAATAAAAAAAAGACCTAAAAATAAAATAATAAACCTTCATTTACAAATACCTGACCATCCTCTTGTTCTTCCTCTCCTTGTGGACCTAACAAAGCTGATGTGTAATCAATGTCATACACCTGACTGGCCCCTGCAGCAGTCTTTAAGAAATCTATAGACCAGTCTATTACACGTCCTAAAAAACAATAAACTTATAGACTATAGCATATTTATGATAACCTCAAAATTCAGTTATTAGGGTACATGTATTGATTTAAAATGTATATATTTTGTACCATAAATGAGACCTACCCAAGAAGAAACTTAAACTAAAGTAGATATATTTACAACAAATCTACTAGTTGATTCAATATTTGTATATTTTATGTAACACATTTACTAAGTTACAAACTAAATCTCCAAAGATTTGTCCAAATAATTCCAAATAACATTTAATATTTACAATCAACAGTCAACTTGTCAGTTACCTTTCAATCCATCAATGGAATCAATAACCAGTGGGACACCTCTCTCCCGTAGACAGTTTGGCCAATGGACAGTCAGCATCATACGACGGAAATTATGATGGTAGGGTCCCAGGTAAGTACAGAAGGCAGAAGCCATAGAACATCCTCCAGGAATTGAAACCAAACGTCGTTCATGGGAATCAAAAATCTGTTGACATCGTTGGCGCTCTCCTTTCAGAATCTAACAATTTAATAGTACACAAGTCAGTCAAGTATTGGCACACAAATCAAGCAATGTATTTAAAATTTGTACAGACAGGACTTTATTCATTGAAAATACCAGTTTTTTTATTATTTTTGTTCTGTTCTACTTTCAACTACAAACAAATGTAAAATTCACTGTTCCAAAAATACAAGTAGAAAATATAAACATTTTATTTGTACAAAGTAAAATGTTTAAAACTTTTATAAGATGTAACCTTTTGAGATAACTTTTTATACTCTTTCTTCCCTTGACTATTGACAGAAGTAAAAATGTACATATAAAACTTTTATTTTTATATGTGTATAAAATAAAAGTATCATCAATGTATTACAAACCTTTCTAAGTCTTGCAGCAGTTTCCAACATTTTTTTCATTTTTATACATTTTTCTTCTTGTTTATTCTTGTCTATAGTTGCCTCCTCAAAGCTTTTTGCCAGTCCCTGCAGCCTGCCTTCCAAGTCCTGTAAAAGTTTTTAAAAAGTTCCCTTCATATGCAGAGGTTAATCTGATAGGTAATTAAAGAAATATTTTACTACATGTATAAAATAATAGCTTCTTTTCATTTTAAACTATCAGTCAATGACATTCAATAAAAAGACTCGTGAATTTATATCTGTTCAAATTATTCAGAATTTAACTAAACACAAATAAAATGCTTTAAAGACAAACTCCACATACATTTTTTTTTCAACCAAACCCTTACTTTTCGTTTCTTCTCCAAGTTGGCCATCCTGTGTTCAGCATCATCAACTGCTTGAGTGGTCTCCTTGACCTTTTTGTGGAGTGGCTCCACCTTGGATATCATCATTCTGTTGTACCTGAGAATTTATACATCATAATTTGTTATAATATTTTACATTTAGATTTTTTTATAATTACAATGACAAAAATTTAAAGAACAAAAGAAAATTAAAAAAAAGCTTTTTATCAATGATTGTATTTGATAAAAAACAGTTAAATACAAATTTGACATAGATGACACACAGAAGAACTATGCATTGCATTGCAGTTCTAAAAATATTGTTGTCAAAATAAACCTGGTTTGCATAATTGACAAGTCTGAATAAAAAAAATTAATCATCAGTTGCATTAAAGAGTAAACATGGTTTTCATGTGATCCTGCAGATTCACTTGTAAAATGGCTATTACTTGTTTGAAAAACTGAACCAGCTGTTTTTCAGAAAATTTATTTAAA
This sequence comes from Limnoperna fortunei, assembly GCA_944474755.1. NCBI lineage: Eukaryota > Metazoa > Mollusca > Bivalvia > Mytilida > Modiolidae > Limnoperna > Limnoperna fortunei. Next base: position 85,423,630 of record OX104112.1, on the reverse strand, counting down.
AAGATACAAGGAAAGTTTATCCTCTGCCTTCTGTAAATATATAATGTTATAAGGACCTAGCTAGATTTTCAATTATGAATAAAAGCTAGATGGATAAAAATGAAATGGACATTCTCAACTTACCATACAACTCCTCTAACCCAGCGGCAGAGTGACCCGCAGGCAGCATTTCCAGTTTTTTTCTCCATGGTGTCCGGGTCAAATGATGACTTCTTTAGATATGGTTCTACCAAGTTTAATGTAGATTCTGGTAACTGGTTCTTATCAAACACCATCATCTCATCAATAAACCTACAATATTTTATTAAAATGTATTTTCATATAAATAAAATTTAAAATGTCTTCTCTTTTTTCATGATTACTTGCAATGTTATTTCTGCTAACAGTAATAATGATAAAAGATGTATTTTAAAATAAAAAAATTAAAACAATAACCAAAACATTTACAATTCTGAGAAAGGGAACTTCAAAATAATTCTAATACCCAAACACGAGTTTACTTCATATTTTTTTTCTTTTAAGTTATAAAAGATTATACTGTTTAATCTTTACAAAACAAGTCAGTAAATAGGCTTTCCTACCTCTCAAGATTAGCCATCTGTCTTTTGGCACCTTTCTGCCAGGTTAAGTCTGCTGATGGGGATTTCACTAAAAACAGCAAAATAAAAAAGATTAACATTTTCCATTTTAACAATTTAAAATATCATTTGAAAACAAATCTTGCATGAAAAAAGTTAATCTTTTCTGATTATATTTTTAACTACAAGAATGCTCACCAATTAAGCACAGTTAATGCCATTTGTCAATTTTTTATAGAATTTTCAATGGCATAAATATTTATAATAATATTAAGTTATTCATTTTAAAAGATCTTGCATGTTTGATATTTATTTGTGAAGGTTGAGAGTAGAAGTACTTCAGTTTAATTTTTGGACATTTTCCATTTTCCAACAAATAATTTGGAATCAAATCTATGTTTAAATTTAAGCAAAAAGTAGTCAGTGTCAAGATGGTCATATCTTTTATTAATGAAATCTATGAAGAAATTACACTTTTCACTTCTAAGTTAACCATCTTTCTCAGTTGTTATTTTGCAAGGTTGCTATAGGATATAATTATACATTATCAAGAAACATTACATGACCTGTTTAGTGATTGGTACTCCTTAATGTAATTCACCCTTGACATTAATATTACTCACAAATCATGATTACGGCTGCCATCAGATCCTCTATGTCTAGAGGTGGTTTACTCATTCCTCTCAATTCACTTAGACTCTGTTTGTCTGCATTCATCTTCTGTACTTCTTTCATGGTATCTCCATATATCTGGGTAGTCTTAAATACAGCTCTCTGTTCTGCTATTTGATATTCTGGCAACAACTGGAAAAAGAAATTATTATACAAATATCTGAATAAATTTTAATTTTAAGAAAAAAATGAATCCCCATCACTCAGCCACGTAATAAATTTTATTTATTTGGTCTGACAATAAGATGACAGTTAGTTCATGCCAAAATTAAAATTAAGTTTGCTTCCCTTCTCACCAGCCAGATCAAAATATTTGTTTACTCCTCTCCTGAATAAATTTTTGTTCTTTGTATTTTCCAGACAATCATGTTTTAGTCCAATATAGGTTTTCAATCCTGATCCATATTCAACTAGTACCAGAAGTCATCAAAATGCTTCAAAAAGTACATTTCTTTTGTAAAAAACAGATTAAAATGAATTCCCAAATGTAAACAACATGCAGTCAGTTACAAATGCTATGTGTTTATGTTTTGTTTGAAGTTCAGTCAGACAGAAACAAACTGAATTGTTTGATGATATTTGCTACAAATCAGTCTTGGAGAGGATTTATTGACAATCTTTGTCAGCATTAAATAATGAACAACTGTTTACCATATAGATGATCCAATAACTGTGTCATTGTCATTTGATTTAAACTTGCAATTTGTCAACTTTAAAGTTACACCATTTATAGATCAACCCAACAGAAATGACAGTGATAGATTCAACTGCTAATTGTTAAAAGAACCAATGAATAAGTAAGGTTTTTCCAGTGTCATAATTTCCTTAGGAAAAAAACTGACTTAAATCTTCAAACAAGAATATCCACTAGTAGTAATTTAATCAAATAATGTAATCTCATTGTTCACAATGCTGGAAAAGTTTGAGATATTTAAACAAAAGATGACTAATTAAAATAGTGTATGTGCCATTTGGTATCAAAAATAATATTCTAACAATTAAACTCACAATGAGTTTTAAAATTAAACTGGTAATATTTAACTTACTTTTTTCAGTTTTGATATTTTTTCTAACTGTGCTTTAACTACTTTTATCTGCTGTTCAGTAATGGCTGTGTCTTGTCCAATTTGACACAAGAATTTTACTGCACTCTGTGGTAAAAGAAATAAATATGATTATTCTGTATCTCTAATAAAACTTCTTGTGATAAACTAAACAGATTTGGAGCCATAACAATTTTAAATCAGGTTTAAATTACCAGAAACCTTAGTTAAAGCCTCAAATTACAAAATACAACACAGAATGTATCTCTGAAATATAATACAATAAACAAGATATCAGTGAGATGGTATCCATCTCTTTGGGCCAAGCCGACAGGTTGTGATAAAAAAATTGTACGATTCTAAAAGCTATAATGGGACCATCAGGTCATCAACCATGATATGTGACACAAAACCTTGAAACTATATACCAGTATACCAAATATCAAAAGCCTACTATCTCAAAAGACACAAAAGTTATTGGCCAGACATGTTTTCAGATGGACAGACTGATTATAGAGTGTAAGCCACAAAATGGTGGAGCCCTAAATCAAAAATAGTTTTAGTTGTAGAACACATGTCACAATAAATCTATTTTTAAAGGACACTATGTACGACATCTTAAACTTAAATTTGCGGAACTTGATTAATAATCATGTAACAGGAAAATTTGATATTTCCAACTAATTCATTTCACAAGTAAAACAAAATTAAAACAATTTTTGGATGTAATATTTACTATAAAGTTAATCACTTACAGCCTTTCTCTCCTCTAGAACAACCATTTCATGCTCTAATTGTTTTCTCAGTTTTATAGCAATCTCATTCTCACTTTTGATTTGGCTCAGTGATTTAGATACTGCAGCATGTATTTCATTGATCTCAGAATGTTTGGTATTAGCCAAAGAAATGTATCTGAAAATTTAAGAGAAATAATGACATGTTGTTAGAGATCTACAAAATCAAAAGATTCAAACCTTCAAAATCCTATACTAAAAGCATGACAAAAAAGAACATCTATAAAGATTATTAATTTATATGTAATTGTGTATTCCAGGTAAACATATAGCTCTAAGTGTATAGAAAAAAAAAGTGACTCTTAATTGTTTTAAAAATTAAGACATTACAAAATTTTTAAAAAATTATGAATATGTTTGTGTGACACAATACAGTATCATTGTATGTTAAATGGATTATAACAAAACAACAAAATAACTGTACATTTTACAGTAAATCAAAAACACATGAATGGTTTTTAGGAAATACTCTTTTTCAAAGAAGTTTTGATATTCTATCTATTTGCTGTGTTTTTGGAAACCATTCACACTACGTAACATTTCTGGATTCAGTGCTATAAAACAAGCATTTTTCTACCCAATATAAAGGATGCAGCTAATTACCTTTCAACAAATTTTTCAAAGGATGTATTTGTAACATGTCTGTATTCTCCTGCATCTTTTTCTGCACCATCTTGTTGTCGAAGGACCAGGTGCATGGATGCCATCATATGAGCTATGTTTTCTCTCTGTACATCATTCATCCATTCAACATCTGAGAATATTACACAAGAGCAGCTTATAATAAAATGTTTTAGTCATTTTCAATTATGCAAGCTTAACAGAAAAATTACCAATATGTATAATTTATAACTGTTATTCCTAGAGATACCCAGAGTGGTTCTATTATAACTAAAATATAAGGTGAAAAGAGCCCTTTATTAAATAAGTTATTAAAATTTCTTGTAGAATTTTTTCATATTAAAAACAATTCTATATTATAAAAAAACAAAAAAACTCTCTATCTTTTGCCAATGTTTCTACGACCACTGCCGCCATTTAATTCAAGGCATATTCACAAATGGCAAACAAATGCATTTTCTCTTTAATAATTTATAGGTACCATAAAACGTTGTGTATAGTCCGCATTTACGTATTGTTCGCACCCCTTTCTTGGACCAGAAAATCGCGGAAAAGTTCTTATATGCATGTACGATCCGCACGTACAAGTTTTCACAAAACGTCTCAAGATGAAGACATCCAAGTCCGACATGGCCGCGCTTCTTAACAAGTTTTACTTTAATATGTAATTTATTCTCTTTTTAAATATCATTTATGTTTATACTTTTATTAATTTTTAGTGATTGTAATAAATTAAATAAAAATATAGAGCATTCTCATATAGTCAATTTTGATCGTTGTTAAAACGGAAAATCACACATTTCGAAACCAAAACAATTTGTCAACTTTGATTCATCAACCAAAACAAAGAAAACAAAAAGATAACATGTTTTATTTTAATCCCTGAATGATTGCAATCAAAACATCGATCTTCAAACACTTGAGGTTACATAACGACACCATTTGCATTTTACGCAATACAAGTTACACATCTACTATTTTCGTATCTGTTTTAATTTTATTCGTCCTATATATTTAATATAATATTACTAAAAATAATTTAAGTAAAAATTAATATCATAACAACGTATACATATGGACGTTTGTAAAAGAATAATGTTAGAATAGTACGAAAATACCGCATATGACACTACAACAAAATGGCGACCGCCATTGACAACAATCAACGGGACGAAAAAAACTCGATCGAGTCTGTATTTATGTATAATCCTCACCATTCCTCTCCAACTAAAATTAAAAGAAAAAAACCGCGGACAATACGACCCTAATTACTGTATATTTAATCTTAATACCAAAATACTGTACAACTTACCTTTAAGATGGTACAAAGCATGTTCTATCAAAGTAGACTTTGACCAGTGTGGGAACCACAGGAAGTTGACATTTTCTGTGAATGCTGGGTATTCTCTACATCGTCTCTGAAATGACTGATCACCATTGCATGTGATCATACAGATACGGAAATTATTCCTTACAATTCCCAGGAAAAAGTTCCAAGCTGTGTCTCTGGTGTAAGTCAGTCCAGCTAATGTCACTTCTGTTCTGATAGAGTTTATAATGGTAGTTTGTTCTTCATATGTGAACAGATGACTGATAGATCCAGACACAATAAATTCAATAAGGAAGACAAGGAAATCTTCTTCCATTAATTCTTCCTCATGCAGTAGCAGCAGTATCTTTTCTCCCTAAAATGTTCAATCCATGAAAATTATACATTCTAGATATACATTCACAAGCTTACTAAACTAAGAAACTAAAATTCTTGTGAAAACTATCTGTAAATCTGGTCTTGAAGAAAATTTAACTGTAAAAACAGCATAATCTAATCAAGATAAAGTCCTAATTCCCAATATTATTCAATTTAAAATAAAAAAAAAACATTATTGCAAGTTAGTCTTTAAGTAATAATAAAAATAACTGACCTTTGACCCAGCCCTTGTGTAGCATTGTACCAAGTCTGATTTAAACTGTTCCATCTTGTACTCCCCAGAACTGCTCAGAGAACATGGACTGACTTGATATACTGTATAGCCACATAGATGTGCTGCTAACTTCGCAATGACTGTACATCGTCCTGGACATCCTTCTGCTACTAGCACTGTGTGAGCACTCTCTTGGGGTGAAGCAATAGTACGGGCAAGTCTACACACTTGTTCCACAACACTCTGAAATGTTTATAAATATATTTTAAATAAAGAAATACATTTTTCATTACAGCTGATCGCAAAGCATTTAGTTAACATATATGCATTGTACAAGAACAACAAATAAACTTTTACATCAATCAGTTATAGACTAGCTAACCCCTGATTATTAAAAGCCCTGCACCATTACATTTTCTGTTGTATAATTAATGTACAGACAGTTTACCTTATAAAGAGCTAACTTAATCCTGGGATGTATCTTATTGTATTCTTCAACTCCTTTAATCATTAGATCCTTGACTTCATTCATGGTAAACCTAGGTTTGTAAAGGTCTGTCTTGGCGTCATCCTCAGAAATATTAGAGATGTGACGAGCATCAATCATTCCAGCTGTCACAACACCACTGTCTTGTTCTATCAGGTTACTGAACAAAGGCTGCTTGGAGGAGATTAGTAACCGAATCTATTATAAAAGATACTTAAACATTTAGACATGTGGCACAGCAGCATTAAATATCATATATTATCACTATTTTGCAATATTTTTATTTTGCTTCTCATGTGCGTTTTTTTCCATTACAACTAACAGTGATAAAAAGATAACATGTATTTATATTATCTGAAACTTGAAGATTTTTCCGGTCATCTCATTTCAGGGCCTGCGCACTTCAATGAGATAGGGACGAAAAAATGCATTATGTTGAAAAAAAACGTAATCTTTAATTCTCTACTATTTCCAAGTCAAGATTATATGAATATGATATTTTACATTAAGTTTTAATGAAACATTTAGGTGGCCGAGTGGTTTAGGTAGTTCGTCTACTATTGATCAAGTGGTCTGTCAACACTGAGGTTGTGGGCAGTGTGTACTCAACTCCAATCTTAATTGACAAGGATTGCCAGTTTTCCTTAAGAAGGTCAGGGGCTTTTTCCGGTTACTCTGGCTTCCTACCCCATTCAAAACTGGATGCCATGATAGAGCTGAAAAATTGCTGAAAGTGGCATTAAACATCATTCAAACAAAACAAAATTGACCTTTTATAAGCTGATATATGAACATGTTAATTTTGTCATGGTAAAAATACAGAAAACCATAAGTCTCTGCAAAGTATTTATTGTTACAAAATTATGGTTTCCTTACTTGATCTTCAGAAGTGAATTCTTTTTTGACTGCTGTAACAAATGCCTGTTTATATCGCTTGCAATCAACCTCAGTTACAAGGCGATGTCCATATACCCATGAACACTCATGTTGCCATAGTAACAACAAATCTCTACTGGCACATCCTGGCTGCAGTGATAAACAAAGGTTCCTACAATATGGAGTGAAAGTTCAGAAACACATTTTAATATTTAATACTTATCAATAAAAGTATTTAAAAAAAATGATTCAACCAATATTAAAACATCACCAAATTCAGGATAGAACATTGACCAGTACTAAGTCATGCCAAGTATACCCCCACTGGACTAAGTCAGGAAGTAGATAACTGACTGACCTGGAAAGTGAAGGCACAGTATAACTCATCCTGCTAAAGCTGTGCACCTGATTTGAAATCAATCCCTTTAGTAGAAGCCGAGAAATCTGTTACGAAAGTTTGCAACAGACAGACAGAAGGACAGACAGATGGGCAGACAGACAGACAAAGTGATTGCAATATACCCCCCTCTCTTAGAGTGGGGGTATAATATACATATATTAGAATGAACAAAGGGACTGTGGGCTACTTTTAATTGGCTAACTAAATATCTTGTCAATTGTTGTACACTATAAAATCTAAAATGCAGTAACTTAGGTCTAGTCCATTCTATAACTCACTTATAGCTATGTCTAAAAATAGCATATCAAGAACATATTTCCAATGACAAAGAACTTCATGAAAGAAATGAAAGGACATACAAATATTTTGCATAAATCAAATTAACTTACTTGAATATGACTGAGAGATCCCTAGTGGTGAAGATATAATGGCATCTCTGGGCTGTAGGTAAAAACATAGTTCTTAATCTTTCCTGGAGTTCTACATTAACTTTAACCAGCTGGTACAGCAATTTTCTAGTAGCTTCTTCATCAGCTTTAGCTTTGTTCTGGGCCTGGCATGGAGAAAATATGTATTTATTCCATACTTAATAAATAAATAACCTGGTAATATTAAAAATCTATCCACCTGATATTTTGTTTAACTATATTAACATATATTAGATTAACAATATGTGTCTTCTAAGACTTTGGTGTAATTCACACATAATGATATTTCTTGCACCTTTCATTTGAATTTATTGCACATAAATATACCTTCTGATCAACATGATGTGAGGCTGGTCCAGATCCTGATGTCTCTGGCAGTATAAAGTGTGCTTGTAGCAATGTACTATAGATTGTCTGTAACTCATCATTTCCTGGATACGGACAATGGAAGACAGCGAAGTGTCTCAGAAATCTTTGGCTAAGTTTGGGGACATTAGCTGAAGTGTTAGGATTAATTGTGCTGACATACACAACATTCTTCACATATCTCCATGCATGATTGTCTTGGTTGTAGAATCCACCATCATCTATGTGTTCTCTGACTAATTCTATAGCTGTCTGGTGTCCAAACTGGTCAACCTAACAAAATGTTTAAATACTGGGTAATCAATCATGTAAAAATAATATAAATGATAGTGTAAAGGAATAAAACAGTCTGCATATACCATAATGTTGAAAGCAGCTAACTAAAAGGGCATTAATGTCCTTGAAATAACTGCTATCTGTATATCCCATTTCTGGTAAGAGAAAACACACAAAAAAAAACTAGTATGAAAGACTCGCAAAGAAAATTCAAAATTCAGTTTAAATGCAAAGTTGTTCACATATTTAAGGTTAATATTATAGGTTAACATTGACTGAATTAAATTGATCATAAGTACAAAGACAAACCTGAGACAGATTTATATCATCTATTAAACACAGGAGTTTTTTGTTTCCTTTTGGAACATAAGTTTTTCCATGTTTCCATTCCAACTTCTCGTCCAGACGATCATACAGTAAACGGGCATTAGTAAATCTATAAATAAAGTTACAATGTTTATTTATCTTATGACATAGTTCTGACCAAATGAAAGACAGAAAAATTAAATTACATGTGTACAGAAGAATGAAAGCCAGACAATAAAATTGTTTATAAAAAGACCTAAGAACTAATGCTGCAGCTTAACATGGCACTATACTAGGGGATAAAATTTAACTATTTTCCATCAAAAGGAGTTAAACATTAAAACTATTTTATGCTGTAATGCTAACTGGTATACCAAAACAGCCTAATTACTGTAGGGGCTTGGAGGATACAAAAGTGAAAAGGCTGGCTGGTGACACTATATTACAAGGCACCCAATCTTCAACACTGGATTTAAGAACTGATCTTATTTTGGTGCTTTTTAAATACCAAAGTCTTGTGATTCTAAGGAGTGCCAATAATAGCATGGAAAACACAGATATTGGAAAAAGAAATAGTTGATTGGCGAGAACGAGCATGATGAGAAAGGACTGCCTGCAGGTATTTATCACCGATTGTAGAATATTATAAAGCTTAACTTTCTATTGTTAAAAAACTTAAAAAATCTACTACTGGGTAAATATTTAAATAGAATTTTGTTATTGTGTTTAATCTCAATCCATGTGTAGAAAAACGATAATACTATCTATAAAGTACACACCTGTTGGCAGGTATAGAAAGAGACAAGACTTCTGCTACTTCTCCAGAACACACAGTACGAATACGGTCATTGATAATTGCTGTCTTACCACAACCATTCTCTCCCACTAGTATAACTGGTTTACCATATTCTGTCAGGACTCCTACCAGGAATAATAATTGCTGAAAAAGAAAAGTACAAAATATTAAAAGCCAAACCTTGTTTAATATGCAGTAAAAACAAAATACTTAATGTTGTAAAAAAAAATTCAATAAAAAAAACACTATTAGCTCAGTAAACAGATGTAAGCTCATGCCTACACTTCTTGGTAATAGATAAACTGCACCACAGTGATAATCTCTTGTGATATTTTTAGCCAATACACAGACAGGTTAAATATATTTAAAGAAATTTTTCATAAACCACTTTCAGTCCTACAAATACACCAATTCCATTGGCTGTAAATACATACTACAGTATACACCGATTAAACTAAACACAAATCTTTTGCAACGACACAACTGATGTCTTTTTCACACTAATATTCACAATGAGTTTTTTTATCAGTTGAATGACATGAAATATATACCTCCACAGAGACTGTATGTACAAATGACTCAGCTGATATTCCTTTCCTGCTTTCTCCACTGTACTGTTGTAATGTATCCCTCCATCTAACAAAGTCGTGACATTCATTGTCTACCATGTAATCAAACACTGTACCTTCCTCTGGGTAGTCAATATGCTGCTCAAACTGTTCCTTCCACCAGTTACTAAATGGTTCCCTGTATTTCTCCTCCAAAGTTCCACCAAATGCCCAGATTGCAGCAAAGTTGAAATACCTCTCATACTCTACATCACTTAGTTCTTGTGTGGATGTTTGTTGTACTATAGCCTGTAGAATAAATATGTCATGCTTATTACTAGTTTTAAAGAAATATCTGTATTATGTACTCGTAACAACATTATCATAAAACTCTAAATTACTTAACTTGATACCTCTGGTATAAAAGTTCTAGTGACATAAAAGGTTATATTTAAAATATGTCTAATACTATACATCAATGTCTGGATGTTTATTCTACTATAGCCAGCTGAATAAACATAACATACTTTATGTGGGTCAGATATATAAAGCATACATTTATTATTTACAAATCTAGTAACCTTAATGCATACATGTATATTATAAAACTATTTATTCAAACCTAAGACCCCTTGCACAAAAGTTTAATATAACTGTAAATGAACATTTGAAGATTAAGATATATATTAACACCACCTTGGAAGTTGTGTTTTTATTTGTTGGTTGCCATTAAATTATTCTACAAGAAATTACAGCATCCATTATACATAATGATAACACCTACAAATTTCCACTGTGTGGTAAAAACAGTAGGCAGTATAAAATTCTCAACAAATATCCTAGTACTTCTATAAAATAATCATACCTCTAGTAAGATGCAGAATGTAGATATCATATTTTCAACATTGTGTTGTATGACACGTTTATACTGTGGACATTTTGCTTTGTTAGGACCCAGCATGTGGGGTGTACAACAGTCAGTAAGATACTCTATGGTTTTCTCTATATAGACATCACAGAAGCCTGTCAGTAATTCTCTTTCGCTCTCGGCACGATGTTCAAGCCATTGAACTAACATCAGCTTCCAGCCTACATCCTTAGAGGTCATTACCATGACACCGACATTGGCCAATAATGCAGGACTCATATGTGCAACTGACTCCATCTGTTGGTAATGATCATAAAATGTTAGATACATTCATTATATGCTTTAATTCAAGATTTAAAAAAAATTAATAGGAATTTGATCTTTCCATACAGAAAAATTTTTTACAACTTGAGAAAACTCACGCAAAATATCTTTGAGATTAATTATATAAATGTATTACTGACCTCCCACAAAAATCTGATAGTATCTGCAATAACAATCCTCTCATTGTTTCCAAGGACAACAGCTCCATCATTGTTTAACACAGCACCTAGCAACTCCATCTGGGCTGGCTCAGACTGCGAAGAACAAAATTGAAAACAAAGACTTAAATTGCAAGACATATTGAATGATTAAAAGAGATTATATTCTGTCCTAATACAAGACATCTATCTGTCACACAAAAACTTTACAGAAGCTGGAAGCAACTGGTACCTTTACACAGATGTTAGTTGTATAAATTTGCCAATACCCTTATAAGTTTGTCGATTCTGAGATTTTGAATTGTGAATTGTCTCTTTGACAGTTTCCTTGGTGCTCGGTATTTTGTTGTTAACTTTATCAATATCTGTAATTAAGTCTATGCAACAGTTTCAACATTTATGTTTCTAATATAAAGTACAAGAAGATGTCACCTCTCCGTCCAATTGAACAATCTTCATAATAGGTTTGGCTTTCAGATCATAGTTAATATTAGGAGGCTGTACACAGAATTTCCTCAGAATTGAAGCTAGCAATCCATCTTTCCATTCCCTGTAAAATGAATAAATGATTTTCACAAGATTTTATCAATCAAATGTTATGATGCTTTCACTAAGATGAAATTCAGGATTGAATGGACAAATATATTCAAATAAAAACAATTTTGACAATGTTACTAATGCATATACAAAAGATAACATACATGAAAATAAATGTTTGTTCTCAAAAAAGTCTGTTCAAACAGATGAATTAAGTCCTGTACTAATTATTATATTTCTTCGTTATGCAAGACATTTTGATGTTCTACGCTATTTACAACATTAACATTTCAGTGTCTGAGGGACATCAAATCTGTAAACATTCCTGTAAACAGCAAGATTTCTATGTGTCTTTTGAAGGTGACCTTTTGTGAGATCAAATCTGTTGTACTCTATACCATAGCAATTAAATGTCCTACTTATATTTGTGTTGAACAACTGTAAATACAGAAAACAAATAGAAAGATTCTTATGATATATTGTTCCCGTACTTGGTTTTAGGATCAAGGTAACCCATCAACTCATCTGATTCTACAGCTTTAGTGAAGACATTTTGTACACTGATGATCTTTCCACGAGATCTCTCTGCCACGGCAAACGTCTTTATACACTCACTCTTACCACAACCTGGTGGACCTACTACAAAAATCTGGAAGGAAACATATAATTGTTAATATTCAAGCAATAGAGTGTTTGAAAATCTAAAGGAGCATGCTATGTTTTATATAGTTCAAAGGCTTCATAGTTTAACTTCAGTATAATGATGATTTATTACACATTGGAAGATTGTATCAGTACATACTGTTTGATGTGCTGCATTCAACTGGGACAACTGTGCTACTCTGGCTTGGAATGCTACACCAGGAAGAAGATTGAGCTCTCCTGTTGCTATGGCAATGGCATCCTGCATGTCCTCAATATCATGTTTCTGGTGTGAATCCAAAAAGTTTGGAGCTGTATTCAGAGTCACTACCGGGGTGTTCAAATTAATGGAATCTGTAATAAAAATAAAGTGACTATCATTATTCTTATTATGATAATAATAATAACCAAAATATTTTAATTGCAACTGATTTAGAGATGGTTTTTATTTGTTCCCAAAACATCAGATACCAGTAGATACTTTATGTAATGCCCAGGAATAATTATAATAATGAAGACTACATTAAAACTGGTTTTTCATGAAAGGAATAGTTTAAACATGCAAAACCAAATGGCAAGCATTGGTAAAATTAACAAAATGAATGCTGGAATCAACAATGTATAATAAAAAATATGTCCAACTCATGCATCTTAACTATATAAATTATAACAGCACTTACGTCCTTTTGATGTCATATCTGTAAAAGGTTTCCAATGAATTTTTTTGGTCATGTACACGAGTCACCCAACTATATATTTATTATTACCTCATGTACAAAACAGATTTGATTCATAGTTTTTATTTTATATTTATGTATGAAATATATAATAAATTCTAAAACTAAGGCTATTACAGCTTACAAATGGTTGCATTAATCATAATATCTTAAAATAAATTGCTTTTAAGTTTACAACAGAGGGAATCACAAAATACAGCAAGGTTTATCATGGAAACAAGAACTTAATAATGCTAATATATCCAAGCAAAAGTTGTTTATAATGATTAAGAAAATAAAAGACTTCATTCAATAGAATTAAATTTATAAACAAACTGATCATAACAATAAATCATTAAAAAAAAATAGAAGTCTACTGAAGAGTGCATATTAATTCCAAAAACTGTTTATAATAATGAAGTCTTTTATTAATCAAAATGTAAATATCATTACAAACAAAATTAACAACATACTTAAAAATGAAGAAACATCAGAGAGTTGAACTTACCACATTATTTTAGGAAAAAAAGAAAAGATGAAAGCACTTGTATGAATTTTGATAACAACAATTTCCCAATATATTCCTAAATAAATTACAGGATATTACTTATTTCAATGGTACTTAAGGTCACGGTTAAATCTTAAATAAGTATTCAGAGTATAACACTTTTATTTTATGTATCAACAAGCAAAATGACTACAACACTTTTTTTGTCAGGAGCATTACGTTTGTGCACACTTTGTCAATATCATGGCAAATTTTGCCTAAGACTTTGTAATACATTTTCACACAATCATTTTAGTCAAAGTAGTCTGTTTGCACACAGTGTGTTCATGTTTATATATGCTTATATCTAAATCAGTGAGTTTATGTAGACTTTACAGTAAATATGTGAGATTAATTTGGTCTTACTATATTTTAAGATAACCTGAGTTTAACTCAGTCTTAACTTCATTCTCGATACATTTGTTTAATGAACATAACATGGAAAAAATGTGTTACCAATACTGGAAAACATAAATTCTCTACCAGGATCCAGCACTGAAATTTTCTGGAATCTAAAATTTCCAATAACTGGAGATGCATTAAAAAAAATGTATGTCAAATAAGATAGACTTAAATGATTTAATAGTGATTGACCGTAGATTTGAAAACAATCACGCTGATTTAAAGAACGTCAGAAAAAAAGAGATAGCTGCAAACAAAAAGCAGATGAGGAGCATGGTGATAGACTGGCAAATCTTATAATGAGTGATATTAGAAAACTTAGTCCCCGGAACTTTTACCAAATGATGTAAAGTCAATGGTGAGCAATCTACAGGAAGCTCAAAAAAAAAAAAGAAAAAAAAGCAGAAAAGACACCCAAACTCATATCCGCAAAAGTAAAAATATAGGGTGTACGCAAACATATTTTACAAAATTGTGCACAAACGTGTTTGTCCCATTTTATCTATCACAATTTCCATGAAGCCACATTGCAATCCTACATAATAAGGCATTTTAACTTTAGTCTATGTTATATAAGAATTCAATATTATTTATAATTATTATTTCTATAACACATTAGATATGCAATAAAAGTAGGTTTTATATTCAAATGTACAAGAAACAAAAAATGTAATCTAGTGTTAGGATTAATATATTTAAATAAATTAAATATAAGCAGATTGGCATTATATTTTCATAGGTTTTACAATGATAAGATTCTGGAGTAATTATGGTTTATTGTTTTAGATTAAGATACTTGTACACCTTGTGTCTGAAGGTGATATCATCAGCTATGCAATTGTGAAGTACATGTATCGTGCAGTAATATTGCTACTGAAGCTGTCATACAGCAACACGCTAAGAAATATGAAATAAAGTCCTCCATACTGATCTTACCTTTCAAATGTTCTTTTATAAAAACAAACAAATTTGATAATTATTCTAAAAAAATACAGTAAAGAAATACAATTTGAACGACATATTTGCATGAAAACCTTGCTTTTGCAAAAGTTACACTTTTGATGTCAACCATTTTTGTTTTAACATCAAAATTTTACAAACAATGAAACAAAATTAATAAACCACTTACTACAAAGTTTTCTTTTTTTATTTTCTACAAGGAAAGACATCATTGTATATAACTTGTACACCACAGATTTTCTGAGTCTAATAAAATGCTTACAAAATTTATCTCCACCACTGTGCATTTTACACTTAGATTTTTTACACTAAATTTTTCAGCATAAAATTCTTCAAGAAGTAATTTAATTAGTAAATATCTAAAATTAGCATGATATTATCTAACCTTCTGGAAAAGGCACCTAAAAATAAAATAAACATTAAAGTTAATTATGGAAAAATATCCCAGAATAATCTGAATAATTTATTGAAGAATGCGAGTAAACACACCTTTCAGAGACTTGTTAGATTCTCCACTCTTTGCTGTTCTGATTCTCTGACCAGACTTTAAGCTATTCCTGGAGGGAGGAGGTTTAGATAAGATGTCCAGTTCTCCACCAAACACCATAGGTATATTGAGGTGTGGCCATAAGTCAGTGATCAAAGTAGCAAACACACTGGCATCTCTACCATGAAGACGTGGTAGAAAAGTGTCCCGAATAGCCATAACCAATGATTTCTCCTCTTGGTAGTATTTCTGTTCTGTTAGTTCTCCATCTAATCAGGCAATTAATAAACATTTATTCATGGCAAGTAACTTGATTCATGTTAGGGTTAAATCAATATTTATTCATGAAAACATAAACTTTAACAGGGTTCAGGACAAATAAACTTAAAATAATTTGTCCATGAAATTTCTTAAAACCCACTACATAGTTTTTTATACACATTATCATAATAATTTAAATTAAAACAAACAGGTTTCAAAGCTTATTTCCGAGGGTGTGAACACCAAAATTTAGAATCTTCTAATAGATTGTACAGGGCAGAGAATAGTAAGCACTAAAATAATTGATGTACACAATTCTGAAATTTTAAGAAGTTTTCTTATAATGGCAATTATAAGCAATTGGCATAAATTTTAGTAATGGAAGGAAAAATAGGGGTCTCAGAGTGATTATTGTCTAATGGACAAAGCTAATAAAAAATGTACTAAAACTGTAATTTATTGGTCAGAATGACATTCTTTGCTAAAAATTTCATTTTTATTCTTTTGCCTTTATCAAACTTATTTAGCTTAAACATTTTATTTAACAATTGAAAATTAATATGATAGTTTTGGAACACGTCTTTTATTAATATTTTTAATTTTAGGAGCAATCAATAAAAGTAATTACGAAAAGAAGTGAGTTATCGCCCGTGTGCAGGTGGTGCCATGGTAGCCGGTCCATGTTAATTTCCGGTTATAATGTAATATCAGCGTATGTCAACTCACAAAGAAGAAAAAACAATATTAATTCTTCAAAACAAAACATTAAAGATCTTTTTCGCGGCCATAAAAAAAGAAATGCATTTATTATCGTTTTACAACAGATTCGACATACAGTTCGCGCAAACATGTCCACCCAGCCCGCCCCATCCCCCCTTTTCTTATCTGTACGAGAGCATACATGTTTATACTGTAGGAACTTAATTCTTTACCATTATTTCCGAGCAATTGATATTTCATCAGCACTGAAATACATTTTGTCTTTTTTCACGGCATAGAAATATTTTGCTTCAACCTTTCTAACATCGTAATGGAAGAAACATACATCGGCAGTAGAGTAACATTGGTATTGTAACCAGATTTTAAAAAATGCTTTCTTATATATATATATATATATATTAATTGAAAGAGAAAATATTTTTTGTATGGAAATATTGCTAGTTTATTATAAATAATCGTTTTTTGTTTTCTTAAGGAGCATGTTGAAATGGCGATTTTCGGAACGTATAATGCATATTTTAGTAATATTACGAAAGAAGATTAATTATTTTACAAACTTTTTCATTAACTCATTTTAATTGCAGAAAGTTTAGCATTTCTATTTTTTTTATTCTTGATCATTCTTCTTTCAAAGCAGAAATTGTTAAATTCGTGTATTTATCACAGTAAGATTCAATTGTCAATAGCATTACGCACATTTATCAGTTTGTAAACATAAAGACGCTGGACCCGGAACAACGGTGCCATCTGGTAATTTTCAGGAAGAGATAATTCACTATTGTTTCCCATAAATATTAACTTTAGCATTAATGCAATATATATCTATTCTGCAATTTAAAAAAAAGACAGATGGTGTCCTTGTATCCCTTTAATAATGTCTTTACAACTTTTTAAAATTAAATCCACTAAGTTTAGAGTAATGAATGTTAAACTTACTATCTACATCTTTTTCTTTTATTGTTTTTTCTCCTTCTTCTTCATCAAGATACCTGACAGTGTCTAAAACCAGAACATTACAGTAAGTATATGTGCTGTATTGTTTAATGCCAATCAGCACATTATCATAAAAATCAGAACAAGATTGGTGAGTTATGCATGCTATGTATGAGACAAAACATGTATTTTGTATAATTAAATAATAATAATAATAATAATAATAATAAAAATAATAATAAATAATAATAATAATAATAATAATAATAAGACTTTATTTTACTAGGGTAAACTCAGTTAACTACACTAATCTTCCCTGAGGCCCTAGATTACATCAAAGAAAATAATATATTGTGTTACAATCAGATTACAGCATAAATTCATCAAATTGTAAAAAAAATTACAAACAAGGCATATACAAGTATATAGAAAATAACATACAAATAGATAAACAGTTTTATACATTGTCCTGATTGTCAGAAGAATTTACCTACCGCAGGTCGGGGTTTTCTCCGGGTACTCCGGCTTCCTCCCCCAAGTGGCGTTAAACACCATCAAACAAACAAACAAACAGAAGAATTTAATAAGTAGTTTTTTATATTTGTCTTGAACACATTGGTGCTTATAGATTCAGACACTTAAGATATTCCACAGTAAGGGGGCTAAATATGAAAAGGATTGTTCAGTTTTCGGTTTAGGGACATTGAGATAACTTTTTGTGGCATTTTTTAGAGGGTATGGGTTTGTTTCAGAAAGATATGAAAATTTTATACTGGGTAATCTGAAGCCTCTTATATCATATAAGACCTATCACAAGGACTCTCCTAGTTAAACATGTCAACCCACAGGAACACATTATACAGACTGCCAGTTAACTAACGGGCCTGGGTGGCCTAGTGGTTAAGGTAGTAGGCCTACTATTGATCATGTGGTCTGTCAACACTGAATCAAGCTGCAAAGGACTATAGTTAGCTTGATTAAAAACTGGATAAAAACTGGATGCCATGATATAGATGAAAAATTGCTGAAAGTAGACTTAAACAACAAACAATCAAGCTAACTATAGTCCTTGCAAAGGACTATAGTTAGCTTGATTAAAAACTGGATAAAAACTGGATGCCATGATATAGATGAAAAATTGCTGAAAGTAGACTTAAACAACAAACAATCAAGCTAGCTATAGTCCTAGGGGGGCAATTGTCCAGGGGGCAATTGTCGGGGGGCAATTGTCCAGGGGGCAGTTATCCGGGGGGCAGTTGTCCTAGACCCGGGTTTTATAACTAGAGTGGGATGGAGATCGTATTTATTCATGCCCCTAGTTATTGTTTAGCTAAATTTATTGAAATTGGTATTTACTGATTATCTGTCAAACATTAAAAAAGTTTTGCAAGGACTATAGCTAGCTTGATTGTTTGTTGTTTAAGTCTACTTTCAGCAATTTTTCATCTGGGTCTAGGACAACTGCCCCCCGGATAACTGCCCCCTGGACAATTGCCCCCCGACAATTGCCCCCTGGACAATTGCCCCCCTAGGACAACTGCCCCCTAGGACAATTGCCCCCCATCTGTCAATTTTCTTGGATAATTTAAAAAATAATAGTAAATAAGGAATATGGAATTTTCTTAGATAATTTTAAATAAAAACCATAAATAACTTTTTATATATACTCATTTATATTTGATTTCACTTAATTTTCTTTGATGATACTGTTAAAGGGTTAACTATTTATTTAAGAATTAAATAATTTACAATTGATTTCACTTTAACCTTCTTTGATGATAATTAACTATTTATTTAAGAATTAAATAGCTTGGACAATATATAATCAACAAATTTTGATTACCATTAATTAAATTTTATTTGAAATTAATTACTTTTTAGAGCAAATTATAATTATTTATAACAATATCTTGAAAGGAAGAAAATTAATGTGAGCATATTTCTTACAAGCTAAATACAAGCTAAGCATTCTTAGGATTGGTATAAATAGCTGAGATTTATTAAGTCAATCATTCAACAATGGAATTCTTAGAGTCAGAGAGAGGTCATCAAAAACTCAGCTATGAGGGTTACATATATGTGAAGCAGAAGAACCTTGCCAATGGTGTTGTTTCATGGGAGTGTGAGAAGCGAAGACATAATGCCTGCAATGCCAAAGTCAAAGTAAGGGGAAATGAAGTACTGGGCACAGTAAACACTCACACGCATGCTCCAGACCTTGCTCGCAAAGAAGCAATAGTGCTGAACAAATATATTTAAATGATTGTTATCTCTGTAATATTTTTGTTTGCTTTACTTCTGTGTGTCATTAATAAAAACAAATTTTCATCTTATGTATTCTTTTATTTTTTAAAACATGACAAATATATGGGGGCAATTGTCCAATGGGGGGCAATTGTCCTAGGGGGCAGTTGTCCTAGGGGGGCAATTGTCCGGGGGGCAGTTGTCCGGGGGCAATTGTCCAGGGGGCAGTTGTCCGGGGGGCAGTTGTCCTGCTCCCATAAAACCCAATGTTTAACAACATACATGTAAGAGATAGAGGCTAATTGTCATCTTTGGATACAGTTTCTTTTAAATATTTAAAAAATTGCTTAATTTTTTGGTCATGCAAAACTTGGCTAAAAATAAACAATGTAACTTGTTTTAAGAATGACAACTAGATAGTTACTCTTTATTTGCATTTAAAAATCTGATCTAATGACAGTTATAGTAGATGTTTAGACATGGTGATAACAGCAAGTAACTTTACATTATAATACAAGTTACAGAATTCAACAGGTGGCTTCATGACAACCATAAGTTCTCTCCCTTACCTTCCTCTACTGGTTCCTCTTTAAGCTTTTCTAGGTATGCTCCAGCTTCCGATACAACACCTTTCATAGTTTTCATACTCCAACCTCCATTACTGCCACTAACATCACAACCTGTAGGATAAACAAAAATACTGCCACAATTATAAATACATCAAACAAATATAATGATTGTTCAGAATTCCCATCAGTCCATAACTTCTACTGGAGTTGGTTTGTCACATGACTTTGACATGTACAAACAAAAGTCATTTAATGATCCAATTATCTGTTCTTTTCATGTTGCTTTCTAGAATAATCAAATTCAAACCTTATTTTGTAATTCACATTTATGAATAAAGTTTCTCTTAATACAATAATTTTTTACTATTCTAATCTGACCGGAAGCAAGCATCCTTTAAAGCTTCTAAATCTCTGTGCCATTATATTTGTTTTTAATGCAAAATACATCAAATTAGTATGTTGTAAAAGTAAAATCAAACGGTAACAACATTTTAAGAAATCTTGAGTTAAACATACCAATAAAGACAAAAGTTAGTAATCATCGGAGCTCTCCCTGTACCCTGTTATCACATAAAGTTCCCTTTCAGCAGTTATAATATTACAGTTATGGAATATTTTAGTGAAATATTATGAAGAATTGTCTTCCTGAAACAGTTTTGTCTCCATGCTTTCTTAACAAAGTGAACAGTTCCAATTCTTGACTTTTAAAAATGATACTGACAGGTTCTTTTAATGCAAGCAGCACTGGAATCGCGCACGAAGAAATCCTTTACAAAAATTTTACATAGAAATATACTGTATAATGTATTATTGGACACATAAGCCCACATTTCCTAGAAACTGAACTGTGAAATCAGCTGCAAGAATGTAAAAATATTTACCAAAAAATAGGGCAAAAATTATATTCAAATGATTATTATCTCCTCAATAACACAAGTGAAAATTCTCAACTGAACATATCCTTCCCTTCAAGTAAAAGTGACATCCAAGATATTAAGTTATTGAAAAAAACATGATTTAAGAATAACTCATAAAGGACAAAATTAACAATCATGAAAATAAAACTTCTTGTGAACTTATACAAAATTTACAAAATCAGAGGATAGAGAAATGGAGGGAACAAGTCATTTTTTAAATGATTAAGAAATAAACTCTGAATGACAATAACCAAAAGGGGAGCAAGATAAATATTTAATTATAATTAGACTGTGAGTAGAAATGAGAATGGATATTCAATTTACCAAAAGTAAACAAATCCAAAAAGACATATTTATGGAAAGATGTTGCCCACAAAGCCAAAACTTGTCTGATATAACAAAAGGTTTGTACAGTCAATACAAGAAAAGCACTCCAATATCCCCTGCTGAAGCACATATTGTATCTTCGCAAGGGCAATAAAGTATTTTTTTTTAATGTTCCAAGGAAGACATACAGAAGAACCTAGTATAACTAAGCTTGTGTTGTTCATTTATCTTATCTCTCTTATATTGTTGATATTAATCTTTTATAAATTTCATAACAATCTGACAAAACATGTAGGTACAAGAAAGTTAGAATACAATTTACCATATAATTTATATTTCCAAGGGCATAACTCCCATAAACAGGATGGATCTGTGCTAACTTTCAAACTTGTCCAAGATATTGTTGATATTGATTTTTCAAATTTGATAAAAAATCTGACAAAAATGTAGATGTGAAAGCACCTACAAGCCAGACATCCATATGCCCAATATTTCTATCTGTATTAAAATTAAAAGCTTAATCTTTTGTAGTAAAACACATGAAAACATCTTTTTTTTTTAACTGTGTGGGGTAAGCATTTTGAAAAACTGATTTTACAACTGTTATAACATATGGATGCATAATATAGATTTATGAAAGCATATAATCAGTATTCAGCTGACAGTTCTAATACTATCATTACATATGTCTTATATAATGTAAGCTGAATGCATTCCAAGAATGAAATATCTGTGATATATCTGTTTTACATGCTTCAGAATCTACTACCTATTTTGTGATCTGATTGTTTCGTATTATAGTTAGCTTACTTCCGCTGTCAACAAAAGCCAGTTAATTGACCATCATGCAATATTTTACTACAAGAACTACACCAGTTATCTCTAAAGCTTCAGTTGCACGGAAACTTACCCATTCGTTTAATTCTACCTGTTATAATAAAATTCTACCTATTATAATGAAGATTATAAATCTAGAAAACATTTAAAAATGATTATGCAACACAGGGCAGGGACAATCTACACAAAGAAAGAAGACCATTCATAATGATTATCAAAATAAGATACTTTCTTGGCATGTTATGTCTAAGAAGTTTAAATTATCTTTTTTAATATTGGAATAAAATCATATATTTAATTAACCGCAAATCTTAATCAACCAGAGACTTCAAACGTCCTGTCACAGATAAACCTTTATGAAATAATGCAGTCTCTGTTTTTAGGAGTGACAGCAACTGTAGCTGAAAAGCAGGGCCATCATATTTAGGTAGAAACCTTCCAAAAAACAATAATGCAAATAGTAAGATTTATAATTTATTGTTGTCAAAGTATGCCTAATAGCAAAACATGACAAATCGTTGTAATGTACCTAAATGCATATCCTCTAAGTTATTATCTAATATGCCTTGCAGTTTCTAAGAAGATTTTAGTTTAAACATATTTTATTGTCTAAGTAACAAATGGATTGGACACAAGTTAGAAGATTTTAAAATTTCAGCCAATCAGTAAATTGGATTCCTCATGGTGATCATGTCTAAAGTATGATTAGCAAAAAATGAAAAAATCATAGTACAGGACCTTATTAATTCAATAAATCCTGCCAAGTTACAATGAATTAGTCCTTTTTGTTTCATAGGAGAGCATTTTCAGCCCATCAGAAACATGGAGGTATTTTAAAAGCTCCAATCAACACAAAATGAGGAATCTTTGTAAACAACCTTCCAAACTTCAATCCTACAAAGTTACATTCCATTTGGCCATAAAGTTTCCAATGATAAGATTTTTAAATTTCAGCGAATAAAAAATTCAAAAACTTGTCATGTCTGCCATAATTTTCACTTAATCATGACAGCATGATGAAACTCTGTAGACAAGTGGACTAGTACTTTCATATGAGAAAATTTTAGAAATTTCCTTGAAGAAGAAGAAGCAAGAATGTGATGACATTAGCTGACCCTGACCTTCAGTCAAGGGGATAAAAACCATATTGGTTAAACTCTATGCAACCTAAATTTCTGTTGACATTTTAACTCTTGTATTATCATACAAATCATATTTATCAACGACTGAGAGCAGAAGTTTCACAACAAAAACTGCTTGTAAGTAAAAGCTCTTTTTTTCTGCACGACAACAAAAGATATCATTACCGTCTGCTTATGCATAATATCTGGACAGTCATGATTTAAAAGCTGCTGCAGATCGTACAGGGAAACCATTTTTTTATCTTTGTAGTATAGCAAAAATTTAAGCATTGTCATACGGTGGCAAGAGTTACCAGAATCAATTCAAACCTTTAGTAAATTTCAAAATATAGAAATAAACAGACTTTTTGAATACCAGCAGAAATCAAAGTGCATTTTTCTCCAAAGCAAAAAAAAAAATTTTTCAAAATCTAGCTAATCTACATCCAGTCAGTCCATTACATTGTTAGTAAAAAGAAACTGTATTGCACCGACAGAATCAAAATAAGTATATGACTAACAAACACTATCACTGCTGTACTGGACAGACATTATTGTCCGTTTGCCATTAACAGGTATGCCTGAAATATCATCATGAAATTATCAAATGTTATGTCATTAATGTTTTGGCTGGGTTACAACTGTGAAGCCAGACAGCTTACAACATAAAACAAAATAATTACCAACAGCATGGCACACAATAACAGTATAAAAAGGTATTTAACTTTGTAAAAGTTTTCATTCAAAGTGAAGAATTCAAGATTTCCCACATATTTAAGCATATACAGATGTTTTGAATCATGGCTTAAATAAAAGTATTAACCAATCAAATAAGAAAATGTAAATGTACTGTAATACTACAGTATTTATAGACACAATCTGACAAGGTTATTTTTATATACTATTAAACCATGTTCTTACAAATACATATTATCATATATAAGCATTCAAATTCACAGGGTATGTGAAAATACCTATAAAATACTAGAGTTTTCAGTTATTATTTCTTGTACTAACCTAGAATGATGTTTTCAGAGATGGGTACATTTGTACCCAACAATTTTCTGTATAGTTCATACAATGTCATAGTTTTTCTTGCCAACTCTCTAGCACCGACAAAACCTGCAACAGAAATATTTCTAAATAAAAGCCAAAACATGCACCTTTTCATTGTCACCTCTTAATCATTACAAAGAAAGTAGAAATATATTTAAATCAGGTTTATTCAAAAATAATCATTTTCTGGTTAAAATGTCCATGTATCAATGGCTGTAAATTAGAAAACAGAACAAACAAGTGTGGACTGTGAGCTAATGCTCACTAGTGATACCCCCGCTTCCACAACTATACACCATATGGTACTATAGGATAAAGCAATATGCAAAATATCAGGCCTCTGCATTCTCTAGTTGCTTAGAAAACTGTGACAGAAATTATTGATACGGACAGACCAACAAACAAACAAACAGATGAATGGATGAACCCATGAACGGAAAAGGGTAAAACAGTATACCCACTCTTCTTAGAAGGGGGTTATAAAAATGAATACACCTAAGTCTAGTTATATGCAAGCCAGCATTCTTTTATTCAGTCAAATCCGATTTATTGATCTTTCAAATAAAGTATAAGTTCTAAGTGAACAAATATACATGAATTTGTTATATTTAACAAAAACAAAATATACCACACATTAAGTTATGCTACAAAAAAGTGCCTAAGCACAGATGTTGCTATGATAGGAAATTATTAGGAAATTAGCTACAATGACCTTGGGACATTAATTCTCAGGCCAGGTGGAATATAACATTTAATCAGATGCTACTACATTTAAACCTGAGTTAAGTAACTTTTAAAGGGAAATTATGAAAAAAAAATCACATAAAACAGAGTGATTGGGGGGGACGGGGTCATTATACAGGGGTTACAGAGTCATAGTGTCAGCTTGTGAAAGAGTAAAGTAAAGTAAAAATTGAAATTTATTTAATGTCATTACAAAAATACAAAATATACAATTAAGAGTATTTTTATTTCCAGTTTTTGTGCCTACTGTATAAACACATCTTAACATTTTTCCCCATTCAAGAGTTGTGTTTTTCTGTGTACCAGTTTACTGGTATCCATATGCATTTTAACAATATGCTCTTTGCAGAAAGTCTAAGTCAGTCACAAAACAGTGGAATGGAAAAATGCTTGGGAGGAATAAATATTGTCTGATAACACAAAAAGTCATTATATGGAGGGGTCATTAAGACAATTTTTTACTGTTTGGGCTGTATTATGAAATATTTACCTAGCATGATTTCAAGTACACAATGAATCAGATGCAATTATGTATTTATCATGACATAGTTACCTTGGCTACAAAGCATGACCTCTAGTGCTAGGTGAAGGTCGGGTTTTATTATAGCAATAGTCCTGAACTGCATCATGATATAGTCTGGTAGTGCTGCAGTGGCTGATGGGTACAGAAGTAAAGCATCAGGATTTCCAGGCTGAACTTGCAGGGCACTGTCCAATAGGGCAAAGCAGGCTCCTGACTGGTTCAACTGTATATCATCTGACTGAAGATGTACTGCACCCTTTCCTGCTTTCAGGGCATCCATTACTGACTGAATCAATTGGGCAAACACACTTAATACTGATGGACGCAGGTGGTTGAGGTTATTAAAAGAAACCCAGCAACCTGTCAAACAAATAAAACAACCTTTCAGTTTTTTCTATTTTCATAAATATAAACAAACAACCAGAAGTTTGACTGAAGAAAACAAGTTAACATAAATGGTAAATCTTAGCAACTTTTTTGTGCTATAATTAACAAATTTGAAAACAAAATGAAAGAACCAAGTTGACTGACATAATGTTATCAATTAACTTACTTAAAGTACCAAGAGCAGGAAATAAATATTAACTAGCCAAAATATTAATGTTTATACCTGTGGATGCTAATCCTCTGAAGATATCATGTAAAATAACATAGTCTGTAGTGTTTGTACAACTAAACTTGTACAAAGGGTGTCCTAAACTTCTGGCTAGTTCATGTGCCAGCTCAAATTTACCACAGTCCTGATAAAAAAAAAACAATACACTTTGAGAACTCTTGGCAATTTAAGATTTCTAATAATGTTTTGCCAAAATTTTAAAAGGGAAATTACTGTTGTCTTCTTTCCTAGCTACAATTCTGAAAGTCATTTAGTCTGCATACTTTGTATAGAAAATATGTCACCTTTATTATATTTTAAACCAGTATGCTGCATGTTTAGTTATTAATTAAATTAATCTAAACAGAAATTTATTACAAGATAGTATTACAATATGTATGTTATGATCTGCCATTGATAATACTAATATAATAAGTATACTTACAATAGGACCAACACACATTGCTCCCATATGTGACTTAATAGCCTGAGTCATTGACACGAACACTCTCTCTGTTAATGGTGTGATCACTTCTCTCTGACTAGACCCAATGTATTCATAACCATAATCAAATTCAGCATCCAAAGACTATAATGAATTATGAAGTAAAAATAAATCTGTAGTTTCATTTTTGTAACGATACGACAATTATTTCTATAGATACATATGTATATATTGTGCATTAATTTGTTACCCAATAAAGTGTATGGTTATTACTGCATAACACAATAATTACTGTACATGTAAGTGTTTGAAGTAACACCAAAACTAGAGTCTATCTCAAGAGCCATGTGTTACATACTACACATAGAGATCATCTCTACTTCAATGATGAGGTTATGCTTGTGACAATTGAATGAAATATTATGAGAATATTGTGTTTACTTGTATATAAACCAACCTCCTGGGAGGTCATGTACATAGGCATGAATTTCTACATTTACCATTGCAGTCTTTTAAACTTATTACTGTACTGTTTCATGATTAGGGATTTTCACACTGAAGAAATCAAGGAAGGATCTGAAGGATCAAATTTACAGAGAAGATGTAAGATGTTATTGACATAAAATTTCATATCAAACAAACATTTTTCTATCCAAAGTACATTAAATTGTTTTGGTGATTCTTAAGATACTGCATGGCCTTGGTAGTTATTCTGAGCATTAGGTGTGCTTAACTAGAACATAAATAGAAAAGAACTGTAAATTTTCATGCCCAAGGATTGTCAACAGGTACTTTGGACTTGCCTAAAAACTGGATTTCATAATATATCTAAACAAAATGCTAAAAACCCCATATGAATGAACAAAATATAGTCATTCAAAATTTCTTTTTATCTCAAATTTTAAAAATAATTAAAAAAAAAAAACAAACAGAAAAAACATAACATATTTTCATTTCAGTAAGAAAGACAATAGCAACCTTCTGTAAACATGAATACAAATCATTTTATCAAGCCTTGTGACATTACCTTGACTGTAATTCCTCTGTTGTCCTTGTTGAAGTAATATCTAAGTTGGGCACTCCAATCAAATGCATTAGCTTCTGCTCCAGCATCAGATTCTAGAATTCTCTCAAGAAAGTCTCTTAAATGAGCTAACAAAGCCAAAAGAGAAGATAGTTTCTGAATTTGGCCAGGAAACAATAACAGTTTCAGATCTGCAGGGTCTATTTTTTCTTCCTCTTTTTCCTTTTCTTCCTGTCGTAGTTCCATAGCAGCAGCTGCAGTGATGTTCATGGTGTCGATTGGCTCCAAGGTCTGAGGTTCAACAATTGCTGGAAAGACAAGCAAATTAATGTAAGACCAAAGCATATGTGCTTCACGTTGCTATGAAGTGTGTACAAGTATTCTTAAGTATCTCAAAACTGTTAACATGATACAATAACTCTAAATTAGAAAATAATGGATCTCAATTGGTGCTGTCTTTTCTAGTTGCTTTAAATAAAACCTCACAAATCATTAGGTCTATAAGGAAAAAACTGTATCTGCTAGATATGTAAATAATTATTCATTAAGTAAAATCAATACTGAATCTTTTCTGACATTTAATAAAACAATATACATCAGCATACACATAAGATTTATATTTTAACTGTCAATATCTGACATAATTCCATAATATTTTATCTAATGTTAGAATTTCTTCAGAACTTACATATGGCATCTCCAGGCTCTGCTTCCTCTTCCATAATAGGAGTTTTGCTGGTGTCAGCTAAATCAAACACAGATCCATCCCTCCTGGAGGCATCCAATGAAGCTCCACCATAACTGCTACGGGGACCTGCTACTGATGCTGTCTCATCTTGGTCATCTCTCTGAGATTTAGCAACTGGAAGGAGAAAAACACCACATGATATTTTTAGTTGACAAATTCTGTTAACATGACACAGGATTCTTGGGAAACATAATGATAGTGTATAACGAGTAATGCAATGAATCTCCAACAACCATTCTGACATGTCTAAAGCTACACTAACCTTCACTCTCTGTTTTTTCCTTCCTAAGTTTGGCTTCTTTTTCACCCTCTAATCCTTTCAATAGCAATGTGGTAGCTTTTATACTTGTGTTGATCTTAGTTAAGGCAGCCTGGAACAAAACCAGATACTCAAATAATACCATTATAAAACAATAGCAACAACACTTTATAATGAAAAAAGAAACAACATGATAAACAAGATTTGAAAGTTTTTTTCACTTCTTCAAGAAATTGCAAATGGTTTTCAATATAATCTGAAACAACATAAAACATAAAAAGATATCTTTTAACTAATATTTAAACAAGTGTGGACTGTGAGCTAAGTGGGGTATACTACTATAAACAATAATTGCACTCTCGATTAAAGGCTTGAAGTTGATATTAAATTAAATGCTACCTCTAACTTATCTCGAGTACCATTGGCCATTTCTTCAAGAGCTCCTTCAATGGCATCTGTCATTTGTACTTGTGTAGCCAGATAAACAACCTCAGCTACATGATCCAATGTCCATGAACTTTGGGAATCTCTTTGATCCTCAGGTAATAACTGTTCTGCAACTGACGAAGCTCGACTGTGTTGTTCTGGCTGTTGTTGTTTACTCTGTCTACTGGCTTGTCTACTTCCAGCTCTACTAGATGCTTTGTCTGTAAAAGATAAAATTATAAACATAAAACT
The DNA here is from genome assembly GCA_944474755.1 of Limnoperna fortunei. Taxonomy (NCBI): domain Eukaryota; kingdom Metazoa; phylum Mollusca; class Bivalvia; order Mytilida; family Modiolidae; genus Limnoperna; species Limnoperna fortunei. The sequence goes on along the minus strand of OX104112.1, from coordinate 85,393,875 downwards.
TGATCTGCTTTTCTACAAACAATTCCAACAGTACACTCGTGATTTAATTCCTTACCAAGCTGCATTGTCTTTGTATAATTTTGTTGAGTGAACATGATGATAAATTCATCAAAATCAAGGTTAACTGGTCCTTTAATGTCCAATAATCTAGACAACTATGTCAAGAACCTTCCCTAGAAAATGTATGATGATTTAGTTGAACAATACACTAGACATGCATTTTTTGTTAAATAAATAAACATACAACTTCGTACCTTTGGGAATTTTGGATGCTGATGCTGATGGTTTCAGAGTTACTTTACGAGACCCTGCACTCCTAATTTGCCTTGGTTTTGGTCCTGCTTTCTCATATCCTAATGCTGTTGCCATCTGATACTGTAAAGCATTCTTCAGACCTTGAATAAAACTTGTCAGCCATGTTTCTATCTGTCCTTCACATGGTACTGGCTAAAATATTGAAATCAAATAAATTTTTGCTATGATATACAAATTTAGAAAGTTGTATTTAATAATAATTAACTTTAATGTTCACTTTAATGGAATAGTTATAATTTGGTGTATTTCAGCATTTCTGAACAAGCAATACCACATGTTTTCTTCTACAAGTAAATATTATTTACATACTTAAATATATAAAATTATTCTCGATTAAGTATTGGCCCTATCTTGGTTGCTGTTTGTTTGGTTTAATGTTTAGTGCCACCTTTAGCAATTTTTGCAGCTATATTATCGAGTCCAATTTTTATTGGGAAATATACATGTAGCTGGACTACCTGGAGAAAACCATCGACATTCTGTAGTAACACTGGTAAACATGGTTAAAGGACAGGGCTATTTGATGTAATTTTTGTAGGAGACATTACAAGAATACACCAAAACAAGTTTAGAATTGGCCCAATGATTTCCAAGATTTTTATTTATTTTTTATCATTATACATGTAAATTATAAGCTGAATTTGCTCATTGACATAAGTATTCTGGTTAAAAAAATTAAATTCAAGGAATATATGCTACTTCTTAAAGGACAAATAAGCAATCAAAAGACACGTTCTGAATATAGCTGAAATATTGCTTGCTAGACTTTAAACAACAATCAATCAATCAATCAATCAACCAACCAAAAAATGAAAGTGATGACAAGAATCTGAAAGGAACAAGAAAATGTGTCTAAGAGATCTCATCATGTTGTAACTGTGAACCAGGCAGAGATCTCATCATGTCGTAACTGTGAACCAGGCAGAGACCTCATCATGTCGTAACTGTGAACCAGGCCGAGATCTCATCATGTTGTAACTGTGAACCAGGCAGAGACCTCATCATGTTGTAAATGTGAACCAGGTTTCATGATGATGTGAAATCATTTTCATTAAAAAAACCTTCAAAGCAAAACTAGACACAAGGTGGAACGGAAGAATGGACCAAAAATCCTACTGTTCTGCAACTTTTGTTTGCGGGACGTGAAAATTAGACCATGGCCATGTATTATAAGAATATGTAATTACCTGCAGGAAATCTAGCTTCTCTCCTAGAACACTGTTTACCCCAGTTATCATGTAATGGTACTTCTCATTGTCCTCGACTTCCTCAAACAATAAACTGCCAACATTCTCAAACACTTTACCAATGTATACATTCACTTGGTTCAAATCATAGCCTACAACATATAGATTAATGATTAAGAAACTGTACAATGTTTCATATTGTCAGTTAACATATTATAATAGTTCAGTCCTTGGAATTGTAATGTTTAGATGCACAGTGGCTAGGGGAAAGTTCCACTGAATCAATAGATGCATTTCTTCAGCATATATGTATTGATTGTGTATTCTGATTGTATTTTATTCATTGTTCTTTATATGTGATAACCCAAAACAGTGTAATATATCATTATTAATTATGCATGTAATACAATTTAGAAGTATTTAAAGTAGAAACAATAAAAAGGCCAAGTAGGTGCTACTGATAGTCCGTTGAGTCTATTAGCATGCTTAAAATGGTTTGATAAAGCAATTCATTGAAAAAAATGTGTAACTATTATCCATAAAAAGACATTAAAATTTTTTAATTCAAAATATCATCATAATATTCCCTGATTTGAATAAGAAATTGTTATTCTAAAATGAATTAAAAAAGAAGTGCATGCCACTTGTACAACAGGAATTTTACATACAAATCTGTAAGATTTGTAAGTTATTGAACTTGGTCACAGTTATTTAAAAGCCAGAACAGCACATAACAAAATGAACTGATTAATGTTTTCCTTTACCTAGAGCCAACAATAGTTCACCTATATTCAGAAAAAGAACAAACCAATAAATCAACGGGGGAATGGGTTGGATCAACAGGAACACAATTTTGACGGCTCATGAGCACAGTATTGAGCACTGGGTATGGACGTAGAATTTTTTATCCGTTTGTAGTGGCTACAATGAGCCTACACTTGTTACAAATCTACAGAAGTGGTCTTTATTGTGCAAGGAATGTGGAACTTTCTAAACAAATTAGCCACTATGGTCTTTTCTATTATGACCTGACAACCTTTTATGGAGAGGGCAACTCCTATCCACCATCTGGGGAAGCCTTGGGCAGCTCTGTGGTTGAGCCCTGGGAATCCTACTACTGTGATCCTAGCATAATGAAATGTAACAACAATGTGCACACATCACTAAGCCTCATGCAGAGAAAAAATAGAGAGCTATGTACTAAACATTAGAACCTGATAAGTCTGTCTTGTGGTCAAGGTAAAAATAATATCTTACCATTACACACAATGTGTAAAACGTCCTCCATTGATAGAAAGTAAAATCTAGGGAATATCTGTCTTCTTCTCTCCAAGTGATTTAATAGTGATTTTCTACACTGTTCTAAACTATGGTTCATGTGTTCAAGTATAGCTAAAATGTCTGAAATATTTGAGGAAAACAATTATTGCACATTAGATGTACATGTATGAAAGTTATATCTATCCATTTAATTATTTAACAATGTTATTTAACTTTGACATTACTGTAAGAAACTTTCAGCTTTGATTCTATTCCACAACAACAGGTTTCTAATATAAATAAATAATATTGTACAAATATGAAAGTGAACAGATGCCAGTTAAACATCAGCATTTTAGCACAAACCACTAAAATAATACAACTAATAAAACTTACTTTTTCTCTCACAGCATTGTCTGACATTGGGATTTTTCTCTGTTGCCCTCATCAACAATCTGAAATCTCTGTTAACAACAGCAAACCTATTGGCATCATGTGACAAAGATGTCCTCACATCTGCACCAGAAAATATCTAAAAATAAAATATCAAATTTTTAAATGTGTATCTTAAGTACAATAAGACTAGCAACTATAAACTTTATCCTTTACATGTTTAAAATGTATACCATAATAGTTTTAAATGATAAAAATAATGCTTACAGTTTTAGTTAAAAAAATCAATGTGTCAAAATTGTACAATTAAATAAAACAGTATTGGAAAGACAATTTTAACATATGACACCAAAATTCATCTATATAATATTTTCTGAAAACTCAATAAATTAAAATTCTAATATAAAGTACAAAATTATTCAAAATAACAACTAAACAAAACTAGATATCAGTGAGATGGTATCCATCTCTGTGGCCCCCCGACCTTGAGGTCAAAGGTCATCAACCATGGTATGCGACACATTGCCTTGATATACCTTCCCACATACCAAATTTCAAAATTATACCCCGGACAAGATTAGTTTCTGACGGATAGAAAGACTGATCACTATAGGACAATCACCACTGAGTGACGTGGCCCAAATTATTACAACTTCCTCAAAAATTCTGACCTCCTCTAATTCAATCCATTTCTCCTGGACCTCCAGCCACATGACCAGTACAGCTTCTATCTGTTGAAGTTTCTTTTGCCATTTAATAATGTCGTCCAGGAATGATCCAGCAGAGCTCTGCATTGCCTGTAAGGCTACCTGATGGTTCTCTAATTCTTCAAATATAGGTCCTGTTTTATTCAACAAGTAAATCTGTCCAGTGTCCTGTTAAGCAGACATATATGGTGCAGTGTAATTTCATATGAAGCAAGTGATTACATTGCTTTGGAGGAGAGATTACATTTACAATTTACTGTGATATTACATATATGTGATACTTACAACAGCCTTATATTTGGTTAAATTATTGTATGTCAAAGAATGAGGTGCAATTTACAATTCTTGAAAGGTTTTACTCTTTAAATCAACTTCAAAAATTTATTTAGCTCTGAAAATTAATAAACAATACCCTTTTCAATATTATAATTATTATGGTAACATTTAATTACTGTTATAAATAAAATTAATAAATGGTTTTGCAGGCTAAACAGCTACTAATTCCTGAATCACCAAACACTCCACACTGCAACCCAAAATAAATCATTATGTACCATGAAATTCTAAAAGTATTAAAACGATAATTTGAGAGAGAAAAGTACTTGAATTTACAATCAACAACCATTACAGCTGAATGTTGTTAGAAGCTGCAAAACTATCTCTTTTGAATCAGTTTATTTATGTCACCAAATGCTAGCCACAGTTATAAGTTTTAAAGTACATAAAATCCCTATCTGAGGCCTAAAAAGTGTCTAAGACTTTATTTTGCTGACATACAATGAAGTTAATATAATAGACAAACTTAAGTCAGAATCCGGTCTTTTCTCTAAATTGAATAAATAAATATTCTTTGACACTGAATAGACATGAGTCATAAAATAATGATAAATAACAGGAATAAGCTTCAGTATACATTTCCTCCCGTTATTACTATAAATTGTATTGTTTATGAATATGATGGGTGCTTTAAAACAGAAATCTGCATGCTTGATAATTTGTGTGAAAGCAATATGGAAGAATCCAAAACAGGACAAGTATATATCCTTCATAAGCACAAGAAACATAAAAAAACCACTGTTTTGTTGGCATATACTAGGATGCTTAACATTGATATTTTAAAGTTTGTTCTAACAAGACAATCCGGAACAGCATTATTTACAATGTTTGCATTTTCTTTACTTTTTTATATTAGAAAAATTTTAAAAAACCCAAAATATTAGTCTACTTAAAATTAATATTAAAAATATTAATTAAAGAGCATTATTAGTATTCTTAGAGATATTAATTACAACATAAAATAAAACTGAAAATAAATTCCAGAATAACAGCCATCATACTACTATTAAGATAAATTTATATAGATATTTTAAAAATAATCACGTAAAAAATAAATGGAAGAAAGAACAATTTTTTTACAGTTCTACATTTTTAGACTACAGGTCAATAGTAATAAAAATAGATTAAAAATTAAAAAGTAAAATGAGATGATAAAGCAGACACACTGTATACCTTAACTACACTATCTTTCATCTGTAAATATTAGTCACATTATATGGTAATGGATCCAAAAGAGGTCAAATTGTGGTTTTAGTAAATATAACAAAATCAAAATATAAATGAATGAAAAGTAAATATTATTATTAGAGTATTTATGTTTTTTGAAACGAGATGCATTTTATTATCCATAACTCATCGAAGGGCGACGGCCCTGAGATGAGATGACAAAAAGTATACAGTTTCAAAAAAACGTAATCTGTTTATCGCTGTTTTGTTACATTGTGACATCACAGCGTTTACTTAACGACGTGAGGTGAGATTGGCCCATCTCACACTAGTAGAGTGAGATGAGATAATACCACACATAAAGATCAAAGGAAAATACTGCTAAATAGCAATAATGTCATTTATAGCCTCACAACATGTTTATGGATATAATGGATGTAGAACAAGCCATGAGGGCACATAAAGGCAAGATACTAACTGAAACATACAACATTTGTACACATATATAACATTTAATACATTCTTCTTACTACAAATAACAATTATGTTACTAGCATTTATTTATAATAAAATTTAATATTCTTAAGTTTCATAATTTAAATTTGTTTGAAATTTATTCATTTAATCTGCAATGCCTTATATATTTTAATATCCGTTGTGTTACAATACATTACTTTATGTCAGTTTTATATTTCACAGTGAGACAATTGATAGGTTTCTCAGCTGCAGTTTGAGACATTCTGATTCTGAATTACTGACTTGGTCAAATCAATATATTCAAAACTGATACTGTTTTCTTCTCTTCTGGACATGCACCATTTAATAGAAAGACCAAGAACTGGTCAGATCAGTCAAAATAATGTGTCAAAGTGTGGTGACATTTATAAATGCATGCAGACACTTGAGTATGCTAGCACTTAAACATGTCATTACTGCTCATATACTCTGACTGACCTATAAATATCCCAATAAAGTCTTTAACTTTAATACTAAAAATGCTGAACATTGAATTAGTTTCTTCTGTTTTAAAAGAAACTTTCATCCCAAATATAACTGAAAATTGTTCGTTGGACACTTTAGCCATCTTTCAACAAATCACTAATTCAAAACAAAATTAATTATTAACTTCATTACCTGTCCTAGGTTAAGCAATGATGACGGCAGTGAAGCTATACTATTGCGTTTGTTTTTGCCAGTTGAACTTTGGTTAGAGATCCTGCTAGTTGTTCTAGCTTGACTACGACTGGTTATTGCTTGAGGTGGCTGTGATCCACCCTCACTATGAGATTCACTCTGTTGATCCTGTAACATTAACAACACAGGGTACGTTAGAGATACTTGTATTAACTGTTACATAATAACACAATTTGAATCATCAGGATATGAAATAATAATCACATGTTATACTAAAAATTCCATTACATTTTACATTTTTTACATTGTCCATGACAATCAATTAAAGTACTAAACACAGCATACAAAAAATTGAAAACAATATGAAACACTAATAGTCAATAATCTTACAGGAGCTGACAACAGTTCTTGTTCAATCCTAACTCTGGTGTGAAGTCTGAGTTCAAACAGTTTACTGGTCCAAATTTCATCATATGTCTTCAAAGATTGATCGATTGCCAAATCTTTGACAGCCTTTTGTACTATAGCTCTGACATCATCCACATGTTCTGCAATAGTAACAACCAATAAAATTTTGTTTTGCTTATTCAAAACTGAGAAAAAAAATTAAACCGATCTTTGCAAATGCAATAAGCATAACCAACCAATACATAACATACCAAATTTTCTTAGATTTTGAAAATATGTAGTCTTTTTGTAGTCCCTACAAAAAGCTTAATTACAAATTGTATTAAAATGCTGGCTTTTGATCGGTCAATAGATATTGTATTTTACACTAATTCTTCATGTCTACAGCTTGCAGAAAAAAAAAATTAATACCACTGACTATATTATGACGTGGTGAGTGACTTACTTTGAAGTCCAAGGTTAATGAATTCTTTCAAGGTCATCCTTTTTAGTGTATCATTGTCAATATTAACAGCTCCACCTGTCACTCGTACGAGTAATTTGAGATGTCTGGTTCTCATTGCAGGATTACTAAGGTCATCTATCAAGGGCAAACAAGCCTGAAAATAAAAACATATATTTTGATGTTACGACGTACCAACATAATATACAAACACAAATATATAAAAATTGTGCACATTTTCCTGAAATCAAGTCTGACATAATTTTCAAAAGTGTAAAAAAAATGTATAAATCTTACCAGAATTTATTAGCTTCTTTAATAACTTCACAATACTATTTCTTTCCAGGTAAGTAATCAGTTTGTTACTTTTTAACTTTTTTTTTAGTTTGTTAGTTTTGTAGTTTTTGTAGTTTTTAGGTAAATATAAACAAGGAATTGCAGGTATAATATCAGTTAATTTTTGCAGAACTTTACATGTATAGTGGAAATGGGGCTGATGCCAATCCATATTTATATATTAATGTTAATATATGTTTTAAAATGAAATCCCCTGACAGTTTGAGTAGTAAA